>OX467121.1:5351677-5951677 GCA_950106695.1 Biston stratarius | reverse complement strand
TTTTTACTAAACAAATATTGACCGAGCGTAGCGACGATTGTTGATACCTTTTTTAACCGACTTCAAAAAAAGGAGGAGGTTCTCAATTCGGCGGAATCTGTTTTTAACCCCCGACGCAAAAAGAGGGGTTTTATAAGTTTGACGTCGATGTCTGTCTGTCTGTGGCATCGTAGCTCTCAAGCGGATGGACCGATTTCGATGCGTTTTTTTTTTTCATTTGAAAGCCAGTTTCCTTGCGGTGGTACTTAGCTATGTTTGGTTAATTGTGTGGGGGTTTTTTAAATCTTTAATTTAATTACTTGTTTTATGTATTTTCCCCGATTACTCGAAGACGCTTTGTGGGACTGTTCAGGTGGTCCCATTGGCACCAAGTCAGGATCTGATGATAGAATCCCAGAAATACCGAGGGCAACCCTCCAATGTTATAGAGACGCAAAATTTGTATAATATATTTTGAGTTCGATAAAAGCCGTTTATTAATGAATTAATTAATGAAAGAAAGAATGAATGAATGAAAGAATGAATGAATTAATGAATGAATGGTTTATTTTGACAAAGTATGGTTTGAAGTGACTCATTACGTGGAAGACAGGAATATATGGTTGTTGTAGCTTCTCTCTGCACTTGCATCCCCCTGGCTAAGTGACAATTGTAGAAAGCATAATGTATGTATTAATATTTATAACTGTAAATTGTAACCTAATATGAAAAGAAAGATCCACAAAAAAATGCCTTGCTGAGTTTCTTGGCGGAGTCTTCTCAGTTGAAGTGTAATTACGAGCCGGTGGTAGATTCAAACATGTAACTTAACGTTCATAAGTGCCTTACCAGGGCTAAACTGAATAAATGACTTTTTGATTTTGATTTGTCTATGAAACTAGAACTAGAACTAGATATATAGATTTTATGATAGTTGAAATAGTTCTCTGGCTTCTACTCTGGAGAGGTTTACACAGCCCTGGAATTCCATTCAGGCCTAAAAGGCCTCGGCCTAGGCTGGGCCACCCACCCAGCTACCTCGACCACTTCTGACGGCAGGCGGAAATAGGATTATAGAAAAAAAACATATTACAAGAGCATATTATACGCCGCGTATGACGACCGTGGTGACGACCGTTTGCCGTGGTGGTGCCGGCGTAAGAATAGTACCCCACCCTCTCTACCCGTGGTCGCCGTAAGAGTCGGCTAAGGGATGTAATCCGGAAGATGGGCAGCAGCGTCTTCTTTGAACAATCACACCTAACTGCGCTCGCCAACCCGCCTGCCGAGCGTGGCGAGTATTGGCAAAACCACCGCCAGGAGGAGGCCTATGTCCAGCAGTGGACGTGCTATGGCTGTTGATGTGATGACGACCGTTGACGTAACTATAGTGATAAGTGACACACGGGCACAAAGCATAGACTGAAAGAAAGATTTATTTTAACACACTTAACAATAGAAACTAAACTACTTAACAACTAAATAGGTATGATGCCGCAAAACAGGCCTCTGTTCGGCCATCTGCCAACATCGCTGATCTTCCGATGAGGCCGTACGGTGACGTAACGAAAGGCCCACCGGTGAGTGTCCAATAACAAAAAACTAACCAAAAATAATTAAAAGATTTAACAAAAAGTTGTTGGCTCATTGGGAGTATGTCTGCCTGAGCTGTAGGGCGTGGGTTCGATTCCCGCCAAGGACAAATGTTTGTTTGGTATAAACAAATGTTTGTTCTGTGTCTAGGTGTTCTGTATGTATTTACAAAAAAAAAAGTATTTATGTATTCTATCAGTTATCTGACTTCCATCACACAAGCTCTGCTTAGTTTGGGGTCAGATGGCGCTGTGTGTAATGTGTCCTACAATTTTTTTTTTTATTAAAAAAATAATTAAATAGTATTTTCAATAATTGGCAACACTGAACAAATGTCCTGCATAATTTTTGATGTTTATTTATAATTATAACTAGCGGCCCGCTCCGGCTTCGCACGGGTATAAACCTCAAAAATAACAGTATTTCTCCACTATTTAATGGATGTTATTATACATATAAACCTTCCTCTTCAATCACTCTATCTATTAAAAAAACCGCATCAAAATCCGTTGCGTAGTTTTAAAGATTTAAGCATACATAGGGATATAGGGACAGAGAAAGCGACTTTTTTTTATACTATGTAGTGAGAATAGTTTAAATTATATTATATTTTCTGTACATGTATTAGTTGCATTTTATTTGCTAAATTTCCAAAATGGCTTTAGGATGAGGCGCCCCAAACGTCAAGTGTCTAGGGGACCTGGCTATTTTTATTTAATTATCATATTAAATAAAAAGGGCAGTCATAATTATAAAACACATAAAATTCAAATCACACCAAAGAATAAAACTCTCCAGACAAAATTCAATATCATAAAAAAGTTATTATAGGAGTCGCAAAAGAAAAATCAGAAAAATTATAATGATGAATTCAACGAGCTCCTTCCAGCTAACTAACAAAGCTTATAGCCCCATATTTTATTAGGATCCTGGGTAATACAAAAATTAAATTGTAATCCAAAAATAATGATGTTCATCAAGTAAACCCGACAGAAAAATATCGTAAAAAAGACGTAAAAATATGCTCGACGCCAAATCTTTCATTTCATTCTTTACTAGCTGCACTCCGCGGTTTTTTAATGTTTGACAAGCTAGGTGTTTGACCACAGCTCACCTGATGTTAAGTGACCGTTTAGTCGAAGATGCTAAAGTGAGGCCGCCGGAACACACTGTTTGGTGCTTGGCGGCCTAAGCCGTGGTGGTGCCGGCGTAAGAATAGTCCCCCACCCCCTCTCTCTCTACCCGTGGTCGCCGTAAGAGTCGGCTAAGGGATGTAATCCGGAAGATGGGCAGCAGCGTCTTCCTTGAACAATCACACCTAACTGCGCTCGCCAACCCGCCTGCCAAGCATGGCGAATATTGGCAAAACCCCTGGGGGAGACCAGCAGTGGACGTCCTACGGCTGAGATGATGATGATGAGAACAAGTTTAAAAAGAATATTGCAAATCTTTTTTTCTAACCTTTTTAGGGTTCCGTACCTCAAAAGGAAAAAAACGGAACCCTTATAGGATCACATTGTTATCCGTCTGTCTGTCTGTCAAGACCCTTTTTCTCAGGAACGCGTGGAGGTATCAAGCTGAAATTCATATCAAATACTCAGGTGTATTGTCCCTTTTACTTAAAATCAAACTTCTAAGCCAATGCAATCAAAAGATACAGCCGTTTATGCTGCAAATTGTCGACACTCGCAAGGGAATCAAAACCTACAGGGTACTTCCCGTGAACTCAGAATCTTCAAATTTGGTACGAAGCAACGTCTTATAGCACAGATAAAGGAAAAATTGCGAAAAACATAAATTACCATTAAAAAAAATACCATAACTTTTACTTATAAACCTATATGTTTGTAGGGAACTCTCGGTGCGCGAGTCCAACTCGCACTTGGCCGGGTTTTTTTTTTAGTAAAACCATTGAATAATTATTCTCTTCAACATAAATTCTCGATATATCAAATTACCGTAGCATAAACGGCATGTGGTAGGTTGGAAAACAGTGGGTTTCCCAGTATGACGAGTAACTTAAGTAGTTTGGTGGAATTATATTTCAATTTCACGTCGTTAGCGGTAATAGCGCCGAGCTGGACATTATTGCTGGCCGATTTACAATTTGAAAACATTTATTGGTAATAAGTTAATTCTAATGGGGACGTCAGGAAGACGAATAGGAATTTCTGTGTCAGTGTGACTTTGACTTTAAGTAAGGTTCCATTCCAGACCTTTGTTTTAATTTTTTTATTTATTATTAGAATGTGATTTTCTCCTGATGGTAAGAGATAACGAATGTCCATGACCATTGCAGCGATACACAGAACTTTGAGTAGCAAAACAAAGTCCAGGGCATCGCTGCTTTGGCGCTCATTATTTTGGGATATTTATTAGTAAATTTGACAGCCCTGTTGGCTCATTGGGAGTTTGTCTGCCTGAGCTGTAGGGCGTGGGTTCGATTCCCGCAAAGGATAAATGTTTGTTTGGTATAAACAAATGTTTGTTCTGTGTCTGGGTGTTCTGTATGTATTTACAACAAAAAAAATGTATTTATGTATTCTATCAGTTATCTGACTTCCATCACACAAGCTCTGCTTAGTTTGGGGTCAGATGGCGCTGTGTGTAATGTGTTACAATACTTATTTATTTATTTTATTTATTTAATTTTAATTACCCTATTTCGCTGCAGTATCTTTTAAACTAAAGAACACAGTTTCCACACTACTGCTTGATGCAGTATATCTGCGTTCTACCACAGGATAAGCAGAAGAACGTTATCATCCTTTCCTCGTGGATGTTCCAAGTATTCGTACGCGGCGATGAATGGAACTCATTGCCAGTTGCTGTGTTTCCTATTAATTTTATAATTTGGACGTTTTTAAGACTAAAGTGAATTTATTCTAGATCAGCGTGTTCCTCGACCGCACCGTCACATTATTACACAAAAAACTGATATTAGAGTGGTATCTACCTAAACAATGTATGTATTTTTATTGTATGTATTAAGAGTGGCCAGTGGGGTTTGAACCCACGCCCTACGGCGTGTGAACCGACCGCTCTAACCACTGAGCTATCATCGCTGCAAACATCGTTGCACGTGAGACTGGGTGAATTTCAGTTTGCAATAAATAAATAAATATTATCGTCAATTTAGATAAATTTTAATGCTGCTGTAACCATAATGACTTTTACGCGAAATTACACTAAATTTGAACGACCTTGAATGTAATCGATCCGCTTCAAGGCGCAAAATATTACCTCTTACTTCTTAAAAGCGGCTGGCTAGCTACCACCCTCAAGTTGAAAATCTGCCGCCAAGCATCTAACGGTGTGTTCCGGCAGCCTCACTTGAGAGCCACTTCCATTCCAGGCTAGGTGTGCTTTACCATCTTCGACCACACCTACACTTAACATCAGGTGAGTTGTGGTCACACCTAGCCCGTCAGCTATAAAAAAAAAGAAAAATTTCAACTTGAAAATCTGCCGCCAAGCATCTAACGTTGTGTTCCGGCAGCCTCACTTGAGAGTCAGTTCCATTCCAGGCTTGGTGTGCTTTACCATCTTCGACCACACCTACACTTAACATCAGGTGAGGTGTGGTCAAACACCTAGCCTGTAAGCCATAAAAAAAGCGTCTCGTTCTGATGATTAAAAAAAAATATTCCATAAATGAACAACCCTTAAATAGAAAACAAGGATTGTAAGCATTGCATGATTTACGTCGATACAATCAGTAGTACCAACCTAGAAACCTAAGTTAACTTGCTGCCAACATGGTCGGGGCAGTAAAAATTTTTCCGAGCATGATGGCAAGCGGCATGCGATGGTAGTTAGGTTACCTGGAAGTATTTCCAGTTATACGTCACTAATACTAGCATAAAGCTGAGCTTTGTGAGGGCTCGCGTAGTTTATCTAACGGGTAATAATTTTTAAGACAGTTGTTATTTTACAACCTGATTCTACTGGTGTCATCTAGTACTAAGTAGATTAACTACGACGTATTTGAGTATTGAATTTAGTTCTGTTGTAGCGATGTTAACTCTTTGGTTTTTTAACAGATGGCGTTAGTAGTAGGTACAATAACATTCTATACAACGAATGTAAAATTGTTAATATAATTTTTTTAAAGGTTATAAAATTATTATTTTTTTGACAGGTAACACATCTAGATATGAAGAAAAATTACTTTATTAAAGCACAAATCTATAGGCGTGATAGTTTTTCAGTAAGGTGTACCACAATAATGCTTAGGTTGTGGGGTAGTGTTAGGGCTCGCTTCGCTCGCCCTGATAAATCTTTTATTGACTACACCAAAACTACAAGTCATTTTTTCCATTCATATTTAAAAAGTACCTGGATGACCGAGCTTTGAAAAAAAGGGGGGAAATATAATCATCTGGATTCGAACCGCCCGATTTCCCACCTGACCTATTATAACCTTGTAGATGGTGGCGAAAACCTTCGTATTCTAATGATATTGTAGCAGTTTGTCATTGCCTGAAAACACGGATAAAACGACGTTTTCTAAAAATGAAACCTAGCTAGATCGATTTATCGCCCCCGAAACCTCCTGCATACAAAATTTTATGAAAATCGTTGGAGCCGTTTCCGAGATTCAGATTATATATTATTATATATAATCTGATTATATGGGTATTGTAAGCTATCCTCAAAAGGTAGATATACGGACTTTTTTGTAGATCTATAAAAGAGGAATATCCCGCCATGCATTGTTTGGTTATATCTCAACGGGGTTATTAGGCAGCGTTTTCGATGACAGCTCCCAGGTGACTTGACTTTTTCCGACACTTCCAACAATTATCATCATATTTCAACCAATTTACACAAAACCTTGACAAATTATATACCTAAACCTTCCTCATGAATCACTCTATCTATTGGTGAAACTCACACATTAATCTGTTCAGTAGTTTTTAAGTTTATTGCGAACAGACAGACAGACGCGGCGGACAACTTTTTAATAATAAATGTATGTAGAGATTACTTTTTCGATTTTTGTTAAATTATAAATGGCTCGCGTCTTACAACCATTTCATAATCATGACCACAAAAAAATCTAAAAGTAGCAAATTTCAAAAATCATATGTTGACCTTATCAAAGTTCCTTGTACCCTTTGATGGAAGGTTCATAGAATATCTTAAATACCTTTGGTCACAATTTGTTTGATATTTTTGGACCCTTTTAGGCCTTTAAAGTAAAATTATTACTTATATGTAGATAGATTGTTTTTCATAGAAATATTTCACATATTGACATGCACGCTCGGACCGCAAGCCGGGCGTGTGTTCAAATTTCAACCATGTGGTTTTTTTTTTGTTCAAGATTGATTCACATTTGACGACACTCCTGACATTGTAGTGCGGACTAGGATGAAGCACGCTCACATAGAAGAAACCATTTACTCTAGATTTGAAGACAACTTACAGGGAACACAGCCTGCGGTAGCGAGTTCTAAAACCTCGCTTTGCGTTAAAAATATGAAATCTGTGGATGACGTTTTGGTCGCTTTGGTTTAGCTGTCCGGTTTTAGGGCACGCTCTCCGGAACTCCAGACTGTCGGTAAAAACGGACAATTAAGTTACCAAGTCTAAGACAATGCGTAGGACTTTGCAGTCAAGACGCTATATAGCAACACGTCTTTGCCAATTCATATATTATTGTAATCCTCTTTTAATTGCCTGTATTTAGATACCCTACTTGATAGGTTTGGTATCTTTTTAGGGTTCCGTACTTGAAAAGGAAAAAACGGAAACCTCATTGGATCACTTTGTTGTCCGTCTGTCTGTTAAGACCCTTTTTCTTAGGAACGCGTAAAGGTATCCAGCTGAAATTTATATCAAATACTCAAGTCTACTGTCCCTTGGAGCTGTAAAAAAATCAAACTTCTAAACCAACGCTATCAAAAGATACAGCCGTTTATGCTGCAAATTTACGACACTCGCAAGGGAATCAAAACCTACAGGGTACTTCCCGTCAACTCAGAATCTTGATATTTGGTACGAAGCAACGTCTTATAGCACGGATAAAGGAAACATTGCGAAACCATAAATTACCATTAAAAAAATACCATAACTTTTACTTATATACCTACAGGTTTGTACGGAACCCTCAGTGCGCGAGTCCGACTCGCACTTGGCCGCTTTATTACTTTATTAACTTATTACTATTTTGCGCCAAAAATCCACCATCTTGACTTTGTTTTTAATTTGGGTTATTGAGACGAATATTAATCCATTCGGCCGTTTGGAAGATACGAGGTAATAAAGAAACTTACATACATACAAGATTCGCGAGAAAACTATAACCAGTTATGGCAGTCGGGTAAAAACTCAAATTTAAATTCAAAAAGGTTCGCTTCGCTCGATTAGAAACGTGGTTATATTCGCAAACTTCCATTCTCAAAGCCCTCTCGAGTTGCAAACTTCTTCCGAACTTCTGTTTTAAGTATTTAATATTGACACTGAACTTTAGACAATTTGAAAACGAATTTTTGGGCTTAAATATTTAAACAAGAGAAACAGAAGTACTGATTCCGATGAATGGGGGAAATTATTTACTTTGTCCTAGCACGCACTAATAAGATTCAGACACGGCATGAAGCACACACTCAAAATGGTTTCACATAGGTTTCAGGTCTAATCTAGAATAGATAGTAAATTCTACAAATGCTCTATTCTAGCAAAGAACTATCTCACTAATATTATAAAGGCTGTGAGTGTGTTTGTATGTTTGTTGCTTCTTCACGCTCAAACGGCTGGACCAATTTTGGTGAAATATGTTATGGAAGCAGCTGCTGGAATTCCGAAAAAACGTAGCGTAGTAACACCGCGCAAGTTTTTAATAAATCTAATAACAACTAATTATACAATTGCCTAATAATCGCAAAGACCAAATTGAGTGCCCTGTTGGGTCATTTGGTAGAATATTTGCTTCAACAGCTGTTGAGCGTGGGTTCGACTCCCATCAAGACGAACATTTATGTGACAACTAGCTGTGCCCCGCGGTTTTACCCGCTGTTTCCATGAGGAACACTACGTTTCTCGGAATAAAAAATACTCTTATGTGTTAATATGATGCCGTGGTGGTGCCGGCGTAAGAATAGTACCCCACCCTCTCTGCCCGTGGTTGCCGTAAGAGTCGGCTAAGGGATGTAATCCGGAAGATGGGCAGCAGCGTCTTCCTTGAACAATCACACCTAACTGCGCTCGCCAACCCGCCTGCCAAGCGTGGCGAGTACTGGCAAGACCCCCCCAGGAGGAGGCCTATGTCCAGCAGTGGATGTCACCGCCGGCACCACCACGGCATAATCACTAATACATAATCACAATTCATAGAAATTCTTATATCTAAACTTTCATGAACAATGAACCTAAAACTAAAAACCTTAAAAAATATAATATAATAACTAAAATATATTATTAAAAGGAGTCCCTTTTGGCGAGGTTCACGAAGATAGAGTTCGACAGCCCTGTTGGCTCATTGAAAGTATGTCTGCCTGAGCTGTAGGGCGTGGGTTCGATTCCCGCCAAGGACAAATGTTTGTTTGGTATAAACAAATGTTTGTTCTGTGTCTGGGTGTTCTGTATTATGTAAAAAGTGCTGTTGAATTAAATAGAAAAATTAAAGATGTTTTCTAGAAAACAGGAGAATGGTTAACAGAGAAAGGCACTTCGATAGAATAAGTGCTAGCACAATGAAGCAGAAGTTAAACAAAACATGATTTAGTAAAAAAAAAATTTTTTTTTAACGCTGACAGGCTAGTTGTTTGACCATAACTCACCTGATGTTAAGTGACGGTGTGGTCGAAGATGATAAAGCACACCTAGCCTGGAATAGAACTAGCTCTTAAGTGAGGCTGCCGGAACACACCGTTAGATGCTTGGCGGCAGATTTTCAACTTGAGGGTGGTAGCTAGCCAGCCGAGTACTAGAAAGTACTCTACCACCATGCAAAAAATTAAAATTAAAAATTAATTATTAGAATTAGTACTAAAGAAGTCGTTGTAAAAATGGTTTTAAATATGGGACAGCAGAAACAAGTTGATTAAACAAAAAAATACAGCATTCTTCTTGATAATATAACCTTTGATTTAAAAGATGGAATTATAGCAGTTTTATAATTTTGATAGCTGACATAAGAAAAAGAAAGGTGTGGTATGTTAGTTTGTACAAATTCTGGTATTACATTTGTAGCTTTAGATAAATATTGCAAAGGTTTGTTTGACTTAGTGATTTTATAAGGGGATGCTTTAATGGAGGGTGCAGGGTACGATTCAATCCAAGAAATAATTGTATTTACTGGAATAACTCTAGGTTTCACTTTAGTAGTACCTTCTGGTACAATATTAAGTTTCATTTTATTAGCTGTTACAGTACAACAATCTATTGTATTTCTAGAATCAGATATAACATCAGATGTTTTATTATTTGTTGTTATAGAATAAGGTTTCACTGTGGTATACTTTACAATACTAGGATTAATAATTGCCGTAGTGGTACCACTCGGTACCATCGGTATCGCGGTGTTAACTGTAATAGTACCTGGCTTCTTTGTGTTAGCTGGTGTTCCACTAAATTTTATTGCATTAGCTGTAACAGGTTTAGATTCAGTTAGTGAAAGCATGTAAATGCTAGAATCGATTGAATTTGTATAATATTTGTATTTGAATTTGTAAAATATTTGTATTTATTTGTATTTGTATTTGTTACTGTGGTGATATAATTATGGTGCTTTTGAGATGATAGCTCAGTGGTTAGCGCACTGAAGGACGTGGATTCGAACCCCAACAATGAACTTAAGCTGCCGGTGAAGGAAAACATTGTGAGGCAACCTTTTTCTAGAATTCGGCTGATTAAAAACCATCCTCAAATTGAAAAAGCCGCCAAGCACCTAACGGTGTCTCCCATTCACTTCACTTGAGAGCCAGTTCCAGTCCAGGCTAGGTGTGCATTACCATCTTCGATCACACCGTCGTTTAACATTAGGTTTGCTGTCGTCAAACATAAAAATAATCTTTAAAATGGTATTTATATTGTTATCGTAACAAAGGAATCATCATCATCACCACCATCATCACCATCATCTCTACCGTAAGATGTCTACTGCTGGACATGGGCCACCACCAATTATTGCCACGAAGACCGATTGGGCGCTCGCAGGAACAAAGAAAAGCGAAACCAAATTATCCACAAACAAATACGTAAACGAAATCCGCCATTTTGAATCTCCGTCATTAAATTCTGCGCTGAATTCGCTCGTATTTCATTATAATCTGGTAAATGGCGGATTACGCCGTCAACAGCTTAATTTAACTGCACCAGTTAAAGACAGCTCAATGTTGTTTTAGAAATTACTTCACATCTTAAACTAGATTCAACTCGTGGCATCGCTTGCGAGGACAATACGGAAAGCCATCAAAAAAGGAGGAGGTTCTCAATTCGACTGTTATTTTTTTTTGTGTTGTTACCTCGGTATATTCGACTGGGCGAACCGATTTTGGTGATTCTTTTTAGTTAAAGCTGGTGCGTCCCGTGTTTTCCCATTTTAAATTAAAATCAGTAATTAAAAGATTAGATTAAAAAAAAAAAGAAAAAAAAAACGGTCTGGCTTTTTACAGGCATACAATATTTAAAACAATTTGAAATTAATGTCATATAAAATAGATTAAGCTTTACAATTGATAAAATTAATAATAATATTAGTCCATTAATCTCTCGTTTAAAAGTCGTCAATTTTATAATAAGTTTTAGTAGTCAAAAAATTAAATAATTTTCCCGCAAAGGCAGGAACACTCTCCGAATCCATCACTGATTTTGGCAAATGGTTATGTATTTTTGAACCTATTCCTAAAACACTTTAATTGTACAGTGCGGTACTATCTAAAACCATCGTTCGACTAGTGTTAAGTTTATGTTGTAATAATTGTTTGTAATTGGTGTGAATAATAAAGAGTTATATTATTATTATTCCATTTATTTATTTAATTACTTAATTTTTTTACATTAAATATATATACAGTAGAATCCGGATATAACGACCTTCAAGGGACCGGCAATACTATGTCGTACTAACCGGAAGACGTACAAAACGGATTATTTCTTAAGTATAAGTAAGTACTTAAGTTCTTTATTGTTGAAATTGTAGAATGAGATACGCCAAACTCCTTTGCGGTGGTTGCATTTGATTCACCGGCTTCTAATCGGAATAATATTGCACTTTTTTCTTCAATTGTAAAACACTTTCGCTTCACAGAACTCATTTTGTCGAGCTTTAAGAACTTGTCATAACAAGTGACAAACACTGACTATGATTTACGCACGCCACTAAGGATGCACGCGGGGCGGGGTGAAGTTGGGGCGCCGAGGTATTGGTGCGTAGGTTGTGTAAACAAAACATTGCGCGTCGTTTTAACCGGACGTATTATCATAAAAAATGGTCGCTATAAGCAGTTGGTCGCTTAAACCGTAGTCGCACTAAACGGTTACATTTTCTCAGTACCTAACTATGAAACCTAACTTGAGTAAACATTATCGTCGTTAAAAGCGGTTAGTCGTTATAAGCGAAGTCGTTATATGTGGATTCTACTGTATAAAACACATAAATAATATAAAAAAACTTAAAAACTAGTGTGCTGCCAGCAGCGGGGCAAGGCTCAAGCTGCCGGTGGTTAGGGCTGCAGTGAGGAACCTCCTAACAATGCGCGCCGTGTCAAGGATTACTGCCTTTTGGATCTGACCCTTGACCCAACCGTCTAGCGAGAGCCTCTTAAGATGTTGGTCGAGACTCTTCGCTATAAGACCGTTATTATTATTATTATTATCTACCGGCATGCTAAATATATTTTCATAACGTTTAGACGACATGTATTTAAACAAAAGTAATTTTTTCGTCATAAATAAAGCTATCTCATATATGTACAGACATGCAAATGTCAGTATTAGGTTCAGTTCTGACAATAGCATCCATGAGATAACCATGTGAGTCTTATTTAAACAAACAACACACACTGCTACACCTCGCCGAGGTTTGTGTCGATGTCTGTTGTTTCTGTCTTCGGGTTTGGCTTAGAGGAATGAAGTTTTTTTTTTTGTTGTAAAAATCGGTTTCTTCTAGGCGAGCGTGCTCCACCGTTGACAGCATCTTCGCTTAACATCAGGCGAGTTGGTCAAACGCAAGCCTATATATGTAGATAATAAAAGTAAAAATATACTTACATGATGATAAATGGACAAAAAACATGGAACGGTCCATCAGGCAAGAGAACCAAGGGAAGACCAGCAGAGCGATGGCTCGACGAAATAATAAAATTTGCAGGAAAAGTCTGGGCTTACATGGCAAATAACAGAAACAAGTGGAGAAAAATGGGGGAGGCCTTCACTCGATGAGAGGTCCTTACATAAATTGTTAGCGCGGCCACCAAATATTATGGCGGAGCGCGCCCAACACGGAGGGGTAAGAGAGGGGAATGAAAACGACGACTTACCTGGTTTCCGGGCTGATGAGCACAGCTGCGTCACCCTGTCCTAGGTCTAGATGGTCGTCGTGTCTTCGTAGTGGACTGTATAAATTGAGGGTAGCGGCGCGGTCGCGACGCGAGCGCGGTGAACCGTGAGGCTCCTGCGGGAACCGTATCCCGTGCGGTGATACGTTCGCTCGAGAGGGCGAACGAGCGGTAAGCGGTGTTGCGGGCGAGCGTATTTGGACATCAGTCGCTGACGAAGGTCAACGATAGACACATCCGTCGCTGACGAGGGTCAACGGCAGACTACCGTCGTAGTAGTCTCATCTCCGCCACGAAGTTCAACGCAGATAGTCGTCGTTCATGGGAAAATGAGGGTAGGATGTGAGGTAGGATGCGAGGTAAGGAAAATGAAGGTAGCGCCTCTAAGTGGCGCTAACATAAATAATAATAAATTTAATTAAAAAAAAAAAATGTTATATATTTTTTATTATTAGAAATTGTAAAATTTTATTTTTATTAAGGAATAAATAAGTCTGTATTATTATTATTATACTTACATAAAATTATGTTCGCTTGCAGGATTTTGAATTTTCGAGAGTTCATATTGAATTTTATTCATACACTGAATTGACTTGTGTTTCATCATTTGTGTAGAGTTTGATTCTATGTGAACTGATGAATCATTTCATTTGTTTATTAAACAAGCTGAACAGTTTAAAAAATCCATAACCCGTCTGCGAATAAAATCGTATAATTACAGGAAAAAAAAAACTCTTTAAACCAATTTATTATTCCTAATTAATTTTAAACATATAATTTGTATATATATTTGTAATGCCCTTTTAATTTCCTTTATTTTGATACCCCACTCGATTTGGTTAACTTTTTAAAATCAAAAACAAAATCAAAAAGTCATTGATTCGGTTTAGGCCCTGGTAAGGCACTTATGAACGTTAAGTTACATGTTTGAATCTACCACCGGCTCGTAATTACACTTCAACTGAGAAGACTCCAGCAACAAACACAGCGAATAATTAAAAATAACGTAAAATAACTTTAAATTAACGTATTAGTATTTAGCGCCAAAAATCCGCCAGATTTTTTTTAAACACTTACCTATGAATATTTGGGTTTTTAAGACGAATATAACGATATCTTAACTGTCGAAATCCATCCAGACGTTTGGAAGATACGAGGTAATAAAGAAATTTACATACAAACAAGATACACGCGAAAAACATAACCCTTTCTTGGCAATCGGGTAATTTGTTGATACTTAAATAAAAATAAATATATTTTTTAGTATTTTATCTAAATATAACGTCACGTCTACCTTCATTTAGTTTGTTATTTAAAACGTTTTGGTTTATACAAATGTAATAACATGTCATGGATTATAAAATTGTTAAATATTTTGAATTCTGACAATGTTGTTTTCAATCGATTGATTGATTTTTGATTAAATAGTGTTACTGCTGAATTCATTTGTAAACATAATAAAGTAGGTAGTTAAATTTCGGGAGCACTTGATTATATTTAAAAACTACATTAAAAATTGTTGTTGCTTATATCAAGACTACGCTACGCCGGTGGTCCAGTCGCCGGGACTAGCTTACATAGCGTACATCTACAACAAAACGTTTAGTAATGGTTTAATGTAGGTTCTTTGAGATTTCGATGATTAGTTTCAACAGCCATATAATGTCGCCACAGTACCCTTCACAGTAATGTTCGCTCGCTACTGCTTGGCGGCAGAATATCTGGAGCTGGGGTGGTACCAAATCTACCACCAAGTGAACTTTGTATATATTGTTTTCATACTACTACTTTGCTACTGAATATCTGCATATGTGGTGATACTAAATGAAATGCTGTTTAAGAAACCTACGACTTAGTAAGATTCCTTGAATGTCTCTACCTTTCGAACCGGAACACAGGAATGTTAACACACTACTGCTTAGCACAGTAGCGTAACTACTAACTGAGGCCCGTGGCAAATTTATTGGATGGGTTCCCAGTAAAAATCGTCTCGTAAAAATATTGACTTTGCGGCCCCTCAAGCCAGGGCCCCGTTAGTCGGGGGGCCCTCGGTGCCCCGTTAGGCTGGGGGCCCCCTCTAGCCGGGGGCCATGTCAGTCTGGGGGCCCGTGGCTTTATGCCAAACCTACCACTATAGTTACGCCACTGGCTTAGCAGTAGAATATTTGATACTACAATGGTACTCGTAGAAAAGTTTTATCACACAGTAAACCATATAAAGCACACGTTAAATAATAAATATGCAAATCCACGGCGAGCCATTTGCACAGAATGGAAAAAAAAACTCAATTAAAAACAAAAACAATAGGTCAAAACTTTCGAATTGGTTTTTATACTTTTTCAATCAAACAAAATGGAAAAAAATTAAGTAATTAAACATGCTTTTGTTCGTTGGAATTGCAAAAACTTTCATAATATAATAGATCGCTTTCAATATTTTCAAATTGAGTGTAGGAACAACCTTTACCATATACTGCAGTATTCTTTGGTTTTGTTGATATGTTATAGTCAAAGGTCGGAATGACTGGTTTATCCTAGGAAACCTTTCGTCAAACCCCGAAATAAATTCCAATTTCGGCCTTTGACTAAAGTATTTTTAGTCAAACCTAGAAGTACCAAACTGTTCAGTCAAACGCTGAATGTAAAATACTCTTGTTTCGAGCTTTGCCTAGTCGATCCTAGAAGCGACTAAGGCAGACTCGGTCAAACGTGGAATCACACTGCACTTGTTAAATGTTTAAACAGGTTTATACATGCTAGTCTAACTCTTTGCGATGTTCCGATAAATTCATTTGTTATTAAAATATATCAATGTTTCCTTTATCTGTGCTATAAGACGTTGCTTCGTACCAAATTTCAAGATTCCGAGTTCACGGGAAGTACCCTGTAGGTTTGATTCCCTTGCGAGTGTCGACAATTTGCAGCATAAACGGCTGTATCTTTTGATTGCGTTGGCTTAGAAGTTTGATTTTTTCACAGCTCCAAGGGACAGTAAATTTGAGTATTTGATATGAATTTCAGCTTGATACCTCCATGTGTTCGTGAGAAAAATGGTCTTGACAGGCAGACAGACGGACAACAAAGTGATCCCATAGGGGATCCGTTTTTTTTTCCTTTTGAGGCACGGAACCCTAAAACGGCAAAAAATCGCGTTTTGTTATATGGGTTTTGTTATATACGCCCCCTTAAATATTTATTTTATTCTGTTTTTTAGTAAGTATTTGTTGTTATACCGGCAACAGAAATACATCATCTGTGAAAATTTCAACTGTCTAACTATCACGGCTCATGAGATACAGCCTGGTGACAGACGGACGGACAGACGGACAGCGGAGTCTTAGTAATAGGATCCCGTTTTACCCTTTGCGTACGGAACCCTAAAAATAAAAAATAATCTAAAAATTGTATACATCGATGATATTTTCGTTTAATCCGAAGTTTCATTGGAGCAGTGCGTTTAGCTGGCCTAAGGGTCACGAAGACGATTTTTTAAAACATTTAATATTATATGTTATATTAAAGTTCCAGCAGTCTAGTTGGGAGATCGTTTGGTTTCCAATCTGGAGGTCCTGGGTTCGAATCCCACGGCACGTACCTTTTTTTCTAGCTTATGTGCGTATTGTTGATAACTTCAAACGGTTTATGGAAAACATCGTGAGGAAACCATAGCGTGGTGGTAGGGTACTTTCTAGTACTCGGCTGGCTAGCTACCACACGAGAGTTGAAAATCTGCCGCCAAGCATCTAGCGGTGTGTTCCGGCAGCCTTACTTGAGAGCCAGTTCCATTCCAGGCTAGGTGTGCTTTACCATCTTCGACCACACCGTCACTTAACGTCAGGTGAGCTGTGGATAAACACTTAGCCTGTCAGACATAAAAAAAGGCTACCAACCCGCTTTTGGCCAGCGTGGTGGACTACGGCCATCTTTCTCACAATGAGAAGGGGCTCGCTCCCAGCCATGGGACAGTGGGAAGGTTCTATTATAATCAAGATTTATTGAAATAAAATTGGTACTAAATAGTATTTATTGCTTTAAATAAGAATATCTCCGCTCAGAATAGAGTCCATAATTGCGCCTGGTATAGCACTGATGGTGGAGCAGAATTTACGGGGGTTGGAGGTAGGCTGGCATGGGCAGGGGGGCTGACAGGGGCAGGGGGGCGGACAGGGGCAGGGGGGCGGACAGGGGCACACGGGGCTCGGGGCGGCTTCGTTCTGTGGCTCTGGAATAATAGAAAACCGTACTGTTTATTGACTGGCGTGTTTGACCAATCTCATCTGATGTTAAATGAAAGCGAAGACAACACAAAAACATCGTGAGGAAACCATAGCGTGGGGGTAGGGTACTCTCTAGTACTCGGCTGGCTAGCTACCACACGAGAGTTGAAAATCTGCCTAGAAAATCGATCTAGCTAGGTTTCATTTTCAGAAAACGTCGTTTTATCCATGTTTTCAGCCGAGCAATGCTCGGTCAATCAGGTATTAAAAAATTAACACTGATAAAAAAAATCTTTTTTTTTATGTCTGACGTGCTAGCTGTTTGACCACAGTTCACCTGATGTTAAGTGACGGTGTGGTCGAAGATGGTAAAGCACACCTAGCCTGGAATGGAACTGGCTCTCAAGTGAGGCTGCCGGAACACACCGTTAGATGCTTGGCGGCAGATTTTCAACTTGAGGGTGGTAGCTAGCCAGCCGAGTACTAGAAAGTACCCTACCACCACGCTATGGTTTCCTCACGATGTTTTCCTTCACCGGCAGCTCAAGCTCATTATTGGGGGTTGAACCCACGCCCTTCGGCATGCAAACCTACCGCGCTAACCACTGAGCCATCATCGCTACAAATGATGGTAGATAGATTTGACTGGTACGGACTGGACTTGACCAAGACTGGACTTTGACTATAAAGATAAAGAAACATTGAAACTGGCAGAATGTAACTTACTGAGTGCGATGCCAAGAAGAAAAAAAAACGCTATAAAATTGTAAATTCACGAGCGTAGCAAAAAACTTACTAGTCCTGATAAACAGATTGAGAGTGGGCGCTTGTCCGGACCCACGAGATACTGGAGCAGTGATGGGACAAGGGACGGTGTATTGGTACTGAGGCATGGACGATGCTTCAAATACAGCTGCAATAGAACAACAACTATTCATTCATAATCATCAACAACCTTGCATAGTCCACAGGACACGCCACTCAGCCCGATCATCGGCTTTTCGCTTCCAGCCAGCTGTTTTACGTATATCGTCACTCCATCTAGTCTCAGGGCGTCCTACACTACGTTTGCCGATTCGCAGTCTCCACTCTAGAACACGTCTACCCCAACGGTTGTCGGTTCTGCGGCTAATATGACCAACTGCCACTTCAGCTTGCTAATACGCTGAGCTATGTCTGTGACTTTAGTTCTCTGGCGAATTACTTCGTTCCGGATACGATGCTTCAGAAAAACACCAAGCATAGGCCCTTTCCATAGCTCCTTGAGCGATTCCAGCTGTGAGTGTCCACGTTTCATGCCATGACGGGTAGAACGCACTGGTTGAAAACTTTTCAAAAACGATTCATTGTTTTGACGTAAATACTGTAGTTTTTTTTCTGACTTATAATAGACTAGCGACCGCTCCGGCTTCACACGGGTGCAATGTAGACACTAATGTGGTGCATATGCATGCATTATACATATAAACCTTCCTCTTGAACCATTCTGTCTATTGATGGGAACCGCATTAAAATCCGTTGCGTAGTTTAAAAGATCTAAGCGTACAGACGGCGGGAAGCGAAAGGGTATAGTAAGCTATCCTTATAAGGTAGATTAGGGACTTTTCTGTAGATGTATAAAAGTGGAATGCAATGCAATAATCCTAACACTAATCCATTTGAGATATAACAAAACAATGCATGGCGGGATATTCCTCTTATTGCACTTGCATCCTCCTGGCTAAGTGACAATTGTAGTAAGCATAATGTATTAATATCTAGTACCTGGTTGACCGAGCATTGCTCGGCTGAAAACATGGATAAAACGACGTTTTCTGAAAATGAAACCTAGCTAGATCGATTTTTCGCCCCCGAAACCCCCTGGATACAAAATTTCATGAAAATCGTTGGAGCCGTTTCCGAGATTCAGAATATATATATATATATATATATATACAAGAATTGCTCGTTTAAAGATATATATAGATAACTGTAAACTGTATAAACTGTAACCTAATATGAAAGAAAGATCCACAAAAAAAATGCCTTGCTGAGTTTGTTGGCGGAGTCTTCTCAGTTGAAGTGTAATTACGAGCCGGCGGTAGATTCAAACATGTAACTTAACGTTCATGAGTGCCTTACCAGGGCCTAAACTGAATAAATGACTTTGTGATTTTGATTTTATAGATCTACAAAAAAGTCCGCGGTGGCCTTTTAAGGATAGCTTACTATACCCATTCTTACTACGCGTGCAAAACCGGGGCGGGTCGCTAGTACAAAGATAAATCAGGGACAGTTAGCATAATATGTTCGCACTAAGTGAATCTGGAACCTGTTTTCGACGATGTTTTCAAAATAAAGAAAATTATATTTACCAGTTAAAAATATTCCTAATAATATATTATAATATAACATTCTAGCTGTCTCCTGCCGCCAAATGACTATTGAAAGTCGTTACTCCCCGTATTTTTATATATTAGATATTATTCACAAACTTTATCAGTAAATTTAATGTTTTAAATCGCTCGAAAAATATTAAATATTTATAATAAATATGCAATACGATTCGATATAGTCTTCATGACTGATTTACTGTAAAATAAATAATTAAAATGTTTATAAACTTTTTAATATCAAAAAAGATAACATTTTAATTTTATTTTTTACTAGCTGTTACCCACGACTTCATCCACGTGGTATTTAATAGAATATCTTAAAGGGATTCATCTTCATCCATAGGACGTCCACTGCTGGACATAGTCCTCCTCCTGGGGGAGGTTTGCCAATACTCGGCACGCTCGGCAGGCGGGTTGGCGAGCGCAGTTAGGTGTGATTGTTCAAGGAAGACGCTGCTGCCCATCTTCCGGATTACATCCCTTAGCCGACTCTTACGGCAACCACGGGTAGAGAGGGGGTACTTACTATTCTGACACCGGCACCACCACGGCACCAAAGGGATTAGACAGCGTGTTATTTTTATTTTATTTTATTGTTATATCAACAAAGCAGCCACTAACACAGTTGATAATTATTAGATTCAAAGTTGGAAAAATTAAGTGTTGCCTCAATTATAGGTATAAACCTCAAGCAATTACACAGTATAAGCAAAAGTAAAACATAATTTAAAAAAAAAATTAAAGTAAGCTAAATGAACTGAAATTAATTAAATAAATATAAAATTAGAATAAAAATTATTGGAATTAAATAATAATGACAAAATGAACAACTCATAATAATAATAACAAGATATTCATGCTTCCGATAAAATTTGTCCAAAACTTAATTTAAAATCAAGTAAGCGGCCTGAAAAACATCAATTTCAAGATGCCTCTTGAAACCACTTTTTCGATGAAAGCTCCCAGGTGGCTTGACTTGTTTCGACGCTTCCAACAATTATCATCATACTTCAACCAATTTACACAAAACCTTGACAAATTATATACCTCAACCTTCCTCATGAATTACTCTATGTATTGGTGAAACTTGCATGATAATCCGTTCAGTAGTTTTTAAGTATATCGCGAACAGATAGACAGCCAGACAGACGCGGATGACTATGTTTTATAATATGTAGTGATTAGCTTACGACTTAGCATTGACTTTAGAATTAGGTCCAGAGAGAAAAAACTTGCGCTACTTTATTATTAGATAAAGTTGTATACCTTTTATCCCGGAATAATGTTCCGTAAGAAGTGTCTATATCAAATTACAAGTCCTGTAGGTAGTTCGTTGTTTGATAATCCCACAGGATTCTAACGTTTATCTGATATAAAAAGTATCCTGTATGTTAATCCAGGTAATAAACTATATGTTTTATACTCGGTGGTTGACTTCCTTATCAGGAGGTCGTCTAGGTAGGTACCGGCCGCCTAGCAGTAGTGTGTAAACATTACTGTGTTCCGGTTTGAACGGTATTGCAGCTTGCGAAATTAGAGCAGTTCAGACTAATGTCACTAAGTAGTAGCTGGCTCTCATATGCGGCAGACAGAGCACTCCATTAAGTGCTTGGCGACAGATTTTCAATTTTAGGGTGGTGGCTCGCCAGTTGAGTGCTAATGAGCAACCCACCTTCACGCTGTGGTTTCCTTATGATGTCGTTCTTCCACGGCAAACAAGGCAAACCAAGTTCAGTGTTAAGATTTGAACCTATAAACGCCATTCAACGTGTGTTTAGTACTACTACGTATTTTTTAGTACTACTTAATCAGGGTAATCGTATGTATTTCGTTACTCGATGACATAAAACTGGCTCCAAAATCGGACATTTTTGACTACAGCACAAAACGTTCCAGGTTTTTAGGGTTCCGTACCTCAAAAAGAAAAAACGGAACCCTTATAGAACACTTTGTTGTTCGTATGTCTGTCAAGACCCTTTTACTCAGGAACGTGTGGAAGTATCAAGCTGAAACTCATATCAAATACTCAGGTCTACTGTCCCTTGGAGCTGTGAAACAATCAAACTTCCAAGCCAACGCAATCAAAAGATACAGCCGTTTATTGCAAATTTTCGACACTCGTAAAGGAATTAAAACCTACATGGTACTTCCCGTGAACTCAGAATCTTGAAACTTTGTACGAAGCAACGTCTTATAGCACAGATAAAGGAAAAATTGCGAAAAGCATAAATTATCGTTAAAAAAATACCATAAATAACGAAGTTGTTTTTTACGATGTACAGAAGACGAATGTTGTAAAAAGTATATACCTATGTGAATAAAAGAAGAAAATAGAAACAATAATACTACACAAAACATTAATTATATATTTTATTACAGAAAATTATAAACATATAGATTTAAGAAACATCTTGAAATTAATTTTACATAATATTAAACATGCATGTTTACTTATAATTTAAATTTACCTTATTGAGAATTCGATATCTCCGAATTGTATTGTGAACTATCCAATACAGAATTGGACTGTAAACTACCCTCAGCAGAATTGTACTGTGAACTACCCTCAGGATAATTATACTGTGAACTCCCCATCATCGAATTGTACTGTGAACTACCAATAGTTGAATTGTATTGTGAACTATCCAATACAGAATTGGACTGCAAACTACCCTCAGCAGGATTGTACTGTGAACTACCCTCAGCAGGATTGTACTGTGAACTACCCTCAGCGGAATTGTACTGTAAACTACCCTCAGGAGAATTATACTGTGAACTCCCCATTATCGAATTGTACTGTGAAGTACCAATAGTTGAATTGTATTGTGAACTATCCAATACAGAATTGGACTGTAAACTACCCTCAGCAGGATTGTATTTTGAACTACCCTCAGCAGAATTGTACTGTGAACTACCCTCAGCAGAATTGTACTGTGAACTACCCTCAACAGAATTGTACTGTGAACTACCCTCAGCAGAATTGTACTGCGAACTACTCATAGCTAAGTTGTACTGTGAATTACCCATAGCTGAATTGTACTGGGAACTACCCTCAGCAGAATTTAACTGTATACTACCCATTGCACATTGTAATGGAACACTCATACTTGTCATGTACCTTGGGCCTAATATTGAATTGACATTAGAATCAGTTAGAAAACTATCTACTCTACCGTTAAATTGTGTACTTCCCATTTCAGAAAATGGTAGAGAGTTAGCATAGATTCTAGAATTGTACTGTGTACTCCCTTTTTTAGAAACAGGTTGTATACTTCCTGTACCTTCTGAATTGAAATATGAATTATCAATTGTTTTTTGCTTAGGTTCATATCTAATTCTAAAGGGACATCTGGGTATCAAGCAGTATTTAACTTTTAATTTTCTTATATTAGGATAAATAGTAAATTCCATTGTTGTTTGGCATGGTGGCAAAACATAACCTGTAAAAAAAAAAAAAAAATTGACCATGTGTTTGAACATATTTCACTAGTTGTTAAGTGACGACGTGGTCGTAGATGTTAACGCACCTGGCTTGGAATGGAACTGGCTCTCAAGTGAGGCTGCCAAAACCACTGTTAGGTGCTAAGCAGGATGTCAGCGGGAGCCAACTAGTCAGGCGAATACTAGAGTGCCCTGCCGCCATGCGTTGGTTTCCTCACAGTGTTTTCCTTCACCGGCAGCTTAAACTTAATATCGGGGTTTGAACTCAAACTCTACAGCTTGTGACCCGACCGCGCTAACCACTAAGGTTTCATCGCTACAAAATTCAAATGAATGTGAAAGTTTGTGAGGTTGGATGGATGTTTGTTGCTCTTTCACGCAAAAATTACTGAACGGATTTGGATGAAATTTGGCACACATATAGTTTATTACCTGGATTAACATATAGTATACTTTTTATACCGAGAAAATGTTAGATTCCTGTTGGATTATCAAAAAACTAACTACTAGACGTATTTACTTGAAATTTTGAATAGACGTGTTTTATGGAACACTAGCTGCGCTGCGCGGTATTACTCGCAAAATTTTTCGTAATAAAAATTAACCTGTGTATTAATCCAGGGTGTTAGCTACCTCAATACTAAATTTCATCAAAATTGGTCCAGCCGGAGCGTGAAGAAGTAACACACATACAAACTTTCGCTTTTATAATATTAGTGTAACTAGCTGTGCTCGGTGGTTTTTAATAAATAGGCTTACGGTTTTAAGCCATCTCACCTGATGTTAAGTGATGATGCGGGAATACGTGGCTGTAGCGTGTAACACCGTGAGGTGCAGCTAGTATTTTTTTGTTTTATTGCTGACAGGCTAGTTGTTTGACCACAGCTCACCTGATGTTAATCGACGGTGTGGTTGAAGATGGTAAAGCACACCATTGGAATGAAACTGGCTCCCTAGTGAGGCTGCCGGAACACACCGTTAAATGCTTGGCAGCAGATTTTCAACTCTCGTGTGGTAGCTAGCCAGCCGAGTACTAGAAAGTACCCTACCACCACGCTATGGTTTCCTCACGATGTTTCCTTTCACCGGCAGCTCAAGCTCATTGTTAGGGTTTGAACCCACGCCCTTCGGTTTTACAGTCCGGTGACGCTGTAGAGGCCAACTGGCCAACAGCAAGAGTCATTCATAAAAAAAAAAAAAAAAAAAAAAAAAAAAAAAAAAAAAAAAAAAAAAACACGCCCTTCGGCATGCGAACCGACCGCGCTAACCTGATAACACCGATATTATTATAATTGCTTGTACGGAACACGATATTTTTTATTAATATAATTAAAAGCACAATAATATGTAATATTTACCAAAAATCAACAAAAACACGCAGATGCTTGCAATCATTTTGCTAAATTCAACAAATTTACACGTTATATTGGACTTTTATATTATTTTTCCTTTTTTGTATAAACATTCGTGGACGTGTTAAATTTGACTTCAAACATGAGATTAAGCGACAAGAAATGCTTCAGGGAATATGGTAACAAAAGTAGGTTTTTCTGTTTTAGGGTTCCGTACCTCAAAAGGAAAATAACGGAACCCTATAGGATCACTTTGTTGTCCGTTTGTCCGTCTGTCAAGACCTACCAAACACTGCTCTCCTGTAAAGTTTTTTACAGATGTAACTTTGTTCTACGGATAGATTGAACTGCGCCACATTATCAGCCATAGGACGTCCACTGCTGGACATAGGCCTCCTGAGGGGGTTTTGCCAATACTCGCCACGCTTGGCAGGCGGGTTGGCGAGCGCAGTTAGGTGTGATTGTTCAAGGAAGACGCTGCTGCTCATCTTCTGGATTACATCCCTTAGCCGACTCTTACGGCAACCACGGGCAGAGAGGGTGGGGTACTATTCTTACTTATTCACCACGGCAACTGCGCTTTACGATAATTATAACCTGGAACATATAGGATATAAGATCACTTTGTTGTCCGTCTGTCAAGGCCTTCTATCTCAGGAACGCGTGGAGGTATCGAGTTGAAATTAAAACCATATACACAGATCTGTAGTCCCTTGCAGAAAAAAAAACTTCTAAGTAATCGTTAAGAAAAAGTGACAGCCGATTATGTCGCAAAAAACTGCATATTTCGACACTCACAAGGGAATCAAAACCTAAAGGGTACTTCCCGTTGAGCTAGAACTATGAAATTTGGCAAGAAGCATTATCTTATAGTACATATTTTATAGCGATGATAGCTCAGTGGTTAGCGTGGTCGGTTCGCATGCCGAAGGGCCTGGGTTAAAACCCCAACAATGAGTTTGAGCTGTCGGTGAAGGAAAACATCGTGAGGAAACCATAGCGTGGTGGCAGAGTACTTTCTAGTACTCGACTGGCTAGCTACCACACGAGAGTTGAAAATCTGCCGCCAAGCATCTAACGGTGTGTTCCGGCAGCCTCACTTGAGAGCCAGCTCCATTCCAAGCTAGGTGTGCTTTACCATCTTCGACCACACCGTCACTTAACATCAGGTGAGTTGTGGTCAAACACCGAGCCTGTCAGATAAATAAAAACAAAAAACATATTAACCACAAAAAATAGGGTCTTCATGCAAGGAATGAAGACAAGAATTTATCATACCTACTAGTTTGTACGGAACCCTCGGTGGGCGAGTCTGATACGCACTTATCCGTGTTTTATTTATTTAATATATTATACATATATTTTTAAACATTAGCTCTATTGTTTTTATATAACTAACGACTCCATAATATGCCGTGGTGGTGCCGGCGTAAGAATAGTACCCCACCCTCTCTCCCCGTGGTTGCCGTAAGAGTCGGCTAAGTGATGTAATCCGGAAAATGGGCAGCAGCGTCTTCCTTAAACAATCACACCTAACTGCGCTCGCCAACCCGCCTGCCAAGCGTGGCGAGTATTGGCAGAACCCCCCAGGAGGAGGCCTATGTCCAGCAGTGGACGTCCTATGCCTGATGATGTGATGATGTATGATGAACTAACGACTCACCCCCGCACGGCTGCTTTAATTTTTATTTTTTTATGATTACAAAGTTAGTGTTTTAACACAACTCACCTGATGTTAGTGACGGTGTGGTCGAAGATGGTTAACACACATGCACTAGCCTGCCCGATGGGGCAAATTGAATTTAAAAAAAAATGTTCTTATATTTTGATATTTAAAAAGAATTGTTTGGTTTCAGGTAATCTTTTGAATCTGAAAGCAACAACGTAAGTCGAGGAAGGCGACACTTGTGCTACCAACTAGATTAATAAAAAAACTATATTTCTTCTTTTTACTATCTCAAAGAACATTTTAAATTCTTTCATGAATCTTCTCGGCGTCGTTCTTTGAGACAGTCTACCTCCCTTTATCTTTACACAATAAAATACTACTTCTTTTTACAGTAATGCCTTTACTGTAAAGGCCATTCGGTTATGGAATACTCTGCCTCTCCATCAGACGGTCCTCTCTCTGCACTTGCATCCCCCTGGCTAAGTAACAATTGTAGTAAGCATAATGTATTAATATCTATAACTGTAAACTGTAACCTAATACGAAAAGAAAGATCCACAAAAAAATGCCTTGCTGAGTTTGTTGCCGGAGTCTTCTCAGTTGAAGTGTAATTACGAGCCGGTGGTAGATTCAAACATGTAACTTAACGTTCGTAAGTGCCTTACCAGGGCCTGAACTGAATAATTTTGATTTTGATTTTATTTTATTTTGGTCACAGTCCTTGAAAATCGTGAAGGACAGAGTGAAGTCGCATTATTTGTCACAATGCCGAGTTGGTATTGCTGTTAGTTGGATCAGATATGGCTGACAGGCTAGGTGTTTGACCACAGCTCACTTGATGTTAAATAACGGTGTGGTCGAAAATGGTAAACACACCTATACTGGAATGGAACTGGCTCTCAAGTGGGGATGCCGGAACACACCGTTAGATGTTATATGTTTTTGTACCTCGCTGCTGATGTTGTTTTTTTTTTTAAATTTTATATACATATAAATAAATGTATTTGGTTTTATTTAAATACATGATTATTATTGTTACATACTTACTAAGTGTATTATTTTTTTTTTCCCAGAACCTGAAGTTCAAGTTCAAGTTCAAGTGTTTTATTCGCTAAAGATGTGGTTACATTTTAGATCTTAAATATATATTAGTACAGCACATCTTACCCTAATTGGCATGCGAATTTACAATATAAGCTTAAACTAGATTATTTTTATTATTATACTTCTCACAATAATGTATAATAATAATGTATGTACAATTGTAACAAGAATCGTCACGAAAAATACTAACAAATATCAAAATAATAACTACTTAATTATACAAAAATACTGCCAATGTAAAATATGTCAATATAAAAGTATGTCAATACAAAAATATGTCAGCATAAAAATATGCCAATATAAAAAATTATTGTCCATATAATAAAATGTCCAAAAATTACTTACTAGTAATTTAATAATCTTTTAATTTGAAATATTCGTCAATGTCATAAAACATTGTCTCTAGCAGTCAAGATCTTAACTTGGTTCTAAAGCACGCGGTGGCGCGGTGCATCCCGGACGGAGGCGGGTACGCGGTCGTAGACCGCGGGGCCCAGCATGTACACCGACCTCTCCGACTTGACGAGCCGGTGCGACGGTGTTACAAGCTGGTCTTTCTTTTATTGCAACGATGTTCAAGGTTTTGGGAGCCTTTTCCGAATAAGCGAGTCATCGCCATCAAGTCCTTCTATGGACTCCATTGCCTCAAGGTGGTTTTCTTGGCACTTAGCAGATCCGTTCCAAAGGTGCGAATAGCACTCCATGTTGTTTAGAAATATAGCATCGTTGTCATAATTATTGGCTTGATTATAAATCTACAATTGGAAGTCGATGCCACTCTCACAGTACACAAATCGAACGATAAAAACGTCATCGCGTGTTAAGATTGGACAGCGCCATCTAGTTTAAACTAGTAGTAAACGCTACAATACACTTAAACACAAACACACGAATATTGTGAAATGGAGTTTTGGCGGGAACGCGGTGAGCGTCGTGTCGCCTCATTGTATTTTTTTCCAAAACTAGTGTTTTTTCGAGTTTTTATGCATAAAAATAGTGGTGTTTTATTTATAAAGTGCCGAATTACAAGCGCGAGTGTGGGAGAATGATATAATGTGGTTAAACACGACTTTTCGTGTTGCTTCCAAAACTCCATCCAGTAGCTTATAGTAAAGTCGCCACTACTTTACTAAGGCATGACTTGATTTGACTGGGATCGACTGGACTTGATCAAGACTAGACTTTGACTGTAACTATGGATGATAAAGAAGCTGAAAAATGAAGACTACTTACAAAATATAGAAATATTGAAACTGGCAGAATGCATAGAGTGCGATGCCAAGAAAAAAGAGAAAAAAAAACTCTAAGTCACAGATAAATTCACACAAAGTAGTTTACAGTCGAGTCCAGTCATGCCTTATTAAAGTAGTGGCGACTTTACTATGAGCTTCGATGGAGTTTTGTAAAATAACACGGAAAGTCATGTTTCACACTATCTCTCTATCTATCGGTGAGAGTCTCATGATAATCCGTTCAGCAGTTTTTACTTTTATCGCGAACTGACAGAAAGACGCGACGGACGACTTTGTTTTATAATATGTAGTGATTTTAAGCTGTCACCATTAGGAAGAATCTCACAAGAGACTAAAAATTATACAGCCAGAATAACTTTAGCAATCTTTCCTTAACAAAACACAAAATGGAAGTTTCAAAACATTTTATGATTAATACAAATTACTTTTTTTTTAATTAAGAAGAAAAAGGAAAAATATTTTTTTTAATTTCCAATTTGGCTTATTGCATTGAACCGTGGTAATTTGTCAGAGAAACATATTAAATTAGTTTTTTTTTTACTATAAAATGTGGGAAAAGGTTTTGGCAAAGCACAGTCCGTGGGAAGCAAGACATCAATCATGGCATTCAAAGCACCTTTTTTCCTTGCTGGTGAGTAAAATACAAATAAGTTTTTTTTTTAATTTTTGCCAAGCTAGTTCTTTTTTCAGAGCTCACCTGATGTTAAGTGACGATGTGGTAGAAGATGGTAAAGCTCACGTGACCTGGAATGGAACTGGCTCTCAAGTGAGGTTACCAGAACACACCGTTAGCGCGTAAACATTACTGTGTTCCGGTTTGAAGGGTACTGCAGGTTCATTACTGGGCTGTTGAGACTAACCATCGAAAGTCTCAAAGTAATGAGCGCCAAAGCAGCGATGCCCTGGACTTTGTTTTGTTATTCAAAGTTCTGTGTATCGCTGCAATGGTCATGGACAGGCGTTATCTCTTACCATCAGGAGATTTATAGCGATGATAGCTCAGTGGTTAGCGTGGTCGGTTCGCATGCCAAAGGGCGTGGGTTCAAACCCCAACAATGAGCTTGAGCTGTCGGTGAAGGAAAACATCGTGAGGAAACCATAGCGTGGTGGTAGAGTACTTTCTAGTACTCGGCTGGCTACCTACCACCCTCAAGTTGAAAATCTGCCGCCAAGCGTCTAACGGTATGTTCCGGCAGCCTCACTTGAGAGCCAGTTCCATTCCAGGCTGGGTGTGCTTTACCATCTTCGACCACACCGTCACTTAACATCAGGTGAGTTGTGGTCAAACACCAAGCCTGTCAGCTATAGAAAATAGAAAGGAGAGCGTTTCGTTTGTCTCATTACTTTTTCAATCGAGGTGTCTTCAAATTGCATGTGGATCCAAGAAGATATGCTCCTTTGAAAGTGCTGTTGAATCCGCATGTTCATCTAGGACCCAAAATTCTGTCCAAGAATCTAACGGTGAGATTTTTTTTCCAGCGCTGCTTTGTAGCGCACGCGCCAACCCCTTGCTTGGTCAGGGGACTGTCTGTGAAACCGTTCCGAATCTGTTCCCCGGCTACGTTGGCGGCCTGGGCTTAGGGGCTGGCGTCGGCGCAGGAGGCGCTACCACCGTCTGCGAAACCGCACCCAACCTACACGGCTACGGCGGCTTTGGATTGGGAGGAATGGGAGGATTGGGAGGATTGGGCTTAGGCGGAGCCACAACTGTCTGCGAAACTGCCCCTAACCTCATAGGCGGTCTTGGATATGGATATGGTGTTCCTTACGGAGCTTTGGGTGGGGCGACAACTGTCTGTGAAAGCGCGCCGAGTCTACTCGGTCTGGGTGGCCTAGGGTACGGTGGACCATCCGGTCTAGGGTACGGTGGACTAGGTCTAGGCTTGGGAGGTTACGGTCTTCCTATGGGAGGCGCTACGACTGTCTGTGAATCTGCTCCTAATGTATACGGTTTGGGTGGCTTTGGATACGGTATGGGGTATGGTGGTCTTGGATTGGGTCTCCCTAATAGCGGAGCGACAACTGTCTGCGAAAGTGCCCCTAATCTACTTCCTTACGGAGGTATGTGGGGAGGTCTCGGCTATGGGGGTCTCGGTTATGGTGGTATGGGATTAGGATGCGGCGGGTTAGGCCTGGGAGGAGCTACGACTGTCTGCGAAAGTGCTCCTAACCTATTAGGCTATGGAGGTTTCGGCATGGGTTATGGAGGTCTAGGTATGGGGAATCTAGGTTACGGCCTAGGAAGCTTAGGCGTAGGTTTGGGACGTCCTTATTTATAAATTGCATGTCTTCCTACAACGTCTGCACTAATTCTTGCGTAGGAAGTAACGTGAAACGGCCATTTTTTTAAATCAAAACGTCAAAAGTGACAGTTATGATAGCTATACGTTTGGTTTTTAATTTTTGGCAACGAATTGGCTTGTTACATGGTATATGTTCTATAAATTAATACTTTTTATTGCAATATTTGATAATGATCTCAATCAATCTAAGCTAGGAGTGTATGATTTCACCCCTTAAATTTATAATGCGGTCGATTGCTTAGCCTATCTTAAAAAAATATAACTTACCTTCAAGTATTGCAAGTATTGGAGTTTAAATAAAAGCAAATTAAAAAAAAACAGACTAACTTAACATATTGAATCCACCTTCTTACTTTTATTCTATTTGACATTTTAGGTTCTGTAATAACTGTTAATAAATAATTTTGTATAAAGTTGTCTGTTAAAAAAAAGTATAATTATTTCAAAATTGTGGTAATTTATGTATTTGATTGGATAATAAAATTTTATGCATTTATTTATGTTTTAACTTCTTGATCCTTTTATATGTTTATTAAAATTAATATTAGTTAATAAATAAATATCGTAGGACATTTTACACACCTGACCCCAAACTAAGCAACGCTTGTGCTATGGGAGTCAGATAACTGACAGATAACTTAAATACTTTTTTTAAATACATACGGAACACTCAAACACAGAACAAACATTTGTTTATACCATAAAAATTTTGTCCTGGGCGGGAATCGAACCCACGCTCTACAGCTCTTAAAAATATAGTACTACCATTGAGCCAACAGGGCTGATCAACATCACAATAACAACAATATAGGTTTTGTAATGACGATAGCTCAGTGGATAGCGCGGTCGGTTCACACGCCGGAGGGCGTTGGTTCAAACCCCAACAATGAGTGACTGCCGGTGAAGGAAAACATCGTGAGGAACCCATAGCGTGATGGTAGGGTACTCTCTAGTACTCGACTGGCTAGCTACCACGCTCAAGTTGAAAATTACCGCCAAGCACCTAACAGTGTATAACCATACTTGGGAGCCAGTTCCATTCCAGGCTAGGTGCGCTTTACTATCTTCGACCACATCGTCACATAACATCAGGTGAGCTGTGGTCAAACACCTAGCTTGTCAACCATAAAAATAAAAAAGCTTCAAGTTTCTAATTATTTCGTGTTGACAGAAAGATGGTCAACGCAGTGTTTTTACTTCCTATTTTCTTTTGAGGCACCCACGGAATCCTAAAATAACATGAATAAAATGACATGAAAGAACATTTATTTATTAAAAAAATATCAGTACGCAAGACAGTCGGTTATAAAAAAAACAAAATGGATGCTTAGAATAACCCGTAATGTATTTAAAATCACTCGCACATACAAACGTAACCTATTTACAATATTACATGTTTATAATCACAATAGACAGGGGGGAGGTGAGCACGGATCGCACGGGTTGCACGGATCACACGGGTTGCACGGATCACACGGGTTGCACGGATCGCACGGGTTGCACGGATCACACGGGCACGGGTTGCACGGGTTGCACGGATCACAAGGGCACGGGTTGCACGGGTTGGACGGGTCACACGGGTCGGTGGGGCAAGGATTGCACGGATCACACGGTGACGGAGCAAGGTTAGGGTACGGGCACGGTAAAGGCAGGGGGCTTGTTACAGTTGTGCCGTCTTCCTTCTGTCTGCGAATGGACAGGCCTCCGACGGTGCGGAATGAGGTTGGAGGGTTAGGGCGGAATAAGATAGTCGGAGGGGCTGGGACGGCAATCTTGGGGGGTGTTACGATTAGTGCAGCAGGGGTGGGCACGTTCACTGGTGCAGGTTGAACCTGTGGGGGGAAAATGTAGTTAAATATTTTAGTTTAGCATACAAGTTGACAATAATTACGAAACATGTGTAATTAGAAAAATAAGCAAGTCATGGAACTTGCGCTATTTTATTATTATACTAGCTGTACCCCGCGGTTATGCCTACATCATAGTAGCTTTATGCATGCAAAGTCTCAGCCCGATCGGTTTAAAATTGACAAAGTTTCATACAAACTTTCATCCCCTATTTTATCCCTTTGGGGGTAGAATTAATCAAAATCCTTATAATCAAAATAATTTCTTAGCGGATGCCTACGTCATAACATCTACCTGCATGCCAAATTTCAGCCCGATCCGTCCAGTGGTTTGGGCTGTGCGTTGATAGATCACTATGTCAGTCAGTCAGTCAGTCACCTTTGAGTTATATATATTTAGAAAGATTAAGATAAAGGATACCTTTTATTTCAGAATAATGTTTCAAGTGTACATCCGATAGTTTGTTTTTTGATAATCCTAAAGGAACTTTTAACCTAATTTTTTTCTGACTTAAAAAGTATTCTATTTATAGGTAATAAAATATATGTTTGCCAAATTTTATCCGAATCCGTTCAACTTTCACATTCTCAACATTAGTAGGAAGTAGGATAGGTACTATTTATATAAGAGATGAAAATACGCATTACTACAAATTTTAGCTGTAATCACTCAACTTAGAATTGCTATTTGTTTGAATAACAAAAACAAGTGCCTATTTCCCTCTGTTTCTCTTTACGATATTATTAACTCACTTGTGGGAAAGGGATAGAGTATCATCTTGAAGATATCTGCATACCTTGATTGCTGGAGGCCTAGGTACGGGGCAAGGCGGAGGTCGGACCAGGATCGGCGGAGGGACCTGCGGAGTCACAGAAGGGACTCGCACGTAGAACGCACGCGGAGTGGGGGGCTGTACCAGGGCCGGCTTGACGGAAATAGAAGCAGGTGTAGGGGGCTGGATGGCGGCAGGCTGCAAAAAGAGAACAAATTACTATTGAATGACGTAGTCTGAATGCTACGTGTAGTCTTGAAGGGTGATTATTGTTTGTTTAAAATCCTTTTTTTATGTAAAAGTAATGTAACGAACGAGACGCTCTCCTGATGTTAAGAGCAAACGCCTGTCCATGACCATTGCAGCGATACACAGAGCTTTGATTAGGAAAACAAAGGTCAGGGTGTCACTGCTTTGGCGCTCATTACTTTGAGACTTCGAATGGTTAGTCTCAACAGCCCTGTAATTTCGCTAGCTGCAGTACCCTTCAAATTGGAACAGAGTAATGTTTACACACTACTGATTGGCGTCAGAATGTCTAATACTGCGGTGGTACCTATCTAGACGACCTTTTGCTATTGAGATCTACACTTTAGCAGAGATTTGGGACCACGTTGAGTATTCTCATTGAGAAGTTACAAGGCAGGAAAATACAGAAAGTGCCAACCAAACAACAAAACTAAATGAAACTTTGATTACAAACCTTAACCCAGATTTGTGGGGGACGCGGGGGGCGCACCTGCCCGGGGCGGACGATGATCGGCGGCGGGATGGGGAATCGGACCTGTCCCGGCTTTACTATCACCGTTCCTGGAAATTTCAATAAGTTAATTGCAACTTTTTTTAAATAAAATGTCTTTAGACGATTGAAACTCTTTCTTGATGATAAAAACTTCTTCCATGGTCCTTGCAACGATACATAGATTAACAAAACAAATTCCAGGATATCGTTGCTTTGGCGCTCCTTACTTTGAGACTTTTGATGGTGTCTTATTAGCCCAATCATGCACACTCAACGTCTTGGTGACAGAGAGTGCCGAGAAACCTAAGCGTCATTCTGCCTCATGGACGTCAAACGCTTTGTTTCCCGGTTTGCGGCCACCAATCTGTCAACGTTTTAGACCACATTCCTGGCAACATGTCCTGCCCAACTACATTTTATTCGTGATTGTTGTTCGTCGTCACGCACCTTGATGCGACGTCGGATCTCTATGTTTCTCACTCGATCTTGTAATTTGATGCTGAGTCATGCTCCATAGCTCTCTGTGCAACTTGTATTTTGTGCACAGCCACGTAAGCGTCCATGTCTCAGCACCATAAGTCAAGGTGGGAGTTTTTGGCGGGAACGCGGTGAGCGTCGTGTCGCCCCATTGTATTTTTTTCTTAAACTAGTGTTTTTTCGAGCTTTTATGCATAAAAATAGTGGTGTTTTATTTATAAAGTGCCGAATTACAAGCGCGAGTGTGGGAGAATGATATAATGAGGTTAAACACGACTTTTCGTGTTGCTTCCAAAACTCCATCCAGAAGCTTATAGTAAAGTCACCACTACTTTACTAAGGCATGACTTGATTTGACTGGGACCGACTGGACTTGATCAAGACTAGACTTTGACTGTAACTATAGATGATAAAAAAGCTGAAAAATGAAGACTACTCACAAAATATAGAAACATTGAAACTGGCAGAATGCACAGAGTGCGATGCCAAGAAGAATCAAAATGTGTTAGACTTAGACTTGGTGGAACTGAGATTGGGGTACCTTGCGGAGCCTGTCCGTAGACGTAGTTGATGGGTGCCTCGCAGGGATTGCACGGCCCGATGTCGACGACGCCGCATGGGTTGCACGGATTACAGGGGTTGCTTGGATTGCACGGAGGCGGGGGCTCCGCGCACGGATTGCTCGGGTACTGCGGGTCCGGTTCCGGCACTGGCTGCGCCAGAGACGCGCCGATCATGAGAACTGAAAGAGATTTAGGAGTTAGCGTGCAAATGAAAATAGACGCGTTTTTTAGGGTTTCGCACTCAAAGGGTAAAAACGAGACCCTATTACAGATAGCGAACTATCTGTCTGTCCGTCTGTCTGTCTGTCACCAGGCTGTATCTCAAGACCCGCGATAGCTAGACAGTTGAAATTTTCACAAATTATTTATTTCTGTTGCCGCTATAACAACAAATACTAAAAACAAAATAAAATAAATATTTAAGGGGGGCTCCCATACAACAAACGCGTTTTTTTTGCCTTTTTCATAGACAATAATGGTACGGAACCCTTCGTGCGCGAGTCCGACTCGCACTTGGCAGGTTTTTTATAATTCACACAGCGCCAGTCCCAAAAAAACATGTATTATGCTAATTCCATAACGTATATTAAACTAAATCGCCCAAATGTATGAATTAGCTGTTTTGTTTTGCTATTTCAGAGTTTTTTTTTTTAATTTATATTTGACAGGCTACTGTTTGACAGCTCACCTGATGTTAACTGACTGTGTGGTCGAAGATGGTAAGCCTAGCCTGGAATGAAACTGGCTCTCAAGTGATGCTGCCGGAACACACCGTTAGGTGCTTGACGGCAGATTTTCTTGAGGGTGATAGCTAGCCAGTCGAGTACTAGAGAGTACTCTACCACCACGCTATGGTTTCCTCACCATGTTTTCCTTCACCGGCAGCTCAAGCACATTGTTGGGATTTGAACCCACGCCCATCGGCATGCGAAGCGACCTCGCTAACCACTGAGCTATCATCGCTGACAATCGCACTTGACCGGGTTTTTACCCGACTGCCGAAGGGTTATGTTTTTTGCGCATATCTTGTATGTATGTACTCTTCTTTATTACCTCGTATCTTCCAAACGGCAGAATGGATTACGACAACCACATCTTTAGCGAATAAAACACTTGAACTTGAATTAAGGAATCGTTAGATTCGTCTCAATAACCCAAGTGTCCTTAGAGGGTGATTTAAAAAAATCAAAATGGTAGATTTGTGGCGACCAATAGTAATACGTTAATTAAAAAAAATAACCTATCAAGTAGGGAATCTCAATAAAGACAGTTAAAAGAGGATTACATAAATATAAATAAGTTTTTCCTATAATTATATATTTCAATAGCAGTCTGGTTATATCACATACTTGCCGTGGTGGTGCCGGCGTAAGAATAGTACCCCACCCTCTCTCCCCGTGGTCGCTGTAAGAGTCGGCTAAGGGATGTAATCCGGAAGATGGGCAGCAGCGTCTTCCTTGAACAATCACACCTAACTGCGCTCGCCAACCCGCCCGCCAAGCGTGGCGAGTATTGGCAAAACCCCCCCAGGAGGAGGCCTATGTCCAGCAGCAGACGTCCTATGGCTGATGATGTGATGTGTGATGATGTGTCTGGTTATATAGTTGCATTGTAGTCCCACTAATATTATAAATGTGAAATTTTGGATGGATGTTTGTTAATCAATCACGCCTGAACGGCTGTACGGATCTGGATGAAATTTTGCATGTATGTAGATACTTTAGGTCCTGGAATAAAACATAGGATACTTTTCATCATCATCATCATCATCCATCACCGCGCGGGTAAAACCGCCGGGCGCAGCTAGTAGAAAATAAATTAACCCAATTTCTATTTTCATCTTTTTACCCGACTACGGCGAAGCAAAAGGAGGGTTATATTTTTCTAATTAAATAGTGAACGAGAGTTCTCATTAATGCCTATTTGCCCGTAAGTTGTATAATTGCATCGGATCCTATGTAAATGACTGGTTAGAGTTAACTGTTGGTTTAACTGAGCTTAATTGGGTGAGGTAGTTATAAATAGATGTTAAAGGTCAGCAATTGATCGGAAGTTTATGGTACTTAGATATCACTTCCGGGTCAAAACGCTTCTCTTTAACTAATTTAAAAGTTTTGAAACGAACGATACACTGTATCCAGAACTTTGAGTAGCAAAACAAAGTCCAGGGCATCGCTGCTTTGGCGCTCATTACTTTAAGACTTTCGATGGTTAGTCTCAAGGATGTTGCTGCCCTTCGAACCGTATTGTTTGCACACTACTACTGGGATAAATATCGTAGGACATTACACACAGCGCCATTTGATCCCAAACTAAGCAGAGCTTGTGTGATGAAAGTCAGATAACTGATATACTTTTTTTGTTGTAAATACATACTTATAATACATACAGAACACCCAGACACAGAACAAACATTTGTTTATACCAAACAAACATTTGTCCTTGGCGGGAATCGAACCCACGCCCTACAGCTCAGGCAGACATACTCCCATTGAGCCAAGAGGGCTGTAAAAAAATTAAGCAAAGCTTGTACTATGAAAGTCAGAAAACTGATTGAATCAGAGAGAAATGAAACATATGTAATTAACAAAAGAACAATAGTTTTATGTATCATGAAACTACTTAACTACTTAGATTAATATAAAGGATACCGTTTAACTCGGAATAATGTTCCGTAAGACGCGTCTATACCAAATTTCAAGTGGATACCTCATGTAGTTAGTTTTTTGATAATCCCACAGAAACCTAATATTTTCTCGAGATAAAAAGTATCCTATATGTTAATCCAGATAATAAACTATATGTGCCCCAAATTTCATCCAAATCGGTTCAGCCGTTTTTGAGAGATTGGGTAACAAACATCTAACCGTCCAAGTATACAAACTTTTACATTTATAATATCATTAGCTGCGCCCCGCGGTTGGTGATGGATGATGATGATGAAAAGTATCCTATGTCTTATTCCAGGGCTTAAACTACAACATGCAAAATTACACCCAGATCTTTTGAATAGTTTACGCGTGAAGGCGTAACGAGCACACTCACATTCGCATTTATAATATTGGGATACTTTCTAATTTTAGTTCATTGTTGGGGTTTGAAGTATCGTACTTCGGCATGTGATCCGACCGCGTTAACCACTAAACTATAGTCACCTTAGAAATGATTGCTTAAGTAAAAATTAATAAAAAAATCTCACCAGATAACCATATGACTTTGCCCCGCGCCATCTTTCGGTCGTCTGATGAAAGAACCAAAATTCTTTGCCTTTTATATCAAAACTAGTCAATCACGTAATCAAGTGAACAACTTATTATTATTTATTTTTTTATCCTTCATTGAAAATTGTTTTAAAATGGTGTTTAATTGTTATTTTAAGTAACGTTACAGTTGCAGCTGATTGAGGAAGGTTAAGGTTTTGATTTATTAAAATGTAAATATTTAATATTTCAGTAATATAATTATTTTTTAAAAATCATAAAATCAAAAAGTTATGAACGTTAAGTTACATGTTTGAATCTACCACCGGCTCGTAATTACACTTCAACTGAGAAGACTCCGGCATGAAACTCAGCAAGGCATTTTTTTGTGGATCTTGCTTTTCTTATTAGGATACAGTTTACAGTTTTAGATATTAATACATTATGCTTACTACAATTGTCACTTAGCCAGGGGGATGCAAGTGCAGAGAGAAGCTACTACAACCATATATTCCTGTCTTCCACGTAATGAGCCACCTTATAGTAGGCTTTATCAATAATTAGTTAAATAATTAATTTAATTTGATTTGGTTTAAATTAAACGCATAGCATAAATATTTATATTTTCTATAACTTATATTAAATCTATAACTATCTGTGCCCTGCGGTATTACTTGCTACATTTTTCGAGATAAAAAGTAACCTATGTGTTAATCCAAAATGTCAGCTACCTTTATAGCAAATTTCACCACAATTGGTCCAGCCGTTTGAGCGTGAAGAAGTAACAAACACACTCATTTTCGACTTTATAATATTAGTGTGATATGTGAGGTGGCTGTTCGGGAGCCAGTCATCAATAACGCCTTACGGTTTAAGCGTTGTAAGCATTATTTTTCCGCTGCTCGCGTGATTCGAAGGCCATTAATAACGTCAAATGTGCGGAACACGTCCAAATGTGTCGTTTTTGCATGATTTATGTGCTTGCTGAGTTTTTGTAGAGACGCAAAGACAAAGTATTCTTTGCTTGCGGCATCATTCCCGAATTATCATCATCATCACAGCCTTCTTTATCCCACTGCGACAGTGCGAAATTTTCTGCCGCTAAGCAGTAGTGTGTAAACATCACAGTGTTCCAGTTTGAAGGGTACTGCAGCGACATTACAGGACTGTTGAGACTAACCATTGAAAGTTTCAAAGTAATGAGCGCCAAAGTAGCGATGCCCTGGACTTTGTACTACTACAAAAAAAAAAAACTATGTATTAAAAAAACAGCCCTCTCGCTAGGATGTGCCGCACATACGATGGTTTAAAGGATCCCAGAGACATGTTCTCGTCTAACTTTAATTCTTTTAAGCGTAGTGTCTGTGAAACATTTAAATAAACAGATTTGTAATATCTATAATTTCAGTTATTATATTGTTATGTATCTACTGTTACTACCTATTTAATGTTGTATAATACACAAACAAGTTGTGTATAGTTGTAATTGGACCTTAGGTTCAATGTGATACGTTAATTCTACTTATATGCTATACTAAGTAACCTAAGGACTGTAACTGTACCTATCTCAATAAAAATAAAATAAAATAAAAATCTCTGCAATGGTCATAGACAGACGTTATCTCTTACCATTAGACGTATCTTGTCTTATATTTTACAATAAATAATCAAAACTATCGTCACATTATCTGTTTTCCTACTCCAGTGTAACAGAAGAAACTTTATTATGCTCAGACTAAAGATAAGGGAATAAGTTTATCTACCATGTGTCCTCTAACGAACTGTTTGGAGACGTGACCAGAATGTGCGAGTACTCTGGAATAATACATGAATTCGATCTTTCATAATACCCGACTGGGTCGGATAGGTCTTTAATAATACTGGTTGCATAGATAACAAATTATATTATAGTTCAAAATGTCGTCCAAATTATGCCGTGGGGTTTTTTGGCGGGAACGCGGTAAAGTTGCGTGGCCGCGTTTTCTACAAAACTTGTGTTTTTTTTTTAATGTTTATGTAGAAATAGTAGTATTTTATACATGAAATGCCAAATTTCGTGTTGAAAAATGAGACATTTATGTTGCTTCCAAAACTCTATCGAAGTTTATTGTTAAGTCACCACTACTTTACTAGGGCATGACTAGACTCGATAAAGACTTGCTTTATGTGACTTTGACTTAAGACTTATTTAACTTATAATACTTGAAATTATAGAATTTTTCCTAATTTTTTTTTCTTTTTTACTGTATAAGACACTTCGCATTTTGTGCATTTACCAGTGTTAAGGGTTTCGATAGTTGCATATATTTTATTAAAAATCAAGTTAAATAACTCTAACTCAAAGTCACAGAAAGTAACCCTTGACTTAGCCCGGTCCTTCCTCTAAATTACACGATGGATTTTTATCCGGTTTTCACTATTATTTAGATATTTTTATCATCATCATCATTAGCCATCATTTAAGACGTCCACTGCTGGACATAGGCCTCCTCCTGGGGGGGTTTTGCCAATACTCGCCACGCTTGGCAGGCGGGTTGGCGAGCACAGTTAGGTGTGGTTGTTCAAGGAAGATGCTGCTGCCCATCTTCCGGATTACATCCCTTAGCCGACTCTTACGGCAACCACGGGTAGAGAGGGTGGGGTACTATTCTTACGCCGGCACCGCCACGGCTGATATTTTTATACGGAAGGATTTTTTTTTATATTCTATACAACTCATTTAAATTTTTAAATATGTAGATATAAAAAAATCAATGCACAGTTAAGTCGCCAAAATAAATTAAGAACCGTAGCCAAGGCGTGCCGCTAGTTTTTTTTTTTTTTTCTTCTCGGCATCGCACTCTGTGCATTCTGCCAGTTTCAATGTTTCTATATTTTGTGAGTAGTCTTTATTTTTCAGCTTCTTTATCATCTATAGTTACAGTCAAAGTCTAGTCTTGATCAAGTCCAGTCGGTCCCAGTCAAATCAAGTCATGCTTTAGTAAAGTAGTGGCGACTTTACTATAAGCTTCTGGATGGAGTTGTGGAAGCAACACGAAAATGTTTAACCACATTATATCATTCTCCCACACTCGCGCTTGTAATTCGACACTTTATAAATAAAACACCACTATTTTTGTGCATAAAAACTCGAAAAAACACTAGTTTTAGAAATAAAATACAATGGGGCGACACGACGCTCACCGCGTTCCCGCCAAAACTCCGTGCCGCTAGTTACATACCAATAATAACTACACAGTTTTTTTTTTGTTTTTGGCGTCGCACTTCATGCATTTCCCAGTGTTAAGTGTTTCGATATCTTCAATTATTTTATGAAAAATCAAGTTTGAATAAGTTAAAGTCACAGCAAGTCAGTCTTGGTCAAGTCCAGTCATGCCCTAGTAAAGTAGTGGTGACTTTACAAGCTTGAGCTGCTGGTAAAGGAAAACATGGTGATGAAACCATAGCGTAGTGGTAGGGTACTTTCTAGTACTCGGCTGGCTAGCTACCGCACGAGAGTTGAAAAACTGTCGCCTAGTACCTAACAGTGTGTTCTGGCAGCTTCACTTGAGAGCCAGTTCCATTCCAGACTAGATGTACTTTACCATCTTCGACCACACCGTCATTTAGCATCAGGTAGACTGTGGTCAACCATAAAAAATAATATAAGTTTCAAAGTACTTATGAAATAGGATTCAAATAAACACATTTTTTATATAAATACAACATATATATTTTTATCATAATACAATACACAAATTCTTTAGCTACGTTTGCATGCATTCAACACAATTAAAATAATTACGGGTATGTTCTTTGATAAATCGATATTTCGAAAGCTAAGCCATTTTCGATAGAGATCTTTCGTAAAAACTGATTTTTAAGAAACTTGTAAGTGATTTTCATAGCCCAGGATTTAAAGTCTTAGTTTAAAAATCAACTAGGTCAGTTTTATATTTAAAAAAAAAACTTAGGAAATATGCAGAAGATGTATCTAAGAAACTTGACACTGGCAAATGCACAGAAAGTGCGACGCCAATTCCTATTAGTAGGAATAAGAAGAAAAAAAAAAAAAAAAGATGTATCTAGCAACTGTCAAATTGTTTTTTTTTTCACAACGACTGACAAATCAACAATCTTGTAATTTTTTCATTGGATTGCGATTTTTAGTACTAAAACATTAAAAGATTGAAGTTAACATAAGATGTTTAATGTAGATACGCCGACACAGAAGAAAAGGTAGGACAATCTTTTACCGTGATGTGTGGCGCGTCTATCAAAAACGTTATAAGTAACATGGCTGCTTCACTTGTTTCTATTTCAATTTAAGCACAGGGGCAGGGACATGGACTTGAGCAGGGGATAGGGTCACCGCAAGAGTTGCAGCTTGACTGAGCGACTTGCCCCTGCCATGAGGACTCGGCATTTGATTGACCTACTTGACCTTGCCAAGCACCAGCTGGCACGCAAATCGTTGGCTGTTGAATCGCTGGCGGTTGAAGCTGTCTTACTATGATCTGGGGGGGATCTATTGGGCTAGGCAGAGGTTGCTGCACAGAAATAGGCCTGGGTTGAATTAGATCCGGTTTAGGGACGTGCACTAAGATTGAAGGGGGTTGGATCGGAGCTAGGGGGGAAGGGCGAGCGATGACAGGTGGGGGAGTAATGGGGTTTAACGGTGCTGGACGAACCAGTATCGGTTTTGGAGTAACAGGGGCTAAGCATGGAGGTTGCACAGTGATCGCGGGGGGCGTTATTGGTGGTTGTTGCGGTGGCCGGACTAAGATGGGGGGAGGTTGGATGATGACGTCAGGGGACGGAGCGACGTAGAAAGTTCCCCCTGGAACTGGGATTTCCTGGAAGCCGATAGAGCGCAGGCGTTCTGGGAAGCAGGATTTCAGCACCTGAACCTTGAATTGGCCGTCACCGCATGGCACTGGAAATGGAATTTTAATCTGTTAGTGGTTAGGTTTCTTTTTGGTGTATATCTAAAATCTTCTTACGTTAAGTACAGCACAAGTTAACTTTATAGTAAAATAGCTACTATGGCGTATTACTTAGAAAATTTCTTCCAGATTCTTCCACCTTGGAGTTGTTGTAACTGAATGGTAACTCTCAATTATTCCACCAATAAATACATTCATCATCATTTTTATTACGCTATCGAAGTTCACCACTGACACCACTGAGCCAGATCCTCAGCTTCTCTCTACCATCTGCCGCCAGCTTTCCTAAGTATATCGTAACTCCATCGAGTCTCAGGGCGTCCTACACTATGTTTTCCAATTCGCCAATAGATACATTTAATTACAGATAAATAACAAATATGCTGGAAGTTTCGGCATTAGTTAGGAGACCGTCTAACTTCCAATCTGGAGGTCTTGGGTTCAGATCCTACGGCACGCACCTTTGTCTTTTCTAGGTTATATGCATATTGCCAAAACGGTAAAGGAAAACATCGTGAGGAAAAATAATTATATGTATAAAAGACCATAAAAAAGATCCCTAAAAAAAGGTACCCTACCCACAATGAGAAGAGACCTTCGCCCACCAGTGGGCCAGTTTATAAAAAAATAGGGTGACACGAAACAAATATATTCATTGTCGTATGCTAATGGTCTTCTGCGTTAAATCTATTGTACTTACTAGGTGGATTGCACGGGTCGCACGGGTTGCACGGATTGCTAGGGACGCACGGCGGTGGCGGGCACGGCGGGGGACACGGTGGGGGGCAGGGAGGGGGGAACGGAGCGCACGGGGGTGGGCACGGCAGCGGGCAGGGAAACTGCGGCGCCGCACTCGCTGACGCTATCAGAGCTAGCAATCAAATTAAAATTAGTAAGTTAGTCGAATGAAAGTATCATGAGGTTCAAGAATGCTATCACAACAAAACTCTTGAAACTTGAATAGATAGAACCTCTTTGTTGTGTACACAGGATATTAAAAACAAAACATTATTACATATTATAAAACAAAGTTGTTAGTCGTCTGTCTGTTTCGCGATAAACTTAAAAACAACTGAACGGATTATCATGCGGGTTTCACCAATAGATAGAGTGATTCATGAGGAAGGTTTAGGTATATAATTTGTCAAGGTTTTGTGTAAATTGGTTGAAATATGATGATAATTGTTGGAAGTGTCGGAAAAAGTCAAGCCACCCGAGAGTTGTCATCGAAAACGCTGCCTAATCCCTTTGAGATATAACAAAACAATGCATGGCGGGATATTACTCTTTTATAGATCTACAGACAAGTCCGCGGTGGCATATATCTACCTTTTAAGGATAGCTTACAACACCCATTTCAAGTACAAACAAACCTTTTTCATAAAAACCTAGTTATTGAGACTAACCATCGCAAGTCTCAAAGTAATGAGCGCCAAAGCAGCGATGCCCTGGACTTTGTTTTGCTACTCGAAATTCGTTTAATCGCTGCAATGGTCATGGACAATATCTGGTACTGCAGTGGTACCTAACTTATTAAGTACTAGCGGCCCGCTCCGGCTTCGCACGGGTATAAACCTCAAAAATAACAGTATTTCTCCACTATTTAATGGATGTTATTATACATATAAACCTTCCTCTTCAATTACTTTATCTATTTAAAAAAACCGCATCAAAATCCGTTGCGTAGTTTTAAAGATTTAAGCATACTTAGGGATATAGGGACAGAGAAAGCGACTTTGTTTTATACTATGTAGTGATTATTAAGTAATGATTGCTTACCTACTATACCCAGTACCGTAAGTCGCCCCATTTCGACACTTGTGTGCCCAATCTGTAGATTTGCCCCCCTTTTATACGTCCAAGTGTTTATACCACCAGTAAGATATTTTGAATCGCTCCAATAATCAATGAAATGTTTAAAATAATTTGAAACGCTTTGAATATATTAAATCGAGTATAGTAACAATAATTTTGGTTTAAGTTCCGTGTCCAAAGGGTAAAACGGGACCCTATTACTAAGACTCCGCTGTCCGTCTGTCTGTCCGTCTGTCACCAGGCTGTATCTCATGAACCGTGATAGTTAGACAGTTGAAATTTTCACAGATGATGTATTTCTGTTGCCGCTATAATACATATAAAAGGTACAGAATCATCCTAAAGATTATCTAATGTAATCCCACTAATATTATAAATGTGAAAGTTTAGATGGATGGATGGGTCTAAAGTATCTACATGCGAAATTTCATCCAGATCCGTTCAGCCGTTCTGGCGTGATTGAGTAACAAACATCCTTCCATCCAAACTTTCACATTTATAATATTATAGTGGGATTAAATAAAAATGCACCTATCGGTGTGTACCGGCAGCCTCACTTGAGAGCCAGTTCCATTCCAGACTGTGTTTGCCGTCTTCGACCACATCGTCACTTAATACCAGGTGATCTGTGGCCTATATACCTAGCCCGTCAAACTTAAAAAAATGGGTTAAAAAGAATCCTTCTGATATTATAAAAGTGAAAGTTTGTGGGGATGGATAGATGTTTGTTACTCTTTCACGTAATAACTACTGAACGTATTTGAATGAAATTTGGCACACATATAGTTTATGGCTTCTTTTTTTTACCCAGCGAAAATTCTTGATGGATACCACCTGCCCCGGGGGGGCACGGTGATTATGTGGGACTCTCCGCCTAAGTGGCGGCCTACCCACTAAAAACCCTGGGGTGTTTCTGCCTGACGCCTATATGCCGGGGCTATCGCACTCGTCCGCGGCCCCGACTGCGCTGGTGGGGCCGCGGACGGCCTAGGACCCGTCCCTATTGGATGGAGCTAGAGAGACTCCATCCCTTTCCTAGAGGAGCGTGCGGAAACACCGCGCGCGCCACCTCAGGGGCTAATCTTGTCGGGTGACGGACTCCCCCGAGTCTGCCACTCAAGGCCCTGTTATGGGGGTTGGATGAGGGCGTGGATCCTCCTCCGACGCCCTGTTCTCCGGCGGCGCATTGAGAGGTCTGAGGTGACCTCTCGTTGCCGCTCCGCCGTTTCCTTCTGGAACATAATCTGTTCGCAGAAGGAAACTGCCGCCTCCATATAGTTTATGGCCTGAATTAACATATAGGATACCTTTTATACTACAAACTGAACAAACTTTTTGTTAAATTTCACACGGACGAAGTATTACGATAAATCTCTTAATATTGTTTTTTTTTTTTTTATCTCTAACAGTCTAGGTGTTTGACCACAACTCACCCGATGTTAAGTGACGGTGTGGTCGTAAATGGTGAAGCACACATAACTTGGAATGGAACTGGCTCTCAAGTGAGGCTGCCGGAACACACCGTTAGATGCTTGGCGGCAGATTTTCAACTTGAGGGTGGTAGCTAGCCAGCCGAGTACTAGAAAGTACTCTACCACCACGCTATGGTTTCCTCACGATGTTTTCCTTCACCGACAGCTCAAGGTCATTATTGGGGTTTGAACCCACGCCCTTCGGCATGCGAACCGACCGTGCTAACCACTGGGCTATCATCGCTACATATTTTATTATTATTTAAAATATCTATAACACAACGGTGACCAATCATAGCAAGTTTTGTATTAAAATACTTCAATGATCAGAGATATAACAAAGATATGGATAAGCTATGACATTGGCTGACTATATAAGCTGGTGGTGACTTTGAACATTGCACACTTGGCGAAACATGGGTCTTCACGCGTTATTAGTCCTTGGTAAGTGTCATTAACTATTCAACGTCTCAAAGTAACGAGCGCCAACGCAGCGATGCCCTGGACTTTGTTTTGTTACTCAAAGTTCTGTGTGTCGCTGCAAAAGTGTTGTCTCTTACCATCAAGAGAGCGTATTGTTCGTGTCATTACTTTTTAAAATCTATACTTCATTTATGTTTTGTTGTGGTAATTCGGTATCTAAAGAAAAAATACTTTACTGATTCCAAAACCATTTCGAAATATTACATTTCTTCATATTAAACTCTTTAGACTATGAGATGGGGTTTATTTTAATCAAATACATAAAATAAACTTGACTTTCAATTGACCTCTAATGACGTCACATAGTAGGCTGTATCACATCACATCACATCTTCAGCCATAGGACGTCCACTGCTGGACATAGGCCTCCTCCTGGGGGCGTTTTGCCAATACTCGCCACGCTTGGCAGGCGGGTTGGCGAGCGCAGTTAGGTGTGATTGTTCAAGGAAGACGCTGCTGCCCATCTTCCGGATTACATCCCTTAGCCGACTCTTACGGCAAGCACGATATTTTCCTTCACTGGCAGCTCAAGCTCATTGTTGGGGTTTGAACCCACGCCCTTCGGCATGCGAATCGACCGCGCTAACCAATGAGCTATCATCGCTACACAAATTATTAAATTCAAGTTAGCTAGGTAAAAAATCAAACATGTTAAAATAAATATCGTAGGACACATTACACACAGCGCCATCTGACCCCAAACTAAGCAGAGCTTGTGCGATGGAAGTCAGATAACTGATAGAATACATAAATACTTTTTTGTTGTGAATACATACTTACATATAATATATACAGAATACCCAGACACAGAACAAACATTTGTCTATACCATAAAACGTTTGCCCTGAGCGGGAATCGAACCCACGCCCTACGGTTCTTAAAGCAGACATATTACCAATGAGCCAGCAACGCTGTCAAAAACTTCTTTGCTCCAGAGCCCATCCTTCTACTCCATCTCCACAAAATGAGTTATCCTTCGTCCCCATCAGCAAGACGCTAACCTTCACCAATTTCCAGCTCTGATCAGCACAGCGGCCGCGGCTCCGTGGCGTTGCTACCGGACCGCCGATGGCTCTACCGTCTGCTTCGGAGACGAGGGGCAGCCCACCATCAACCCCCCCTCCGTCTGCCTGAACCGGCCCTCACCTCCCTGCTCCGGCCCAGCTACCGTCTACACGCCCAGCCAGTGCCCGCCCCCCTGCCCCCCTCCCCGCAACCCCTGTGACCCTTGCCCCCCGTGCCCATGTGACCCGTGCAGCCCGTGCCTGTACTAAAAAAATTAACAAGCTTAAAAGTTTCATAGGATTTTATTGCGAACGTGCAAAAACGGATGTGTGACTTATCTTTGTAAACAAAGGTCAGTCACAGTCTGTTTCTTCAAATTTAAACGTGCTCCATCGTTGACTGCATCTTCGCTTACCATCACGCGAGATGACAGTCAAATGCAAGCGTAATATTACTCAAAAAACCGTCGTATTAAAGTAATGAACGTCAGTACAATTCAAGGACATTATTTTTATAGTAAAGTTCTGGGTGTCGTTGCAATGGCCATGGCCATGCGTTTTCTAACCGTGATGAAATCGTCTTATAACTATCATTTGTTATGTTTATTTCTTAAAAGAATTACTTACAAATATATGACGTAACACATTGGATGTTTTAGGGTAATAAACGCTGCGGCGATGCTCTGGACTTTGTTCTGTTAGTCAAAGTTCTGGGTGTCATTGCAATGGTCATGGACAGGCGTTGTCTCTTACCATTAACAGGTAATACGCTTTTTTTTATCACAATTTGATATGGGTCACTTTTCTTTAGGAAAGTTAACAATGCTAGAATATTTTATCTGTTGTGTCATGAAGGGAAGAGCGAGTCAATGATTTGGTATTTAAAAGTGACTTATTAAAATTTTTGGATTATTTTGATAGATTTTGTGTACGGGTCTGTTCATATTTAATTATTTTTTTTTATAACAGAAATGCCGCTTAATTTAAGATTGAGTTTGTAACAATTAAAAGTGGAATTCAGAAAGACATTTTCTGGAAATTATTGAACACCTTACGGAAGTAACGACATTTTTGCAGAAGTAAGTTTGCCGCAATCTCCAAGATAAATGCGCTAAAAGTCATCTTTGAGTCTTGTTTTCACTTTTGAATTTCGTTGACATTTAGCTTTTTTTGAAAATCTCGACATGTCAAAATCAATGTCATGTAACTCGATCTAAGAGTTTTGGCGGGAACGCGGTGAGCGTCGTGTCGCCCCATTGTATTTTTTTCTAAAACTAGTGTTTTTTCGAGCTTTTATGCATAAAAATAGTGGTGTTTTATTTATAAAGTGCTGAATTACAAGCGCGAGTGTGGGAGAATGATATAATGTGGTTAAACATGACTTTTCATGTTGCTCCCAAAACTCCACCCAGAAGCTTATAGTAAAGTCGCCACTACTTTACTAAGGCATGACTTGATTTGACTGGGACCGACTGGACTTGATCAAGACTAGACTTTGACTGTAACTATAGATGATAAAGAAACTGAAAAATGAAGACTACTCACAAAATATAGCAACATTGAAACTGGCAGAATGCACAGAGTGCGATGCCAAGAAGAAAGAGAAAAAAAAAAACTCGATCTAAAATAGATTGTCACGCAATAAAATCCTGTCAAACATTTTTTTTTTAATAAAATTGCCGCTTTTGGCTTTAGAATATTATTTATTATTTGATCGTAAAATTTCTGCGTCTTACTAAAACTTAAAAATTGTTTAATTTGACAATAATATATATTTTTTGGCTTTAAAAATCTTTGTGTTGGAACTGTGAATTAAAGTTAATTAATTTGGTCTATTGAGTTTTTTGTTTATATGTAAAAACCTACTAACCTTTGTCTTATCGCGATAAAGCCAAATGTTCATTGTAGTGATCATTTTGAACAACTCATACTACTGATGGTAAGCGCTAACGCATATAATTCAAATTATTTATCCATCGTAACATCACTACATATTATAAAACAAAGTCGTCTGGTGTGTCTATTTGTCTGTTCGCGATAAACTTAAAAACTACTGAACGGATTATCATGTAAGTTTCTCCAATAGATAGAGTGATTCATGGGGAAGATTTAGGTGTATTATTTGTCAAGATTTTGTGTAAACTGGTTGAAATATGATGTTCATTGTTGGAAGTGTCGGAACAAGTTAAGCCACCTGGGAGCTTTCATCGAAAATGCTGCCTAATTAATCCCTTTGAGATATAACAAAACAATGCATGTGGCATTTTTTAGAGATCTATATAATACTCATTCGCTTTCCGCCGTCTGTTGTTTTTTTTTTCGTATACTGTGTGTGTGTGTGTGAATAATTTAATGAGGTTTATATCTATAATGAGGCAGCACTTAATTATTGACAAATTTGTATTTAATGTGCATCAACTGTGTTAATGGCTTCTTTGTTGGTATGACAATAAAATAAATAAAATAAAATAAGAGTCTCGACCGACATCTTTAGAGACTCTCGCTGGACGGTTGGGTCAAGGTTTAGATCCAAAAGGCAGTGATCCTTGACACGGCGCACATTGTTAGGAGGCTCCTCACTGCAGCCCTAACCTCCGGCAGCTTGAGCCGTGCCCCGCTGCCGGCAGCACTCTCCGTTTAGGCTTTTACAATAACAATATTTATTGTATTATATTTCTACTAGTTTGCGCCCGCGATTACATCCGCAAAATTGGGTTTAGAGAGTAATGAAACATGACTGTGTAAGGGTTAAATAGTTTTCACCATCAAGAAACTTACTGACTAACCATCTAGTCTCAAAGTAATGAGCGCCAAGGCAGCGATGCCCTGGATTTTGTTTTGCTACTCAAAGTTCTGTGTATCGCTGCAATGGTCATGGACAGGCGTTATCTCTTAACATCAGGAGAACATTAAAAAAAACTTGCGCTACTTAATTACGTAGATACTGTTTATACCGGAATAATGTTCCGTAAGACACACCTGTGTTTGAGTAACAAACATACAAACGTCTCAAAATCCAAAATTTCACATTTATATTACTAGTAGGGTTAAAAAAACTTAAAATTTAAGAATAAAATATAAAAAAATTGAATAATAATTTTATTGACATTTAATAATTTTTTTAAGTTTATGGATAACTTACTCTTATTTACATTTTTTTTAAACTATCTACAAATCACATCCTAACATACGAACTAATAAATAAATTAAAATAAAAAAACTAAAGCTCTGATTCAATAAATTAAATGGCTTTTGTTTTGTATATATGAGCTTTATACAAAAAATAAAAATAATATAAAATTAATATAAAAAAATAACAAAAAATAAATAAAAAATAATAAAAATAAAAATAAAAGTTCATTAAAATAATAATATTCAAAAACTTTATAATTTTATTTTTTTAGTAACCTGACGCAAATAGAAGGGTTTATGTGTGTGAATTATAATGTTTAATTTTGAACGCTTTGACCGGGACGCTAGTATTTAAATATGAATGGAATTATGACATGTAACTTTATAACTAGCGCCTTCAAAATTTATGTGTAAGGTTTATATTTGGGTTGCGCAATTATGACCATGTCTGCCAATTTCGCACTAAGCTCAAGTGGATCCCTATTCGCCTTCGTAGAAATACTCACATCCTCTCACTTCGTTACAACGTTTTATGTTAGTCCTACCACTCCTAGCTATCTCAAAGAACATTAATTTATCTTCTCGGCCTCGTTCTTTGAGACAGTCTCCTCCCTTTATCTTTACACAACAAACCACCACTTCGTTTACAGTGATGCCTTCACTGTTAAGGCCATTCGGTTATGGAATGCTCTGCCTGTCTCCATCAGACTGTCACAGTTCTTGAATATTTTCCAGGACAGAGTAAAGTTGCATTATATGCTCGAAATGTTTTTGTACCTCGTTGCTGATGTTGATATATATATTTATATATTTTTTAAATTATTAATTTTATAACTCTTTCTGTCTGTTCTAGTCTGTTCTTTATTTTATATAGTGTTTTTCCGTTGTTGGTTGCCTGGAATAGATCGCTCTTAGCGATAAGGCTGCCACTTGTGGCACTAGCTCATAAGATTCTTTTGTTTCCTGTACTTTTTATTATATTTCTAGTGTGCTCAATAAAGAGTTTACATCTATCTATCTATTATTATCAATAACATATTTATATATAATAAAATATTTTGAAGTTTGTATTGATTTTCTTTTTAATCACTCTTGTTTATCAACGCACGTGTATTTTTGATAATTCCGCATTATTGTCACATCCTTGCCAAATTTTTCTTCAGCATCCCTTACAACATATTCTTGACATCTTGTTTCATTATTTGTTTGAAGCTACTCGTATTATTTCACAATAATCTGGTTCTATTTCATTATTCAAACACGCATTCTGATATTCATGTGACATGTTTTTTATATTTTGTACATCACTATAAGTTGACATTTTAGGAGCAACAAAGTCACTAGTGTTCGTATGTTTGAAATACAAATCCGAATAAGTTAGATTTATAGCGTCTTTGTCATGAGTATCATAAGCTTTTGTATTATTACCGACATTTGAGATTTTTTTGTCATCGCTTAAATGTATATATTTCGTCTGCAAATCAATGATTTTACTATCGATTGAATATTGTTTTAAACGATCAGGTCTTTTCTTGCTGAGCGAAATAATGTTGTCTAGGTTTTGCGCGATAGTTTTAACTGGTCCAATTTTGTGCAACGTCAAGCAATTCGGCTTACTTTTTTGCATTTCTGAGTTATTTGACTCATTATTGTTCATTGTTAAGTTATTTGGCTCACCATCTACGAAAGAGTTAGTTGGCTCACTACTCTTGTACGTTGCTGAGTTATTTGGTTTATTATTGTGCACTGTTAAGTTATTTGGCTCACTATTATCTACGAAAGAGTAATCTGGGTTACTGTTTTGCACTGATGTGTATGTTGACTCATCACAAGTATTAAGTTGTTGGATGTTGATGTAAGTGCATTCTTCCTGGGTTTGTTCTCTTGAGTTGATTGGATGTATTGTCAGATTGGCGATTGAATATGGTTCACAGTCGTTGACTTGGCTCTGTTGTGGATGTGTGGGTGTCTGATGAGCTCGCAAATAGTGTACGGAAAATGAATTCTGAAGAAAAACGAATATAACTTATGAATTATCAAAATAAAACGAAAGATATAAAGAGGGTAAAGAGATGATTGATTAATTATCATTGAAATATCTTTATTAACAACATCTTTGCTAAGAATCAACAATATCTATTAGTTGCCTCACTAGACAAAGCTTATGAGGCAACTTTTACTTCTGATCACAATATTGTTCAACTTATATAGTGATGATGGCTCAGTGGTTAGCGCGGTCGGTTCACACCCCGAAGGGTATGGATTCAAACCTCAACAATGAGTTTGAGCTGCCGGCGAAGGATAAGATCGTGAGGAAACTATAGCGCGGTAGTAGGGTACTCTCTAGTACTCGGCTGGCTAGCTAACACCCTCAACTGCCGCCAAAGACCATACAGAAACTCGTAAAGATAACACTAACTTCCCGAACAGTGTTGAGACGCCGCTTCTTGCTCTTGTGTGCAGCTACTATACAGAATCCAACAATGACGACGGGAGCCGTCACTGCGCTGAATGTTAAAATGATAATATACCACGACCAACCTGAAACATGGACACAAAACTCACTCAAAAATCAAATCAAAAGCAATATACAAAAAAAAAACATAAATAATATTTAAAAAAATGCCGAGTACTAGAAAGTACCCTACCACCACGCTTCAGTCCTGTAATGTCGCTGCAGTACTCTTCAAATAGGAACACAGTAATGTTTACCCACTACTGCTTGGGTTGGTTCTGAAAACCATCGTTGCTGAGAAATCGGCAGCATTAATGCTGAGTTTAAACTAAAAATAAATGTAGCAAAAACGAAAGTAATACAATTCAAATCTCGCCAAAAAAAAATACCATCCTTAAAAATCGTCTACGGTAACGATATTATAGAACAAGTAAATAGCAAATTTTTAGGAGTCACGATTGACGCCCATTTAACTTGGAAGGATCACATTCATACACTAAGAAATCGATTAAATAGTTTTGTGTTTGCTTTAAAGAAACTGAGACAATGTACGACTCAGAAAACTGTTCTGACAGTATATCATGCGTATGTTTGTTCGATTCTACGTTACGGAATCATTATATGGGGCAACTCTTGCGATATTAAAAATGTTTTTGTCGGTCAAAAGAAATGTATTCGAGCAATGTATGGTTTGAAATGGGATGACTCATGCAGGCCTGTATTTAAAACTAATAACCTTTTGACAGTTCCTTGTCTATATATATTTGAAATGGCTAAATTTGTGCGGAATAACCCCTCATTGTTTGAGCTTTATGACAACTTTAATAAAAGATCAGCTCTTCATGTTCGTCTCAAATTACCACAGCCTAGACTCGAGCTCTTTAGAAATAATTGTATTCACATGGCAGGTTTAATATTTAATTCTCTTCCAGAAGAATTTGTTGTTCTACCATACAAGCGTTTCTGCGCACGGTTGAAATGTTGGCTGGTGAAAGAGTGCTTCTATGATGTTAATGATTTCTTAAATAATATGTCGTGTCGTCTACACGTTTACGGACGGGCTAGATAGCCAAATTAATTAATTTAACAAATTTTTATGTCATTTAATGTAACTTAATGTAATTTAATGTAATTGTAATAATTTTTAATATTTTTTCATGATGATTTTAATTTGACATGATGTACTAAATTTTATTTATATAAGAATTGAATTTGCACACCGTAATGGTTGACAATAGACTCAAACAATTATTTTAAGACCTTTTTATAACGTTGTCATGCAATTAAAACCTTTGACTTTGACTTTGAGAACCAACCTTTTTTGTCGCACTGGACACTACAGCGACAGTTCATTATTATTATTATTTTTGTCATTATTTATAAGAAGTGTTTTGTTGTTGTAGTGTTGTGTGTGTCAAAATAAATGTATCTTTCTTTCTTTCTTTCTTTCTTGGCGGCAGAATATCTGGTACTGCGGTGGTACCTACCTAGACGACCTCCTGCTAATCTTTCTTTTTTTTCTAATTAGCTAAACGTGCGTCCTTCGATCACATCTTCCCTGCAGGCAAAATCGATGCCAAAAGCACGCCTAGTCTATTGAAAAAAGAATATTGTGTTTCGTGTTTTTTTTTCGATAAATTACTAACCTCGTGGATCTTCAATAAAGACAAGTTTCAATCTTATGACATTTTCGGTTTCGTCGCCGGTAATAATGCATTCCACGGTCGAGTTGTTGTCAGCTGCTCTTAGCTCCGTGCTCAGTGACTTGTTCCATATAGTATGCATCAAGTTCTGTTTGTCTGCAAATTCGAGAATAGTCATAAATAAATATCGTAGGATATTACACACAGCTCCATCTGACCCAAAACCAAACAGAGCTTGTACGATGGAAGTACCGACACCGAGACAAACCTCGGCGAGGTTTAATGGTGTGTGTTTTATTATGAAAAATTGTAACATATTATTAAATAAAGAAAATGACAGAGAACTGATAGAATACTTAAATACTTTTTTTGTAAATACATACAGAACAACCATGCACAGAACAAACATGTGTTTATACCACATGCTTGTCCTGAGTGGTGCCCACGCTCTACAGATCTTACAAATACAAATACAAATATTTTATTAATAACACCAATGTTACAAGTCAAATATATAGCGATGATAGCTCAGTGGTTAGCGTGGTCGGTTCGCATGCCGAAGGGCGTGGGTTCAAACCCCAACAATGAGCTTGAGCTGTCGGTGAAGGAAAACATCGTGAGGAAACCATAGCGTGGTGGTAGAGTACTCTCTAGCACTCGGCTGGCTAGCTACCACCCTCAAGTTGAAAATCTGCCGCCAAGCATCTAACGGTATGTTCCGGCAGCCTCACTTGAGAGCCAGTTCCATTCCAGGCTAGGTGTGCTTTACCATCTTCGACCACACCGTCACTTAAAATCAGGTGAGTTGTGGTCAAACACCAAGCCTGTCAGATATAAAAAAAAAAAAAAAAAAAAAAAAATTATTAAAAAATATATACTCCCAATGAGCCAACAGAGTAGCCATTAGTTTATGTATCTCATCAACCATAAAAAAAGCCTTAGACGTTGCACCTAGTACAGTAGACGGTACATTATTATCTGCTTCAAGAGCTGGGTTCGATTCCCACCAGAACAACCGTTTATGCGATGATAAGTGCTTGTTCTGTGCCTGGGCAAAGTATGTATGTAAAATATCTATAAGTAGAACATCTTCGCGATAAATAGGCGACACAAGTGGGGAGAGGCGGCGCGGCGGGGGCGGGGGACGCTTGCCGGCGATCACTACGCGAGTGCCGGCCGAGCGGGCGGGGTTAGCACGTACATTGTTTTCTGTTGTGTAGATAGGTGTTCATGTTCAAATTTAATAGGTTAGTGACTTTTTCTAGTGACAGAAGTTTACGTGCGTCTTATTGATTTGATGTTAGCAAAGCTACGAACATAAAAGATCGATGTTAGATTAGTTCGTCGATGCGATGTCGACATCCCTGCACGCGCCGCGCGCTAAACCTGCGTGAAGCAACGCTAGCAGGGAAGATGTACTACTTACTCGGGGCAAGCGCTCCATGCACTTGACACCATTAAAAGATAAGATTCATTTCGTATTAAGTTGTGATGTGTAATTTACCTTTCACGGGATAAGATAGTTTGACAGAGGTCCCAGTGACTCTATGGCAGGTAAAGTTGACGACCTCCCCATCATGGAACTCGTAAATATATTCCTCAGCACTCGTGGTGAAGTTAATAGCATTCGCTGTCAGGTAGCCGTCGGGTATTACTGCTGCAATCAAAATCAAAATGTCATTTATTCAGTTTAAGCTCTGGTAAGACACTTATGATCGTTAAGTTACATGTTTGAATCTACCACCGGCTCGTAATTACACTTCAACTGAGAAGACTCCGGCAACAAACTCAGCAAGGCATTTTTTTGTGGATCTTTCTTTTCATATTAGGTTACAATTTACAGTTATCTATCTATATCTTTAAACGAGCAATTCTTGTATATATCTATATTCTGAATCTCGGAAACGGCTCCAACGATTTTCATGAAATTTTGTATCCAGGGGGTTTCGGGGGCGAAAAATCGATCTAGCTAGGTTTCATTTTCAGAAAACGTCGTTTTATCCATGTTTTCAGCCGAGCAATGCTCGGTCAACCAGGTACTAAATATTAATACATACATTATGCTTACTACAATTGTCAATCTCAATAAACAGGATAGTGAGAATTAGGAGCTAGGTTGGTGGTACATCTCCTTAGCAGGTCATCTAGGTGAGTACCACCGCGGCACCAGATATTCTGCCATACAGTGTCTAAACATTACTGTGTTCCGGTTTGAAGTGAACTGCAGCTAGCGAAATTACAGGGCTGTTGAGACTAATCTTTGAAAGTCTCAAAACAATGAGCGCCAAAGCAGCGACGCCCAGGACTTTGTTTTGTTACTTAAAGTTCTGTGTACAGAAGTTGGTCATGGACAGGGCGTTATCGCTTACCATCAGAAGAAGAAGAAGGTCTTTTTAATTATAAGAAAGCTGTAATAAAAAATATCGCTATTGGTGGGTTTTTACAACCCTGTAATGCTGCAGTACCCCTCAAACTGGAACACAGTAATGTTATGCAGGGTTATAAGCTTTGGGTGGATTAATCCGAAAAAAGGGGCATTATACTCATCATTGTAAACAAATTTGACTACGGAACCAACCCCGAAATCGCGAAAAAAATTAATTTATTTAAAACAAAATTAGTTGTGTTTATTTATTTCGATGTTTCGGCCATGTTGAAATAACCGTGGTCACTGGTTGACCAACATATTAAACTAATTCTATAGTTTTTTGTGCGCGATAAAGACCCGGTGATAAACATAATTATTTGTCAATATGTAAAATAATTCAACGCCAATAAAAAAAATACTAGTCATTTACAAATCTCTTCCGTTTTGCTTCGAGTGGTAACTTGGTAAGGTGCGCGGTGGCGGACCGCGGGCCCCAGCGTGTACACCGACCTCTCTGACGTGACGAGCCGGCGCTAAGCGTTATTAGTTGGTATTTCTTTCTATTGCTTTCTTTTTATCTAACGTGGACGCCCCTTTAAAGCTCAAATGAGTGAACAAAACTACTTTTATTTTGAGACAATCGAAGATTAGTCTCAAAAGCTTGTAATGCCGCTGCCTGCCCTTCAAATCAAATACAGTAATGATTACACACTACTGCTTGACGGTAGAGTATCACTGTGGTAGTAACTGAGACGACCTCCAAACGTTCCCAGGTAAGTTTTAACAGGGAATGCACTGTTTTTCACTAGAAACTTACCACTTTTAACGTGAACCGTAGAACTACATATTATACCGTTGTCAGAGTTATGTCCTCCAATCCATGCAGCGTATCTACATGTATTGCCATTAAAGTATTGACAATTATAGAAATAAAACACGCATTCAAAGGTCCAATCTCCTGTTTTTGTCAATGTTATATTTTCATCCTGAAAATTCGTTAATAACATTTTGTTATATACGAAAATTCCGCCAACATCCAAACACAGCGTGAGCGTGACCATGACCATGAGTATGAATATTACCCTTCTTACAATTAGAAGAAGTCCACGCCCAGCAGTGGGACAGATTAGGACGGCTGATCCGAGACCTCCTCGTTTACGTCGTTTCCGTTTGCTTGGCTTATTTAATTTTTTTTTACTCTTTACCAGGTCGTTTTACGTCTAGTACCACCGAAGTATCAAATTTTTTGCCGCTAAGCAGTAGTGTGTTGCACGTTGAAGGGGTACTGCAGTGACTTACAGTTCTATTGAGACTTAACATCAAATGTCTCAAAGTAACTAGTAGTAAGTAGTAAGTTTATAGCGATGATAGCTCAGTGGTTAGCGTGGTCGGTTCGCATGCCGAAGGGCGTGGGTTCAAACCCCGACAATGAGCTTGAGCTGTCGGTGAAGGAAAACATCGTGAGGAAACCATAGCGTGGTGGTAGAGTACTTTCTAGTACTCGGCTGGCTAGCTACCACACGAGAGTTGAAAATCTGCCGCCAAGCATCTAACGGTGTGTTCCGGCAGCCTCACTTGAGAGCCAGTTCCATTCCAGGCTAGGTGTGCTTTACCATCTTCGACCACACCGTCACTTAAAATCAGGTGAGTTGTGGTCAAACACCAAGCCTGTCAGCTATAAAAAAAAAAAAAAAAAAAAAAGTAATAAGCCTCGATGGCATCGAAAGCATCGATGGAGTTTTGGCGGGAACGCGGTAAGGGTCGTGTCGCCCCATTGGATTTATTTTCCAAAACTAGTGTTTTTTCAAGTGATTATGTATAAAAATAGTCGTGTTTTATGCATAAAGTGCCGGATTACAAGCGCGAGTTTGGGAAAGTGATATAATGTGATGAAAGATAAATTTTCGTGTTGCTTCCAAAACTCCATCGAAGATAATAATAAAGTCGCCAATACTTTACTAAAGCACGACTAGATTTGACTGGCACGAATTATACTCGACCAAGACTGGACTTTGGACTATAAAGATGAAGAAGCTGAAAACTGAAGACTGTACAGAATATACAGAAACATTGAAAGTGGCAGAATGCACACAGTGCGATGCCAAGAAGAAAGAGGAAAAAAGCAGCGATGCCCTTTTTGCCGATTTTGTTTTTTGCAAAGTTCATAGGCGTGAGTTATCCATTACAATTAAGCAATTAAACGCTTTATACTCACACTATACCCTGCAAAATCAAAAGTTGTATTCGAGAAATGTGTGGATATTTGTGACTTTAAACACCTGAAAGTTAGAAGACTTCCTTTAGCTGGGGTTATCAATGTCTGAACTCAAACTCAAAGTGCTTTATTTCCTTTAGACCTTACAGGACTCTTGGACACGTCACACGTCACAAATTATAAACATACTTAAAACTAGGAAATAAAGTGATCACTTTGATCTTTCGTTCACTTCAATCTTTTTGAGGTAAAGTAAAGAAGCGAACAAGAAACCTTTACCTTGTTAGATTGTTAGTTTTCGAGTTGGAGCAAAACTCGTCCCAAGCTTTTTTATCGTCTAGATAATCTGATATTTTGTAGTGCCTTTTTACATAGGATATTTTTGACAATTTGTTTGAATTTATTTATTGATAATTTTTGCAACTCACTAGGAGTTTTGTTGTAGAAGCGTATACATTGCCCTTTAAAGGATACATTTATCTTGTTTAGCCTAGTTTTGGGCACAGCAAGTTTATTCTTATTTCTAGTATTTAAATTATGTATGTCGCTATTTTTAGGGAAACGATTGATATTTTTATGAGTGTACAACAAGTTTTCATAAATTTATTGACATGGTACTGTCCTGTCTCTTATATAACACTCCGAATCAGCTCCGTTATTGTAACTTCCCCTGGACTACTTCTCGCCGTGAGAAGGAGACGGCTATTGTCCACCACGCTGGCCAAGTGCAGACTTCACACATCTTCAAGATTTTTAGAACAGCTCTCAGACCTGTATGTTCCTCCTCACGATGATGTCTTCACCGTTTTGAATCTCAGATCTTTTTTTTTTTAATGACTATTCCTGTTGGCCTCAGATGGTCTCTACAGCGTCACCGGACTTTGGCGAGCGCAGATGCCGTGGAGTCATGCACGCTGACGCTGCCTTTTATAGCTGCGCTAGCCAGTCGGCTAGCTTTCCTTACCTCAATATATTAAACATAATTATGTGTCAATGTTGTATCGATAGACTCCCCGTGGGCTCATTGATTATGTCTGCTTCAAGAGCCGTAGGTTCGATTCCCACTCAGGATGAGTATTTTGTGGTATAATAGACTGGTCGGTTCACACCGACAAGCGTGAACTCAAACCCCCAACAATGAGCAAAACATCGTGAGGAAACCATAGCATAGCGGTAAAGTACTTTCTAGTACTCTGCTGGCTAACAGCTACCTTCAAGTTGAAAAACAGCTGCCAAGCACCTAACTGTGTGTTTCGTTTGAAATAAAACTGCACTGCGATGGGTATATATATTTTTCACCTTTTTAATTTATAACCTTACAGCTAAAAGGCTACCGAAGGAATGACCACCTTCCTCTTCGCTCGCACTCTTTCGCCTAGCTTACCTCCTACCCTACCCTCGGAGAGGAGGTGCTTATTTTGCGAAGAACTTTTTTTTTTTTTATAGCTGACAGGCTTGGTGTTTGACCACAACTCGCCTGATGTTAAGTGACGGTGTGGTCGAAGTAGCCTAGCCTGGAATGGAACTGGCTCTCAAGTGTGGCTGCCGGAACACACCGTTAGATGCTTGGCGACAGATTTTCAACTTGAGGGTGGTAGCTAGCCAGCCGAGTACTAGAAAGTACTCTACCACCACGCTATGGTTTCCTCACGATGTTTTCCTTCACCGACAGCTCAAGCTCATTGTTGGGGTTTGAACCCACGCCCTTCGGCATGCGAACCGACCACGCTAACCACTGAGCTATCATCGCTATAGAACTGGTGAGCGGAAACGAAGGTAGTTACATTTATTTTATACGAGTCAACTGACGACTCATTAAGGCTCTTAACAAGACTAGGTATACATTTTCGTTCTTAAGTATTTACTTACATTATTGACAGAATAAAATAATTATTAAGATAGCCGAACATTAATCACCCTACGATAACATTTTGTTGGCCTAACATCCGCCAATACGTTATTTTTAACATTCAGTCAGTTAATAGTTTTATTTATTTTAAGAGAATCACCAAAATATACGAGGTGAGCTTAACATGTCCTCATTATACCACAAGTATTTATGATTAACATTATGACTAAAGATACACAATTTTATTTGGTGGTAGATTTCCTTAGCAGGAGGTCATCTAGGTAGGTACCACCGCAGTACCAGATATTCTGCCGCCAAGCAGTAGTGTGTAAACATTACTGTGTTCCGGTTTGAAGGGTACTGCAGCTAGCAAAATTACAGGGCTATTGAGACTAACCATCTAGTCTCAAAGTAGTGAGCGCCAAGGCAGCGATGCTCTGGACTTTGTTTTACTACTCAAAGTTCTGTGAATCGCTGCAATGGTCATGGACAGGCGTTAACATCAGGAAAGCGTCTCGTTCGTCTCATTACTGTTACATAAAAAATAAAAACCACTTATACATACGGACGCGATTCACAACGCCTTATCCTCTTAGATAAAGGAACATCAATTCGAAGCAAGATGAAATATGTTGTAAATTTTCTTACCTTCCTACATTATGAATATAAAATGATTCAATGGGACACATGCACTCGAAATTGGTCGCCGATCTTAAATTCAAGGATGTCATCAGAATAGCATCTGTAACCCCTGTAATATTCATATTTTATAGTAAATTGTATTTCTTTTATACCTGCAAATAATGTAAAATTGTATTATTATTATTTTCTGAGCAGACTCATCATCATCATCATCCACAGCCTTCTTTATCCCACTGCTGGGTATAGGCCTCTCTCTTGTTATACCATCTGCCTCGGTCCTGTGCCAATCTGGTCCAGGTTCGACCCGCGACGGTGACAATATCGTCGACCCATCTTGCGGCTGGACGACCAACGCTCCGCTTACCTTGCCTAGGCCACCACTCTGTTGCAACCTTACTCCACCTGTCATCACTTTGCCTGAGCAGACTACGGCGAAGCAAAAGGGACACGAATAACCACAATAAAATGTTTTTATAAAAAAAAATGTAGCCAGTGTCACTATGGATGATATAAGGATTTTAACGATACCCCAAACATCCAAATCTGCTCAGACATTTAAAAGTTGTGATGGAATAAACATTGCACTCCTTTTATTGGTCAATGAATTAATTCCTAACCTATGCTACATAATTATAAAGAGAACAGCAACAATGCATTTTATCGCTTCACACAAGCCATGCCCACGCGTAGCACCAAAAGGCCTCGCGGAAGGCCTTTTTGTGGATGGATGACTTAAAAATATAAAAAAATTAAAAAAAAAAAAATTGTTAAGTAAATTAAAATTTCTAAAATTGGATCAGTTTTTTTTACTGATTATTTAGTACGATTTGCACTCTGGTGCACTTTCCTCCATTTATTAAAAAGGGAACTTTTAAGACAGTCATTCAGGCCTTGCAATATACTTAAGACAGAACGCCATGAATTTAAAAACTCGAACTACATGGTTCGATTTCACTTTCCTCACACGAATCGCCAAGTAGTAGATTTTGAATGTTCTCCGACAGATACAATCTCAATGCCTTCAAGTCGCTGGTGAATCTAGGCAAACGTGCTCCATCGTACATCGCATCTCGAAATGGTGGTCAAACGCAAATTTATTAATAAATAATTAATAAAAAAATTAAAAAGATACCTTTCACAGAACTAATGTTTATACTAGAACAAAACACAGTAAAAACAACACTACACACAAATTTCAACACCATTTTTAGACGGAGTTCCACAAGGAAGTATCATGAGACTTCTACTCTTTCTCATCTAAAACATGAGATTATATTTAACTATTAAAACATATTTATATACAAGTGACTACCACCAATATCAATATTATTAATAACTAAATTGTTTTAAAACAACATACTATAAAATTATTATCCTTAAGCTGCATACAACAATTAGGGTAACCATATAAACCGTCTCAAATTCTGGGATTATATACGACTGTTATGTAGCGATGATAGCTCAGTGGTTAGCGCGGTCGGTTCACATGGCGTGGGTTTCAATCCCAACAATAAGCTTGAGCTGCCGGTGAAGGGAAACATCATGATAGTGTGCTGGTAGGGTATTTTGAAGTACTCTGCTGGTTACCTGCCATCCTCAAGTTGAAAATCTACCGCCAAGCACTCAACGGTGTATTCCGGCAGCCTACCAGCTTAGAACCAGTTCCGTTCCATTTTTTTTATAGCTGTAAGGCTAGGTTTTTGACCACAGCTTACCTGATGTTAAGTGTCGGTGTGGTTAAAGATGGTAAACACACCGAGCCTGAAATGGAACTGACTCTCAAGTGAAGCTGCTGGAATACACCGTTAGATGCTTGGCGGCAGATTATCAGCTTGAGGGTGGTAGCTAGCCAGCCGAGTACTAGAAAGTACCCTACCACCATGCTATGGTTTCCTCACGATGTTTTCCTTCACCGGCAGCTCAAGCTTATTGTTGGGGTTTGAACCCACGCCCTTCGGCAAGAGAACCGACCGCGCTTACCACTGAGCTATCATCGCTACAATATATCGCTGCTTCCATGTTAGGTGTGTTTACCATCTTCGACCAAACGTTACTTAACATCAGGAGACCTGTGGTCAAAAACACCTAGCATGTCAAACATAAATAAAGGACTCTGTATACATTTGCCGATGAATTATATAAAAAAGCCAGTCCCAGTTTTGCCAGAAGTATGGTTCATATAGCTCTGACCATGTTAACCGTAAGGCAAAAAGTACTTATTTATATTAAAGGAAAATAAATAATAAATAATTCGATTTGGTACTTACCTATCTATAACAGAATCGGCCACAGTTTTAAGTCCTTTTTAGCTTGAAAAATAACAATTTAATTTAAACTCTGAATAGGTTTTTTCAGACAGCTTGATTTATTTTTTGTAAATACATACAGAACACCCAGACCAAAACAGTCGGAGCGCTTGCCCCGAGTAAGTAGAACGTCTTCCCTACTAGCGTTGCTTCACGCAGGTTTAGCGCGCGGCGCGTGCAGGATGTCGACATCGCATCTACGAACAAATCTTCAATCAATCTTTTTTGTTCGTAGCTTCGCAAACATCAAATCTATAAGGCACACGTAAACTTCTGTGACTTTTTAATACCTTTTTATTAAAAAGTTACTAATCTATTAAATTTGAACATGAACACCCACCTATACAACAGTAAACAATGCCATGTTCGTGCCAACCCCGCCTGCTAGGCCGGCAAGCGTCCCCCGCCCCCGCCGCGCCGCCTCTTTCCACTTGTGTCGTCTATTTATCGCGATGACGTTCTACCTATAGATATTTTACTTACATACTATGCCCAGGCACAGAACAAGCATTTATCATCACATAAACGGTTGTCCTGGTTTTTTTTTAAATGGCTGACAGGCTAGGTGTTTGACCACAACTCACCTGATGTTAAGTGACGGTGTGGTCGAAAATGGTAAAGCACACCTAGCCTGGAATGGAACTGGCTCTCAAGTGAGGCTACCGGAACACACCGTTAGATGCCTGGCGGCAGATTTTCAACTCTCGTGTGGTAGCTAGCCAGCCGAGTACTAGAGAGTACCCTACCACCACGCTATGGTTTCCTCACGATGTTTTCGTTCACCGGCAACTCAAGCTCATTGTTGGGGTTTGAACCCACGCCCTTCGGCATGCGAACCGACCGCGCTAACCACTGAGCTATCATCGCTACGAATATATAATAATATAAAATCAATTGTCATTGATTGGTAAGCGCGTAAGTTGAGGCGTCGGATCTCTGTGCGTATTCTATCGTATATACAACGGGGAGTGGGACAATTATTATTCGACCTGATGCCGGCGTCGCGGTCCCATCCTCGCAGAAGCTTCCACCGTCTTAAAGATCCACATACAATAGATTCACGGAAACCGCACACTGAGCGATTCACGCGATCCTTTGCCATACACTTGCAAATTGTGGAATAATCTTCCTTCCTCCATGTTCCCGCGGAGTTACAACATTGGGTTCTTCAAACGGCGTGTTGCTGTACCCTGGTATTGCAGATATCCATACGCGACGGTGATTGCTCACCATCAGGCACCCCGTCTGCTTGTTTGCCACATGTGGCATTTCAAAAAACTTTTTTGTAATGGCCATCACACTTGGCACAAAGTATCAGGTATTCAGCTTGTCTAAAATAAAACTAGCTACATATATATTTTCTAAAATCTCTATATTTCACAAGATATCTTAGACAATCAATGAGTTTACTATACCCATAGAGTCACAAACGCACGAAATAAATGTCAGAACCAAAAGAGTGCACCGCTACGCAGTATGCACGCTTTTTGGTTAGTTGTAAGTCAACCGTGGACCGACTACAACGCCACGCCATCCCTAAGTGCTCGGTAACAAACTGCTCAAATAACACAAATTACGTGCGTAAAAAGGATGGTGTTTCATATTTTAGGTACGTATTATAACAAATTAACGAATTTATGTTACCACAGTGTATGTTTCCATTTTATTTTAAATAATTTTAATTTTGTTGGCACAATTTAACGGTAATAGTTCGACTACAGCGCTGCGATAGCCTATCTCTCTTACACGCTAATCATATAAGTAAGAGTAAACGAGACACATGGTATCGCCGTTTTGCTCAAGAGCGAAGCGTGTTCGAGAGAAGAGCTATGGCGTTCAAACGACAGTGAACACTATGTCAAGACGTATAACATCTAATTTCGAAAAACATCTGTCAATGTGAACTATATAGTTGATGTATAGGTATGTAATACGGCGCACGGACACTTTTTGACCGTTCTCACTTTGAGACTGTGACTCTATAGTATAGTAAACTCATTGTAGACAATATATAATTATTTTCCGTATGGATTGTAGTAATAAGGTATTGGTGGGCCGCTACCTCTGCCACCCACGTATGCATTTCCATTGTAGCCGCTGTCAGATTTGCAGTATTGCCGTCCATTAATAGTTTGACCTGCAAACATATAAATATTGTATACTCGAATGAAACTATTTGATTCCACGTTCATTGTGTGGACTGCTAGACAGTGGAATGCGCTAAGTGGGTGTTCCCCGTTGGATATAATCTGGGTGTCTTCAAGTCGAGAGTGAATCGGTATCTTCTAGTCCTGCGTGCTGGCGTATGGCGGCCTAACGTAAGCCAACATCTATTTTTAAAAAAGTGTGTATTTTAACTTTTTTATTGTTATACAGAACTTTGAGTAATAAAACAAAGTCCAGGGCATCGCTGCTTTGGCGCTCGTTACTTTGAAACTTTCGATGGTTAGTCTCAACAGCCCTGTAATGTCGCTGCAGTACCCTTTAAAGTGGAACACAGTAATGTTTACACACTACTGCTTGGCGGCAGAATATCTGGTACTCTACTACTAAGTAGAGAACTGAACCACATCGTCCGCGCGGTCAGAAATTTGCGGGAGAAGAGTGACGCCCGGGTCAGCGTTCGGAACCGCACGATAATAAAATTACCGCTACGTAAGTACGCTATGGACGCTTGAAACAAAACGCACGCGACAAATCATCATCATCAATCATCATCAACAGCCATAGAACGTCCACTGCTGGACATAGGCCTCCTCCTGGGGGTGTTTTGCCAATACTCGCCACGCTTGGCAGGCGGGTTGGCGAGCGCAATTAGGTGTGATAGTTCAAGGAAGACGCTGCTGCTCATCTTCTGGATTACATCCCTTAGCCGACTCTTACGGCAACCACGGGTAGAGAGGGTGGGGTACTATTCTTACGCCGGCACCACCACGGCAAGGATATTATTTGTACGCGTGAGGACAAAGCACGATCACAGGACATCACTGTAATATATCCATCTATATTGTACCAATAAAACTCGTGTCTTAACAAATATCTTTATCTTCAAAAGGAGCCAACATATGCGTTCGTAAAAAATTTGCCTGGAATCGAACCCACGCTCTACGACTCAATAAGCAGAAATACTACCTACTGAGTTAGCAGGACGATCAACACTTTTAATAAAGTATGTACTTACATGCGGTTGCAGATTGAGGGGCAGCGATGGCATGTTCACAACTCCACGTGGCTATAAAAACAAATCATCATCATCATCATCATCATCATTATCTCAGTCATAGGACTTGCACTACTGAACTGGGCATAGGCCTCCCCAAAAATAAGCGGCAGTACACACATTACTTGGAGAAGACCGTGGGATTCGAACGCAGGACTTCCAGTTTGGAAGCCAGACGGTCTCCCAACTAGTCCGCCGATACTTTAGTATCAGTAGACAAATTCAATGTTTTCTTAATCAAGCCGCGACTTTTTTGTTTGTATCGTTAATATGTTAAATATTAACGATACAAACAAAAAAGTCATATATGTTAAATGTTAAGCAGTAGTGCGGTCTAAGACGGAGCATGCTTATCTATACCTTGTATACACTCTTTTCTCGGGAATTGCGTTAGATTCTATAATAAAATCCCACTTGAGGTAACTAAAATGTCCTATAATAAATTCAAAGATTTTATAAAGCAGAGGTTAATTGACAAAGCCTACTATAAGGTGGCTCATTACGTGGAAGACAGGAATATATGGTTGTAGTAGCTTCTCTCTGCACTTGCATCCAACTGGCTAAGTGACAATTGTAGTAAGCATAATGTATTAATATCTATAACTGTAAACTGTAACCTATTATGAAAAGAAAGAAAAATGCCTTGCTGAGTTTGTTGCCGGAGTCTTCTCAGTTGAAGTGTAATTACGAGCCGGTGGTAGATTCAAACATGTAACTTAACGTTCATAAGTGCCTTACCAGGGCCTAAACTGAATAAATGACTTGTTGATTTTGATTTTGAGTTCCACAACCTCGCTGTGCGAATAAAAAACCGGGAAAGTGCGAGTCGGACTCGCGCACGAAGGGTTCCGTACCATTATCTATGAAAACGTCAAAAAAATCTTGTCTGTTATACGGAAGCCCCCTTAAACATGTGTTGTATTTAAATTTAATTATTTATTTTTAATGTGAATATACAACTAAATATTCTGTGAACATTTCAAGCGTCTACCTGCTGTCGTTATCAATATCGAGCAAAAATTAGCAAAAAAACACGTTTGTTGTATGGGAGCCCCCTTAAATATTTATTTTATTCTGTTTTTTAGTATTTGTTGTTATAGCGGCAACAGAAATACATCTGCGAAAATTTCAACTTTCTAACTATCACGGTTCATGAGACACAGCCTGGCGACAGATGGACGGACAGCGCAGTCTTAGTAATAGGGTCCCGTTTTACCCTTTGGGTACGGAACCCTAAAAATGTAGAATCAAAACGCTTTGTGCGTGCATGGGGAACATTTTGGTCGCGCTTGTTCGCCGTCCGGTAGTAGAAAGGTGCATAGGAACCAAATCGATCAGTTCAAGTGCACACTCCGATACATATCCGGTAGAAGCCGAGGCGGATCGCAAGTAAAAACAAAAATTTAAAATACTTACCAAGAACAGCTATTAAAGATATGGAAAAATATTTCAAAACAATCATTTTATTTCAGGTACTCGATACGCACATGCCAAATTACAATTTCTATATGAACATTTATATAAAATATTGATCTATTTGAACTATACCACTGTGTACATACTTAAATAAAATTCAAACATTTTTAAAATTGACACTCATTAAAAATCTAAACAAATATTTTTCAAAAATGAAATTCAGCTGTGTCAACTTTCAAAGTAAAGGTAGGTAGTTATGTATCCTCCTGGCCTTTCTTTCCTCGACTAATATATACGGGCTGACTGTTTGAACATTAGCATATTCAAAGAGATGTTAGTTAGTAGTCATATGAAACGTATAAAGACATAAAATCGAAACAAATACAAAAAAAATACTAAGAAAACCTGCTTAAAGTTTATCCCAAGACTCCAGAATGTATGGACAGCGCGCAGCCTTACGCGCCAAGCTAGCGCAAGACATAACTACCATACGTAGACTGCGCAGTAACTGTTATTTTATCTGGGACCGCGCGCGACTATCATGTCATTTATTAGTGGGCATTTGTTGTATACATATAATTCTTTTATTTAAGGTTCTCATTTATTAGTGGGCATTTATTGTATATAATTCTTTTATTTAAGGTTGTCATTTATTAGTGGGCATTTGTTGTATATAATTATTTTATTTAAGGTTGTCATTTATTAGTGGGCATTTGTTGTATATAATTCTTTTATTTAAGGTTGTCATTTATTAGTGGGCATTTGTTGTATATAATTATTTTATTTAAGGTTGTTAGATTTTTCAACGACAGCCCATAAAAGGAGTGTAATGTTGTCAAGGTAGACTGTACAGTCGTGTATTCGACAAATTTTCTCATAAATATATTCCTGAATCGTTTGGAATTCATGAAAGCTTCGTGAATGCTAATCACTTAACAAATTCGCCTGGTTTGAGATTCCATTTTTCATTGAAAATACTCAGCTAGAGAAGTCCTAACTATTATAATAAATGCGCACGTGAGTTTGTTACGCCTTCACTCGCATACTAGTACATCGGATCTGGGTGAGATTTTGCATATGCGTACTTTAGGCCCTGGAATAAGACATAGTATACTTTAATCATCATCATCATCCATCACCACGCCGTCAAACCCGTGGGGAGCAGCTAGTTATTCACAAGCAATTTTTTTTAAACATAATAGCGTAGATGCACTACGAAATAATTAAATCCAAAGTAAGAGGCTTTCCTTTCAGAAAGTTCATTTATCGCCAACTATTAAAAGTTTGAATAACCGTGGATTTTTCCTTCCACGCTTCATTAAGCCCAGCCGGAGTGAGGCTCTCAAACTTTGTCATATCTTTTCATTAATTTCGAGGAGTTTTATTTCTTTACTTAGTCTACAGATTTATAATTCAGTTTGCAGTATGAAAAGTATTCTATATGTTAATCCAGGCTATAAACTATATGTATGCTAAATTTCATCCAAATCCGTCCAGTAGTTCTTGCGTGAAATAGTAACAAACATCCGTCCATCCTCACAAACTTTCACATTTATAATATTATATATATACTAGCTGTGCCCCGCGGTTTCATAGACATAGCCCCGCTAGATGCCTACGTCATAGTAGCTTTATGCATGCAAAGTCTCAGCCCGATCGGTTTAAAATTGACAAAGTTTCATACAAACTTTCATCCCCTATTTTATCCTCTTGGGGGTAGAATTAATCAAAATCCTTTCTTAGCGGATGCCTACGTCATAACATCTACCTGCATGCCAAATTTCAGCCCGATCCATCCAGGGGTTTGGGCTATGCGTTGATAGACCACTATGTCAGTCAGTCAGTCAGTCAGTCAGTCAGTCAGTCAGTCAGTCAGTCAGTCAGTCAGTCAGTCAGTCAGTCACCTTTGAGTTATATATATTTAGAAGAGATACTAGATGCGCCCCGTGGTGTTATTCGCAACATTTTTTCGGGTTAAAAGTATTTATTATTCTGTATATATTATTCTATCAGTTATCTGACTTTCATAGTACAAGCTTTGCTTAGTTTGGGGTCAGATGGCGCTGTGTGTAATGTCCAACGTTATTTATTTGTTTTAAATGAGCTAACAAAGCATCGTATTTGTATATGTCGGAGACGGTCATTATCATGGACTTGAAACGAAACGTGGCACGAGTTCCGAGAGATGGCAGCACCGTCGCAATGACATCATTTATCTGCTAACTTCGTGCTACAACAGAGCCTAGCCGGTGGAGGACCGCTAGATGGTAACCACTTACCATTTGGCCGTCGTAGAAATCGGTTCCTCCACAATAGGAACTGTTACTGGTTTCGTTTGCCCAGTGTTTAAATTGTTAAAAGTAATAAATTGTGATTATTGTGTATTCGCCGTTTCTCTTTGCTCGGTTACCCTAGCTATACGCCCACACTATGTCGGACTAGGGAGGCTGAAATACTTACATATGTATTTTTATAGCATTTGATCATTAAATAAAATTTTCTAATACAGTTCACGAATTGCCGTTCTTAAGTCACCACTCTGCTATACATATGTATAAATTTTATGCTTGACAAGCTAGGTGTTTGACCACAGCTTACTTGATGTTAAGTGACGGTATGGTCGAAAATGGTAAATCACACCTATCCTGGAATAGAACTGGCTCTCAAGTGAGTACATTTAGAAAAGTAGTTCACTTTAGGCCGGTCGGTAAGTAAATAGCCTACTCTTGCGTTGACGCTTAGGGTTGGCACTTTTGTTTTTAGTTACATATTATTTGCATATTATGAGCAGCACTATAAAACTGCGCTAAACAAAATGGCCGGTAAAGTGTAAATAATAAAGTGGCCGGCGAGAGCAGGCGAGTGCGAGCGCGCGTGCAGCGTACTGGAACGCGCGCGACCAAACTCACGGCAAGGCCCGGACTGCCGGCACCCGAGTCTCCCCGAGATTATGCAAATGTGTGCGTGGCTGTGTACGTACACGGCGCCCGGCACGCACGCACACATTCAAACTTAGTGTTCTTTAAAGTTCTTAGTGTACTGTGGTGGTAGCTAGCCGAGTACTAGAGAGTACCCTACCACCATGCTATGGTTTCCTAACGATGTTTTCCTTCACCGGTAGCTTAACTTCATTGTTGGGGTTAGAACCCACGCCCTTCGGCATGTGAACCGACCGCGCTAACCACTGGGCTTGCATCGCTACAAATATACTTCTTTAGGAACTTTTTACACGCATCAAATTAAAACGCTAAGGTATTTTTAATTCTTTCCCCCTCGAAAGGGAGAACGGTCTTGGACGAATCGTCCACTGGACATGAAACTGAATTAAAATGACATTGTTTCATGGGCGACGTTCCAAAAATTCGAACGAAATGATTTGATTCCAGTTTCATTGGGTGGATAGACAATGGAATCCACTGCCTGAGTGGGTATTACCTGATAGATACAATCTGGGTTTACGCCTTCAAGTCGCGAGTGAATCGGTTTCTTTTAAACGAGCGTGCTCCATCGTAGACCGTGACTTTGATTAACAAGTAAGATGACAACTCAAGCTAATTAAAAAAATCAAATATTTGTTCTATTCGTTTTCTTACTGTATTTTTTAAGGTTTAGAAAAGTTTAGACAGCCTGTTGGCTCATTGGTCATATATCTCCTTAAGAGCCGTAGGGCGTGGGTTCGATTCCCGCCAAAAACAAACGTTTTATGGTATAAACAAATGTTTGTTCTGTGTCTAGGTGTTCTGTATGTATTATAAGTATGTATTTACAAAAAAAACAGTATTTATGTATCCTATCAGTTATCTGACTTCCATCACACAAGCTTTGCTTAGTTTGGGGTCAGATGGCGCTGTGTGTAATGTCCTACGATATTTATTTTATTTATTTATTTAGTCTAATGTGACTCAATTCTAGCAGCCTGGAGATCCTGATCCTCAATTACCTCCCCCTACGATGACGTATTGTCAATAAAAGTTCAGAATCTCAGCTTTTGCATCGGTTTTCTTTAAAGTATCGGAAAAAATCGAAATTGCGCATTGAAAGATTTTTTGTTGTTGTTGTTGTTGTTGTTATAATTCGGAAATCGATATAATATTATTTGTGGAAAAACTTAAGTATAAAACATGTGGAAGATTTTAGCAGGATGTTGTTTAGATGTAAGTAATAAGCAAAAATAGACGCGCAACAGTCGTTACATGTCCAACACTATATTAATCCAAGAGCACAATACTTTGAGAATCACTGACTCCACACTTTTCGTATTGACATAAAAAAAGTTTTAATTAAAACTGGAGAAGCTCTTTTTAAACCTTTTATACTGATATTTAAAAAACTTCCAGCAGAATAGTCTGGAACGTTAAAAAGAGTCAAAAGTTTTCAACTAAGGTACGTTGCGTAAAATGGAACGTGTTAACTGTTTTTCTTTTTTCTTCTTTTTTTATCTCTCTCTCTCTCTCTCTCTCTTCTTGTCATACTGCAGACATATGAATGTTTTTATCGGACACTATGCAGTGCAAGTCAAATTGTATTAATATCAAATTGTCAAGTCGGTTAGTCTAGCCTATAGGTGCCGGTGCTTGAACCGACTTCAAACAGATCAGTAGGTACCTAGCAGGTATAATAATACTTTGTAAAGTAAGTTTATTTTTCGCTTTTTAGTGCTGATGTTTTTTTCTTGAAGTCGGATTTTCCTTTTTTTTAAGACAAGATTCAAAAACGTTTTGCCAAGGACAATTACATTGTCCACGTAAATAAAAAATTTCATAAAAAACTGCTCATAAAATGAGAACAACTGGGCCAAACTATGGTAAATGTTTATGGGACCAAATGGCAACTATTCCGCATCAAACTAAAGAAGAATCACGTAAATCGGATCATAAATCTCAGAGTAATCGGTGTTGAGAACCTCCTCCTTATGAAGCCGGTTAATAAAAAGAAAATACTTTCTTCGACCACACCGTCACTTAACATCGGATGAGGTGTAGTCAAACACCTAGCTTGTAATTTTTTTTTGTTGGTGTAACTTTTTACTACGTATATATCGTAATACCAGCGACCCGCCCCCGCTTCGCACGGGTGCAATGTAGATACTAATGTGGTGCATATACATGTATTATACATATAAATCTTCCTCTTGAATCACTCAATCTATTAAAAAAAACCGCATCAAAATCCGTTGCGTAGTTTTAAAGATTTAAGCATACATAAAGATATAGGGACAGAGAAAGCGACTTTGTTTTATACTATGTAGTGAGTGATAATGTTTTATAGACAAATCCATTCGTCACATCTCACCATGTATCATGATCGGTATTAGAATATTACAAGCCAGTCAACAGATATTTCGTCCCGCATTTAATATCAGCAAGAAGTATAGAAATCTCCATGATTGATGAGTAAATATGTCAATATTTTGTACGAAATCAGCTTTTTTTTATGTTCCTCGTTAATATACTTAATGGTTACTTTGCACATGCTCTGGTTGACACGTTATAAATGAAGCTTATTTTTTATCCGACTGCCAAGGAAGGATTATGTAAAACTTATCACGTTGTTCCAAAAAAAAAGTAAGTTTATAAGGTATAAGTTTAGTTGTCTCGTTGAAGATGATGTGGAAATGTCCGCGTGATAGCCGTGTTAGCCGTGGTGGTGCCGGCGTAAGAATAGTACCCCACCCTCTCTACCCGTGGTCGCCGTAAGAGTCGGCTAAGGGATGTAATCCGGAAGATGGACAGCGGCGTCTTCCTTGAACAATCACACCTAACTGCGCTCGCCGACCCGCCTGCCAAGCGTGGCGAGTATTGGCAAAATACCCCCAGGAGGAGGCCTATGTCCAGCAGTGGACGTCCTATGGCTGATGATGTGATCCGCATGATGTCACGTTGTTCATGGAACACTCCTCGAAGCTTAACTGACAACGGAGTTTTGGTGGGAACGCGGAGAGAGTCGTGTCACCCCATTGTATTTTTTCCAAAACTAGTGTTTTTTCGCGTGTTTATGTATAAAAATAGTGGTGTTTTATTCATAAAGTGCCGAATTACAAGCGCAAGTGTGGGAGAATGATATAATGTGGTGAAACATGACTTTTCGTGTTGCTTCCAAAACTCCATCGAAGCTTATACTAAAGTCGCCACGACTTGATTTGACTGGCACGAACTGGACTTGACCAAGACTGGATTTTGTAACTATAGATGTAAGACATGAATTGCAAAAACCGAAGACAAGGCAGTATGGCTTTAAAGCTTTAGCCTGCCCAAAAGGGCAAATTGAATTAAAAATAAATAAAAAAGTAGGTGACAACTCATGAAGCTATAGGCTATAGCTTCATGTGACAACTGTACTGTCACCGTGTCACAGCCAACTAGATCACCGAACGAGACAGCGCTATATCGTGATATTTTGTCTTTTCTCTCTTTACTTTGTTGTTTATTGTAGAGAAAATATCCCTTTTTGAAATAGGCAATACGACGTGAGATCGCGAATAAGAATATCAGCAAAACGTATATAATTCGAGATGTCACACTGTCGTCGCAAGTGGACGAATGATACATAGTTTAAAGAGTTTTTTCTGTTGTTACAGATTTGTTCCCTGCGACACAATAGTTGGACCTGAGAATCTTGAGAAGGTGAATTTAACATCGTATTTACTTAAATAGGCTTGCGTTTTACCACCATCTCGCGTGATGGTAAGAGTATACCTTAAAAAAAACATGTTCCATCCGAACATATGTGTATAATAAATTACCTTGCACCGTCATCTATTAGAATTTTATTGAACTCACAGATAATTATACCTCAGTCGTATAATAAACAAGTAATTTGCAATATTTCGATTATAAATTGAGATATAAACTACCCTATCTCTCAAGTTGGATCAAACTGCACACAGTGTGCAAGATTTGGTTAAAATCTGTTCAGTAGTTGAGGAGTTCATCGCGGACAAACTACATGACACGAAATATCTGTTTAAAAATAACTATGAACTTTATTAAAGTCTTTAGCGTGTAGATCGGACCACAGATTTTAGACATAGTATAAAACAAAGTCGCTTCCCGCCGTCTGTACGCTTAGATCTTTTAAACTACGCAACGGATTTTAATGCGGTTTCCATCAATAGACAGAGTGATTCAAGAGGAAGGTTTACATGTATAATACATGCATATGCACCACATTAGTATCTACATTGCATCCGTGTGAAGCCGGGGCGCTAGTATTGTATACAATGAAACTAATTATTCGATGTAAAAAGTAAGATTAAACTGCTTTAATATTTTTTTTGTAGAATCGGTAAATATCCAACTGTAGGTAGTTACCCTAACATAAATTTATATTACGCTTTATAAATTAAAATAAATTCACCACAAATGTCTATTCCGCCCCAAGATCAAATAAAAAATCTAATTTGTCAGAAAAAAAACCGATGGAACATCCCCTGAGGGTACACCCTTGCGAAAGGCCTGCACTCCCCTGTATAACTTGACCCGCACTGCAAAGTCTTGTCCGACCCTAATAGATTCTGTAGCGTGCTCCCCTGGTATGCGAAAACGATGATAGCTTAGTGGTTAGCGCGGTCGGTTCACACGACGAAGGGCTTGGGTTCAAAACCCAACAACAAGCTTGAACATCGTAAGTTTTTTTTTTTAAAGGTTTGCGTTTGACTGCGACATGCTATTAAATGATGATGCGGTCTAAAACGCACGCTTACCTAGAAGATACCGATTCACTCTCGATTTGAAGACACCCAGATTATATCCAACGGGGAACACCCACTAAGGCAGCGCATTCCACTGTCTAGCAGTCCGCACAATGAACGTGGAATCAAATCGTTCGAGTTTTGGAACGTTGGAACGATGTCTACCACCCACCATTAAGTTGATAATCTGCCGCCAAGAACCTAACAGTGTTCGAAAGCCCCACTTAAGAGCCAGTTCCATGTCAGGCTAAGTGTTTCTACCATTGACCACACCGTCACTTAATATCAAGCGAGTAGCTGATAAAGACGCTGAAGCTGGTGCATGTCTTGGCGCCGTCAGTGTACAACCGGCTACCGGAGAAGGTAAGAGATGCGCCGTCCAGGGTAGCTTTCAAAAGCATTCTAAGAAACTGGCTTGTCGAACAGGCATTTTACTCATTCGACAATATTTTTAAAATAAACATAAATTGTTAATTTTTATTTTATTAATTTTAATTATACTTGACATTAATTGTATTTCATTTAATTTTTATTTAATTTTATATAATTCAATTTGATTTTATTTAATTTAATTTAACTTAATGTACGTAATAATATGACGATAACGATTTTGACATTTAGATTTTAGATAAGTGGTTATGGCATCAAAATGTTTTTATTTGACAATTTGCCCTTGACATATGTATAATTTTATTATTTTGACATTTAGATTTACCATATTTTGACATTTGTATAATTTCTTTTGACTTTTGTATAACATTTTGACATTTAGATTTACCTTATATTGACACTTGGTATAATTTCTTTTGACATTTGTATTTCCTTTGACATTTATAAACCTAATTTATTTTGACATTCGAATATATATATTTTTTTTTTAATTGTGAGATAGATATAATTGGTTAGAATAGTCGTATTTATCTCAATAAATAAATTTAATTTAATTTAATTTAACTTAATTTAATTTAATGACATGTAACAAAGATGTTACCAATAAAGAATTTGAATTTGAATTATAATTTGAATTTGTAGTGGCAATACACATAACCAGACAAACTTTTAAAAAAAAGTTTAAAAAATTATCCAGGAGTATAATTTTTAATTATTAAACTCCTTTTTGGTTAGTGATACCGTTCTGCGTTACCCTATACCTATTATGCTTAGTTATACGGTAGGTAGGAATTCTAAAAGTAGTTTTTCTATCCCACAAACCCTGTGGGAATCATATTGTAGAATAAGTTGAACGAAAATACTTACTTTACTGTTTTCTGGTGAATTTCACTTGGACCTGCTTTTTAGGGTCCCGTGACCAGACGGTGTCAACGGATCTCAATTTCTAAGTCTGTTTTTTTACTATCTGAGTAAATAGTCTCCTGTTTGTCTTTTATTGTGTTTTAAATGATATGGCGATTGTATTTTGTAGCGATGATAGCTCAGTAGTTAGCGTGGTCGGTTCAAACCCCAACAATAAGCTAAAGCTGTCGGTGAAGGAAAACATTGTGAGGAAACCATAGGGTGTAGAAGGGTACTTTATAGTACTCGACAGGCTAGCTACTACCCCCAAGTTGAAAATCTGCCGCCAAGCACCTAACGGTGTGTTCCAGTAGCCTCACTTGAAAGCCAGTTCCATTCCAGGCTAGGTGTTTTTCCCATTTGCAACCACACCGTCACCCAACATCAGATGATATATCATCAAACACAAATAAAATAAATAAATAAAAATTGTAGGACACATTACACGCAGCGCCATCTGACCCCAAACTAAGCAGAGCTTGTGTGATGGAAGTCAGATAACTGATAGAATACATAAATACTTTTTTTTTTGTAAATACATACTTATAATACATACAGAACACAACGACATTACAGGGCTGTTAAGACTAACCTTCGAAAGTCTCAAAGTAATGAGCGCCAAAGCAGCGATGCCCTGGGCTTTGTTTTACAACTCAAAGTTCTGTGTATCTCTGCAATGGTCATGGACATGCGTTATCTCTTACCATCAGGAGAGCGTATCGTTCGTCTCATTACTATTACATATTTAAAAAAAAACCTCCTGCTTAGAAGTCCTACCATAATCAAGATTGTATAATTGTGTAATTAATTGTATATTGGTACGGAACCTTTAGTGTCTGACACAAATATATCATTTGGCGATATTATTTGCTTGAGAAGTAGTTACCCCTGTCTTATAAAAAATAACTTTTATCCCCTAAACGCCTAAAAGTTTCAATATTTTTGGTAATAAAGCTCTTTCGAAAGATGTCGTCCAGGTAGGGACTAGTTACTCTGCTGCCAAGCAGTAGTGTGTAAACTGTGTTCCAGTTTGAAGGGTACTGCAGCGACATTACAGAACCAATAAGACTTCAAGTTGACAGGCTAGGTGTTTGACCACAACTCACCTGATGTTAAGTGACGGTGTGGTTGAAGATGGTAAAGCACACCTAGCCTGGAATGGAACTGGCTCTCAAGTGAGGCTGCCGGAACACACCGTTAGATGCTTGGCGGCAGATTTTTCAACTTGAGGGTGGTAGCTAGCCAGCCGAGTACTAGAAAGTACTCTACCACCACGCTATGGTTTCCTCACGATGTTTTTCTTCACCGACAGCTCAAGCTCATTGTTGGGGCTTGAACACACGCCCTTCGGCATGCGAACCGACCACGCTAACCACTGAGCTATCATCGCTATAAAGCGTGTAATCTGTTTTTAAGCTGTATCCTGTTTTCCATTCTTGTTTGCCTGAAATAGATCTCTCTTAGCGATAAGGTCGCCACTTGGGGCATGTTAAGATTCTTTTTATGTATTTTAAAATGTATATTTATCTGATTTGAGATCATTATTAAATTGTCGATAGTTCCCTGCGATACAAGCTTTCGCTTAGTGCAGGTAACTGTTAATCTTATGTATACGTGCACTATAATGAAATAAATAAAGATTATTATTATTTTATTTTCTGTACATTTTTTTTCTTCTTTTGGTGTGCACAGTTACTCTCTTGACGACTCTCAATTTCGGTTCATTTATTGAGGCGAAAGCACAATCAGCTGCAAAAAACTTCACACCAGAACAGTTGCTTCGTTTGTACAAAGCACAGGTGAGGTCATGTATGGTCGTGTGTTCGCACCTGGAAACTCTGCCAAGTACCTGTTTGAGACACTGGAGTCAGTCAAGAGGCCAGCTAAGGTTGATACGCAATGACGCTGATCAAATCTCGGCTGCAAAGCCTTGAGTATGGACGTAAGGTCTCCTGTCTATCGGCTCTCTACCGGATACACTTCGGGGCTGTGCCTTGGAGTTGCACGACTTGGTTCCCCCCACCCCTTTCTACTACCGGACGGACAAACCCCACCAAAGCATCACCAGTACATAGTGGACGTTCCCCATGCGCGCACTAAGCGCTTCCAATCCACATTCTTTATTCGCACAGCGAGGATGTGGAACTCTTTGCCGGAGTCTATGTTTCCCGAAAAGTACATCAAGAGTGTTTTTAAATCTTGAGTAAACATGTTCCTTCTAGGTAACCCTGTTCCATCCTAGACCACATCGTTGCTTAACATCAGGCAGGATGTGGACAAACGCGAACCTATTCTGTATAAAAAAAACTATTCATAAAAGGCCAAAATCGTAACCCTTACTTAGTACGTAAAATCTCATATATATCCCATAATTAAAAATCAATTTAAATATACAAAACCAAGGCGGGATCAGCTTTGAAAATCAAAATAATATGATTATTGTCCCCCAACATGTTGCCACCCTAATCTAAAGTAACGTGGGTTCAATACAAACTTATTTCCGTAGCTGACTGGGGCGCCACTGTAGTAATTTCTTAGCACGAGTTATATCACTTTTGTAGCGATGATAGGTCATTGGTTACCGCGGTCGTTTCACACACCGAATGGCGTGGGTTCAAACCTCAAAGAAAACCATAGCATGGGGTATATTTTAGTACACGGCTGGCTAGCTAGCACACGAGAATGAAAATCTGCCACGTTGTCTAACGGCGGGCTTCTGGCAACCTCACTTAAAGCCAGTTCCATTCCTGGCTACCTTAACTGGCTCTCAAGTGAGGTTATGGGTAGTAAATATAAAAGTAATGAGACGAAAGAGACGCTCTCCTGATGGTAAGGGATAACGCCTGTCCATGACCATTGCAGCGATACACAGAACTTTGTTACAAAGTTCAGGGCATCGCTGCTTTGGCGCTCATTACTTTGAGACTTTCGAAGGTTAGTCTCAATAACCCTGTTATTTCGCTGCAGTACCCTTCACAGTAAGGTTTGCACACTACTACTTGGCGGCAGAATATCTACGGTGGTACCTACCTAGGCGAGCCCCTACTAAGAAGATCTACCATCAAATAAAAATTAACAAAAGCTTATTAAAAATAGTTCCTTGTTTGAGTGACTCTATGAATAACTTTGTCGTATATTTAGTTTTGTATTAGCGACTGCTGGTCGGAGGTTAGTAGATGGGTGACCGTGATTGCAACCAGTCGTGTTATCTGGTATTTATAAAACGATAAACAGATAAAAAATCTTTCGTCAGTTAAAAGAGTTTATATATATTCAGTATTTTTTAAATATATTTCTGTATGTCATTGTCTATGGTACTATGTTTAAAAACTGAATTTTAAAATTGAAAATTGGTTAAAGTTTTAATGTGATACGGACCTTTTTTAATCTGTGTAAAAAGATTAATTTAAATATATTTGTTTGTGAATTTTGTGCGGCGTGAAAAAAATGTTTTTTTTTTAAATGGCAATGTGAAAAATAATAACGAATAAGCGCTGGTAAGTTTTTTTAATTGACTAAATTGAATGTCAAATTAAATTTTGATGACATGTAAGTGTCCATTTTTTATGGTTGTGTTGCTAGGTGTTTGACCACAGCTGATCTGATGTTGTGTTACTTGTGTTACCTGGTGTTAAGTTTACTTGGTGCTGCTGCAAGCAGTAGTGTGTAAACATTACTTTGTTCCGGTTTGAAGGGATCTGCAGCTAGCCAGATTAGGGCTGTTGAGACTATCTAATGTCTCAAAGCAATGAGCGCCAAAGCAGCGATGCCCTGGACTTTGTTTGTTACTCAAAGTTCAGTGTATCGCTGCAATGGTCATGGACAAGTGTTATCTCTTACCATCAGGAAAGCGTCTTGTTCATTTAACAAAAAAGTGACGGTGTGTTCGAAGATGGTAAAACACACTTAGCCTGGAATGGAACTAGCTCCCAAGTGAGGATACTGGAACACACCATTTGATGCTTGGCGGCAGGTATGCCACGCTATGGTTTCCTCACGATGTTTTCCTTCACCGGCAGCTCAATTGATCGGGATTGAACCCAGGTCCTTCGGCGTGCGAACCACTAACCACTGAGCTATCATCTATTTGAAGTAGGTTAAAAAGCTATAAACAATTCCCGCTTAAACCCCATGTCGTAGATCAACATAGAATTTGGTCTAAACGGGAAACGTCTAATTTAATGGTAAAGTTCCGAAGTGCTCGCGACGGATTCTTTCGAAGTAAGATTTATGTAGTTTGAATACTTTGCGCTGGAATTTTGATATTAGACCGGACTTAAAGGGGGGCTTTGACGACCCCTGACAGAAAAATACTTTGAGGCCACCGTTTGGAAACTGAATTTAGGAACATCAACGTAAAGGTGATTGAGCAAATTTGTAAGAACAAATCACAATACCATATGATGGATGTATATATAAATGATTATGTATATAAATGATGATGTACATAATATTATCTGTTTTAGCACTTTTACATAAATAGTAAATCTTTCGAAAACAACAATTTAGATGTGAAACTAATTATCGATAATGTCGATGTTCGCATCGATAATATAGTTCGGTTTATCGATTGCAGTTACTCGATGTTTTATCTCCATGATGTTATGCCCTTGCAAAAAAAAATGTAAAACAAAAAAGTATACACAGCTATTTGTCAACTGTCAAAGTCAATCAAATGGTTGACTTTGACAATTGACATGAAGTAAACAAATCATATATTATAAGTATTATAACCTTTTAAAAACGATATCAGAGTCCGAATAACGTTTAAAGTATAATAATCCAGATATTTGTATCAATAAAGCGAAAAACAACTCGCCGTACGTGTATGGAAGAGGTTATTATGGCTGCCGTTGACTTGACATTGACAGATTTTGTTTTGGTTTGCAATTGCTTTTTTTTAGGCACCGAAATTAGCCTATACAGCCTACTTTAGAGGTTTTATATATTTTATTGAAATAAACCCCATGTTATAGTTTAAAGAGTTTTAAACGTAATAATAATGGTTTTAGGATCAGTAAAGTATTATTTTCATACCGAATTACCGCGCTTTAGTACTTTTTAGTTGAGGAGACATTGGAGTGGCTTGTCGTTGGTCACCCTTTGAAACAGTAGATGGTGAAGTTAGATAGAGTGACAGTGACGTATGGTTGCTGCCAAAGAGCGATGGCCTGGAAATATTAATTGCAGGTGGTCATTTGACGATAAGAAGTTGAATTTTAATTTGGTAGCCTTTTTATGTAATACTTGTTCGCGGCTAAGTCTTGGCTAAGTTTGTGGTGTTTCTACTAGGACCCCTAGATTGGCAGATAGCTTACCAACAATAACTTTAATTACATCACAAAAACAAAATAAGAATAGAATTTACAGAAAGTCCATTTGTAGCGATGATGGCTCAGTGGTTAGCGTGGTCGGTTCGCATGCCGAAGGGCGTGGGTTCAAACCCCAAAAATGAGCTTGAGCTGTCGGTGAAGGAATACATCGTGAGGAAACCATAGCGTGGTGGTAGAGTACTTTCTAGTACTCGGCTGGCTAGCTACCACCCTCAAGTTGAAAATCTGCCGCCAAGCATCAACGGTGTGTTCCGGCAGCCTCACTTGAGAGCCAGTTCCATTCCAGGCTAGGTGTGCTTTACCATCTTCGACCACACCGTCACATAACATCAAGTAACTCAGCTTTAAAAAAAACATTGCTTTGCATTAAAATTTATCATCGGTATAACAACAATATGTGAGCGAGACATCTGTAGATGCAACGAAGACCCAAATAATGAGTCATTAAGTATACAGTATGTTCCCCAGTCCCCTCCTTCACAGGGTATCGATAACAATAAGCACGCGACCGGCACGCGACAGACGATCGACTATCGATAACAAGCAAGCACGTCCCTATTGAGGCGAACACGATTATCTTTTAATACATGTTTGACTTTTGGCTATAATGTAGTTGAGTTGCCGTGTTGGTGCCGGCGTAAGAATCTCGCCCTCTCTACCCGTGGTCGCCGTAAGAGTCGGCTAAGGGATGTAATCCGGAAGATGGACAGCGTCTTCCTTGAACAATCACACCTAACTGCGCTCGCCAACCCGCCTGCCAAGCGTGGCGAGTATTGGCAAAACCCCCCAGGAGGAGGCCTATGTCCAGCAGTGGACGTCCTATGGCTGATGATGTGTATGTGTAGTTGAGTTAGATGTATAGTGCATATCCAAATCTTGAGCTGCCAGTGACTATGTTTTCCTTCACCGGCAGCTCAAGCTCATTTTTGGGGTTTGAACCCACGCCCTTCGGCATGCGAACCTATCGCACTAACCACTGAGCCATCATCGCTACAATTTTGTTTATAAATGTATACATGTTCACGTACACACCGATTTTTTCTAACTTACTCGTACTATGATAATGGAACGACAATAAGCGACAAGACAAGACAAATGTCGCGCACGTGCCGCTACGGCGGGTGGCGCGACGCGTGTCGCACGACGCACTGACAATACTTACTAGTGTTGTGACACTACTGCTCGATATTTATTATTAATATTCATAGTTATTTGTTTTCTTAATTTTTTACATTCATCATCATCAGCCTATCGAAGTCCATTGCTGGACATAGGCCTCTCCCAAGATACACCATTCAGCCCGATCTTCGGCTTTTCGCTTCCATCCGCCAGCTGTCCTACGTATATCGTCACTCCATCGAGTCTCAGGGCGTCCTACGATACGTATGCCGATTCGCGGTCTCCACTCCAGAACACGTCTACCCCAGCGGTTATCGGTTCTGCGACAGATATGTCCAGCCTATTGCCACTTCAGCTTGCTAATACGCTGAGCTATGTCTGTGACTTTTGTTCTCTGGTGAATTACTTCGTTCCGGATACGATCCCTCAGAGAAATGCCAAGCATAGCTCTTTCCGTAGCTTAAGCTTCTTTCATTAGCTTAATTTTTTGCATTAAATATATATATATAAAACACATAAATAATACAAAAGACTTAAAAACTAGGGTGCTACAGGCAGCGGGCAGGGCTCAAGCTGCCAGTAGTTAAGGCTGCAGAGTGAGGAACCTTCTTACAATGCGCGCCGTGTCAAGGATTTCTGCCTTTTGGATCTGACCCTTGACCCAACCGTCTAGCGAGAGTTTATTTAGATATTGTTTAGTAATTATTATTATTGTAACACATCTTGTCCCACAGCTGTTCAAAGGCCTCTCTTCCTCTTTTCCAAGTCTCTTTATTTATGTTTGACTTTTTTATTTATGTGACGGTGTTATCAAAGATGGTGAAGCACTTCTAGGATAAAACTAGCTCTCAAGTGAGGCTGCCGAAACACACCGTTAGGTGCTTGGTGGCAGATTTTCAACTTGAGGGTGGTAGTTAGCCAGCCGAGTACTATAGAATACCCTACCACCATCCTACGGTTTCCTCACGATGTTTTCCTTCACCGGCAGCTCAAGCTCATTGTTGAACCCACGCCCTTCGGCATGCGAACCGACCGCGCTAACCACTGAGCTATCATCGCTAGAATTACGACTTTCGATGGTTAGTCTCAACAGCCCTGTCATTTTGCTGCAGAACCCTTCAAACCGGAACACAGTAATGTTCACACACTACTGCTTGGCGGAAGAATATCTGGTACTACGGTGGTACCTATCGAGACGACATCCTGCTAAGATCTACTGCAAAATAAAATACGAATACTTACACTCGTTTTTTTTTTTGTAAATACATACCTACTACTGCTTACATACATACACTATCAAACGAACTCACCGGTAGTAATAGTGTAATTTTCTTTTAAAATTAAATACACAAATCACAACTCAAGTCTCCAATTTACCGACAAAATATACCAATTTTATCGATTACGCCCATCACTACGCGTGACGTCACAGGAAGGAATTGTCCATTATTTCTGCTACACAGAATAAACTATAGTTCACACGAAGCGATGGGAATAGTCACCTAGGGAATAGTTTGTAATATAATAATGAATGACAGAGATAGAATGCGGTATATGTGGTTTGAGTAACTTTTTTTTTTTACCGAAAATGACGTGGTTTTACACACTTTTGTTTTACTTATAATAATAATAAATAATAATAATAATAATAATTTTTATTGCCAAACAAGAAAAAACAAAACATTTACAAGGTAACGTTGACCCCCAAACTAGGCAACGTGGCCTGTGCTATGGGGTTCAGAGCACGAGTTGCTTAAAACAATAGTAAATTAATTTATACATTTTAACATAAACAAAATTATATTATTTAAACTGTTGGTTATTAGGGTTGAAGTTAAACATAGAATTTAAATTATAAAATTTAAGGTTTCCTAACAATTAAACATATTTACATAAATAGTGGATGCTACTCTTATCTTCATACATGGGGAGACTTGAACAATTATTAGAGTCTATGTTTCTTATACACGATGATAGCTCAGTGGTTGGCGCAGTCGGTTCGCATACCGAAGGGCGTGGGTTCAAGCCCCAACAATGACCTTGTACTGCTGGCGAAGGAAAACATCGTTTAGAAACCGTAGGATGGTGGTAGGGTACTCAGTACTCAGCTGGCTAGCTACCACCCTCAAGTTAAAAATCTATCGCCAAGCACCTAACAATGTATCCGACAGTATTAAGAGCCAGTTCCGCTTCAGGCTAGGTGTGTTTACCATCAGCTGAGTTGTGGTCAAATACCTAGCCTGTCAACCATAAAAAAAGTTTTGCCATCAGGAGAGCGTCTCGTTAATTTCATTATACATTAAAATTACTTTAGCGAAAGTCGTGGCCCAGCGCCTTGACTGAATATTATATTATTACAAATAGGCTTGCGTTTGACCACTATCTCGCTAATTAAGAGGAAAGCAGTCAACTGAGACATTTGAAAATTAGGTATTTCACCAAGCTATTTCTGTCGCGCCGCACGCAGCACCCGCGTACATACTGAGCGAAAGGGACAACTGCACCTCGGGCTCATTAACCCGAAATAAAATGAGCAAAATCGAGGTTTCGTATTCCTCTGTTTCCTCCTCCAAATTTAGACCGATTTTAGTATTTCTTCTAACAAGTAAATAAGAAGGATGTGTTCTTTGCCTGTGCGTTTTATTTTTTAAGATTATGTCTATGAGATTGGGAATTTGGACGTTGAAACACAGCGTTGAAACTAGGTAAATTTAAAGATTTTTGAAGATTCCTAGCTCTTATAAAAAAAACATATATCAAAAAATCAAAACAGAGGGGCATGAAACTAGCAAGTATCTACTTCCTATCTAAAAATTATTGCTCTAGTATTAAAATCCTGGAAGGAAAATGGGGAAAACGTTTGTGTGAAGAAAATGACGACTTGTTTCCTCTTAAGAAAAGACAGGTGCGCACCGTGGGGTTCGAACCCAAGACCTCTAGATTGGAAGGCAGACGGTGTCCCAACTGGGCTTCCGAAGTCTCGATTCCACCTTACAAACCGCTAAACAATTTGTATTTTTTTCCAAAACTAGTGTTTTTTCGAATGTTTATGTATAAAAATAGTGGTATTTTATTTAGAAAGTGCCGGATTACAAGCGTGAGTGTAGGGAAGTGATATACCTACTTAATGCGGTTTGAAACATGACTTTTCGTGCTGCTTCCAAAACTCCATCGAAGCTTATAGTCGCCACTACTTTACTAAGGCATGACTGGATTTGACTGGCACGGACTGGACTTTGACTATAAAGATAAAGAAGCTGAAAACTGAATACTGCGCATAAAATACAGAAACATTGAAACTGGCAGAATCTACAGAGTGCGATGCCAAGAATAAAAAGAAAAAAAAATATCAGCCAAATTTTTTTTTATATACATAATATAAAAATAGTTTTTTTTTGTTTTATCGGAAAAACATTGTTTGTACTTTATTTATTGAAGTCTTATAATACGTAGTAGTTCATCGAGGTGTTGAGTTAAGCCCCGTGTTTAATATCGGCACATAAATCAATAGCGTACGCAAATTCAATCAAGGTGTTGGGCCACGACTTTCGCGAAAGTAATCTAAATATATATAACTCAAAGGTGACTGACTGACATAGTGATCTATCAACGCACAGCCCAAACCACTGGACGGATCGGGCTGAAATTTGGCATGCAGGTAGATGTTATGACGTAGGCATCCGCTAAGAAAGGATTTTGATTAATTCTACCCCCAAGGGGATAAAATACGGGATGAAAGTTTGTATGAAACTTTGTCAATTTTAAACCGATCGGGCTGAGACTTTGCATACATAAAGTTACTATGACGTAGGCATCTAGCGCGGGTGAAACCGCGGGGCACAGCTAGTTTTAACATAGAAGTAATAAGAACGAGACGCTCTCCTGATGACACAACTTTTTTTATGGTCGACAGGCTAGGTGTTTAACCATAGCTCAGCTGATGGTAAACACACCTAAAATGAAGTGTAACTGGCTTTTAATACTGTCGGAATACATTGTTAGTAGCTTGGTGGCAGATTTTCAACTTTGGAGGTAGCTAACCTGTAGAGTACTAGAAAGTACCCTACCACTATGCTATGGTTTCCTCACGATGTTTTTCTTCGCCGGCAGTACAAGCTCATTGTTGGGGCTTGAACCTACGCCCGTCGGGGTGTGAACCGACAGCGCTTACCACTGAGCAATCATCGCTACAAAACGTATGTCAATGACATTGCATTTGAATAGCTAATCACTTAGCCTAAGCTCAACACGGCTAGGTTAGATTGTATACGTGTACTAACTACAAAAAAACTAAACACACTTACACTTACACTCATAAATACACACACATACATATACATGCATGCATATGACAATCCCGCATAAGTAAAATCAGTCCTACCATATGTGGAAAGACAGTCTTACCACAAAATTGCCATAAAATAAATAAATATTACCATAGCTTCGCTTTAGTGCAAGAAAATGCTCGCTTTCGCTTATGACCCCGCTACTTCCTATATATCCGCTGTTTCCATAGCCCGCTCTATCGTTAATGTCAAAGTTAGCGTGCTCGAAACACCAAGTTATTTACTTATGTTATGTTTCGGATAAGTTAATTAAGTAACATGACTAATTTCATTACTTTGATAATGAGGATGAGGGACATTTTGTTACGTTACATAATGTTAATTACTTACGCAATAGAACGTCGGTACCACATTTTTCATTTGTACAGCGAGGATGTAGAACTCGCTGCCGGGGTGTGTTATTCCAGTTTTTTTTCATCGCTGACAGGCTTGGTGTTTGACCACAACTCACCTGATGTTAAGTGACGGTATGGTCGAAGATTGTAAAGCACACCTAGCCTGAGGCTGCCGGAACACACCGTTAGATGCTTGGCGGCAGATTTTCAACTTGAAGGTGGTAGCTAGCCAGCCGAGTAGTAGAAAGTACCCTACCACCACGCTATGGTTTCCTCAAACTCAAGCTCATTGTTGGGGTTTGAACCCACGCCCTTCGGCATGCGAATCGACCGCGCTAACCACTGAGCTATCATCGCTAAAGGACAGACAAGACGCTTTCCTGATGTTAAGAGATAACGTTTGTCCATGACCATTGCAGCGATGCACAGAACTTTGAGTAGCAAAACAAAGTCCAGCATCCCTGCTTTGGCGCTCATTACTTTAAGACATTAATGTCCCTGCAAACCAGAACACAGTAATGTTTACACACTACTGCTTGGCGGCAGAATATCCGGTACTACGGCGGTATTTACTTAGGCGCTATTTCAGGATTGGATCCATAGTAAAATTTGTTGATAATAATGTGTACAATGCCCCCTTTTCGGGTTATACCCCACGCTTAAAACCCTGTTTACTATCTAGGAGACGACACCTCCCGATATGGCAATCTGCCGTCTGAAAAGGACGACAGAGATTCACTCACTAGCTGTTCTGCGGCTCTGTCCACGTGGAATTTAACAAAAAGTTTGCTCAGTTTACAGTGTATAAAATATTATATATCGACCGTAGCAATTAACATTGTCGGATCTACATTTTTGCTATTTTCATTTTATTGCATTAAAGGTCTTAGAATATGTCTAAAAAGGCCCCCGTAAATTATTAAATTCCTAAAATCTAACTAATGGTGAAATAAATAAGTTTTTTAATCGAATTTAATAATTTGCGGATGCATTTTTAGACATATTCTAAGACCTTTAATGCAATAAAATGAAAATAGCAAAAATGTAGATCCGACAATGTTAATTGCTACGGTCGATATATAATATTTTATATACTGTAAACTGAGCAAACTTTTTGTTAAATTCCACGTGGACAGAGCCGCAGAACAGCTAGTGAGTGTATGTATATTACAGCCTATAAAAAGTATATGTAGCGGATGAATGCGCAAGCGTGCCCGCTACTTCGGCTCCAGGCGCTGGGACGGAACACCCCAGGGTTTTTTGTGGGTAGGCCGTCATTTTGACGGAGAGTCCCACATAACCACCTGCCACCCCGTGGCCGGTGGTATCCACAAAGGATTTTCAATGGAAAAAAAAAGCTATAAAATATATTTGTGCCAAGTTTTATTCAAATCTGTTCAGTAGTTTTTGCGTGAAAGAGTATTAAACATCCATCCATCCTCACAAGCTTTCACATTTATAATATTAGTACTCACTTCCATTGTCACACCTAAGATCTCCGTATGGCGAGAGGTGAAATTTGCCAGTTTATAAAAGATACGTTTTACCATCGCGCGAGTGTCCTGCTCGTCTCATTATTCTTCAATTAACTGCGAAATAACTTCCCGCCTCAAGTAATAAATTTAACATAGTCAAGTGTGATTTAAGTAAACGGAATCAAGTTAGGTGCTAAGTAAATTCAGGGGATGTACTAAGAATGAGGACGGGGGGCGGACACTTCATTACGATTACGTAAAATTTCCTATAGTGAAAATATTATTTGGTTTGATAACTTAGCTGAAACTTAATTTTAAGACGCGTTTTTATTGTTCTATTGACTTTCCTGTAACCATCGTAGTTGTTTATTTTCGATTTTTTTAATCGACTCATAAAATACTAACTATAGTAAAAATCTAAACCTAGATTGTCGTCGGCAGCGCGGCATGGCTCAAACTGACGGTAGTTAGGGCTGCAGTGCGAGTAATCTCAGATAAACGAGGAACCTTACAATGCGCGCCGTTTTTTATCTGAAAGTAATGAGACGAACGAGACGCTCCCCTGATGGTAAGAGATAACACATGCCCATAACCATTACAGCGACACACAGAACTTTGTAACAAAAAAAGAATCATCAAAATTGATTCATAATTGGCGGAATGGTCGAGTAATATACATACAAAAAAAAAACATACAGTCGAATTGAGAACCTCCTCCTTTTTTGTAGTAGATTAAAAATAAAGTCTAGGGCATCGCTGCTTTTGCGCTCATTACTTTGAGACATTCGATAGTTAGTTTCAACTGCCATATAATGTCGCTGTAGCACCCTTTAAACTGGAACATAGTAATGTTTACACAAATAAAAGTACCTGGTTGACCAAGCTTTGTTCGGCTGAAAACATGGATAATACGAGGTTTTCTTAAAATAAAACCTAGCTAGATCGATTTATCACCCCCGAAACCCCCTGCATACTAAATTTCATGAAAATCGTTGGAGCCGTTTCCGAGATTCAGATTATATATATACATACTATATATACAAGAATTGCTCGTTTAAAGATATTAGATAGATAAAAAGGAATATCAGGAAGATTCATCGAAGATTCACTGGAAGACTTACCTACTATTAAGTAGGTAACTCAAATCAAATCAAAATCAAAAAGTCATTTATTCAGTTTGGGCCCTGGTAAGGCACTTATGAACGTTAAGTTACATGTTTGAATCTACCACCGGCTCGTAATTACACTTCAACTGAGAAGACTCCGGCAACAAACTCAGCAAGGCATTTTTTTTGTGGATCTTTCTTTCATATTAGGTTACAGTTTACAGTTATAGATATTAATACATTATGCTTACTACAATTGTCACTTAGCCAGGGGGATGCAAGTGCAGAGAGAAGCTACTACGACCATATAAGTATTCCTGTCTTCCAACAACTCGCCCCCAGCCCCCGTGCCCTGATTACACCCCTGTCTACAAACACGTATAAATTATAAACCGCGGCGCACGTACCGTCCTGAATCACACGACAGCGGGCCCACTTTCCTATCTCATCGCAAATTATACAGCCGGTGACATACGGGGAAGAATTGCGGACGAAACTGCTGGAAAAACGCTAGCTTGGTTTTAACCTGAGCTGCCGGTGAAGGAAAAACATCGTGAGGAAACCACAGCATGGCGAGGTACTCTCTAGTACTCGCCTGGCTAGCTACCACCTAAAATCGAAAATCTGCCGCCAAGCATCTAACGGCGTGCTCCGGCAGCCCCACTTGAGGGGGTTTCATTCCGCGCTAGGTGTTGTACTTATATTACTCGCACGATAAATAAAAATAACTACGATGTTTAGCTTAGCGCGTAAACAATGTTAAGTGGCGACAGCTGTGATTGAGTTTGCGAAGCATCGACGGGTCGCAACAGCTGAACCGTCATAGCGCTAACTTATTATGTACGTGAACCTTTGCCAAACCAGTTTAATAAAGCGCGGCCCAAGCGATGACAGTATGTTAACGATTTGTTAACATACAAATACATAATGATTGTTGTTTGTGTTGTTTTTTTTTGTTTTTTTTTTTTTGACATACCATGAATTTATTACTATTATTATTGTTTGTTTATATTATTATTATAATTAGATTGTGAATTGAGTTAAAATTAATATTGTTACGTTCTGTTTTGTGTTCTAGGAAATAAATAAATTGTGATTTTTGTGACATAAATGTAAATGTTTCTATCGTTTTTGTGTCAATAAAATAATTTGAATTTGAACGATATAATATTTTAGTACCTGGATGACCGAGCTTTGCTCGGCTGATAAAACGACGTTTTCTGAAAATGAAACCTAGCTAGATCGATTTTTCGCCTCCGAAACCCTCTGGATACAAAATTTCATGGAAATCGTTGGAGCCGTTTCCGAGATTCAGAATATATATATATATATATACAAGAATTGCTCGTTTAAAGATATAGATTATAGATAGATATAAAATTAAAGTTTTCTGGTTTGCATAGGTGGCGTACTGGTGAATGGTAAATGATCCGTAAGTTCAAAATCGTTCAGCGAGCTATGGAAAGAGCTATGCTTGACATTTCTATGAGGAATCGTAGCCGGAACGAAGTAATTCGCCAGAGAAGTAAAGTCACAGACATAGCTCAGCGTATTAGCAAGCTGAAGTGACAATGGGCTGGACATATCTGTCGCAGAACCGACAACCGCTGGGGTAGACGTGTTCTGGAGTTGAGACTGCGAATCGGCAAACGTAGCGTAGGACGCCCTGAGACTCGATGGAGTGACGATATACATAGGAAGCGAAAAGCCGAAGATCGGGCTGGGTGGCGTGTCTTGGGAGAGGCCTATGTCCAGCAGTGGACTTCGATAGGCTGATGATGATGATAGGTGTACAAATCTTCGACCTCACTTAACATCAGGTGAACTGTGGTCATACATCTTTTATTTTGGAAAAATCCATTATGGATACGACGGGTGGGGTGGTTATTGAGGACTTTTTTTTTTTTTTTTTTTATAGCTGACCGGCTTGGTTTTTGACCACAACTCACCTGATGTTAAGTGGCGGTGAGGTCGAAGATGGTAAAGCACACCTAGCCTGGAATGGAACTGGCTCTCAAGTGAGGCTGCCGGAACACACTGTTAGATGCTTGGCGGCAGATTTTTCAACTTGAGGGTGGTAGCTAGCCAGCCGAGTACTAGAAAGTACTCTACCACCACGCTATGGTTTCCTCACGATGTTTTCCTTCACCGACAGCTCAAGCTCATTGTTGGGGTTTGAACCCACGCCCTTCGGCATGCGAACCGACCACGCTAACCACTGAGCTATCATCGCTATAAAGACTCTCCGTTCTAATGACGGCCTACCCACTAAAAAACCCCCGAGTGTTCCACCTCGACGCCATGTGTCGAGGCTGCAGGCACGCTTTCTCACTCTACCGCGGCCTCGACAGCACCACGATGACGATGTGTCGGAACACCAGACACTCCATGATCTACCTCGGAGACCTTAACAGCAAATGAGCGTTGACCATATCCGTGGAAAATCTGAATGAAAGGCGGAGTATCACGGCAAAACTGATTTATTATGTGTACAATAACAGATTAATCAAATAGACACAGGTAGGCGAGGTTAGGTTAGGTAGGTTACAAATGTAATCGATGCTAATGATATAAATAAATATAAATATTGTAGGACACATTACACACAGCGCCATCTGACCCCAAACTAAGCAGAGCTTGTGTGATGGAAGTCAGATAACTGATAGAATACATAAATATTTTTTTTTGTAAATACATACTTATAATATAAACAGAACACCCGGACACAGAACAAACATTTGTTTATACCAAACAAACATTTGTCCTTAGCGGGAATCGGACCCATGCCCTACAGCTTAGGCAGGCATGCTCCCGATGAGCCAACAGGGCTGTCAAATGTACCCTCACTTAATCTAATACAGTACAGTCCGTATGTCTCTGTGATCAAACACCTAGCTTGTCAATTTATAAAAAGTCGCTATTTCTAGTGTGCACAGTAAAAAGGTTCTATCTATAGCACGTTCGTGCATTGTGTCATTTAGCACTAAAAATCTGTGTCCGAAACGACAGCCCGTGTGTTTACGTGCAGTTTATAATTACGCGTCTCGTACACCTGTCGCGCCGAGTGATATATTTACTGAGCTGTGGTTGAACCGCTCGGTGACGAAATCAAATCAATTTCATAATACATATCTTCATGTTTTGTAGCGATGATGGCTCAGTGGTTAGCGCGGTAGGTTCGCATGCCGAAGGGCGTGGGTTCAAACCCCAACAATGAGCTTGAGCTGCCGGTGAAGGAAAACATTGTGAGGAAACCATAGCGTGGTGGTAGGGTATTTTCTAGTACTCGGCTGGCTAGCTACCACCCTCAAGTTGAAAATCTGCCGCCAAGCATCTAACGGTATGTTCCGGCAGCCTCACTTGGGAGCCAGTTCCATTCCAGGCTAGGTGTGCTTTACCATCTTCGACAACACCGTCACTTAACATCAGGTGAGCTGTGGTCTAACAACAAGACTGTCAGCCAGAAAAAATAATGTATTTTTTTTTAATTTTCGCGACTTTAACACAATATAATTATGTTGATCATCGGTATACTATAAAACTAGTTTTATTTATTCTCTGCGTCTCTGTGCCTACCTCGTGAACCTACTTTTAATAAGGAAGTTCATTCGACTATTTAACAAAAGTATTCTAGGAATGGGTCCACAGATATACAATCGGTCGCCGAAATCAGTGCTGGAATCGGAGAGCATAGGTGCATTTAAAAGACATTTATTTAATTTTTTATTGACGAAAGGGTATTATACAATTAAGGAATATATGGAAGATGAATTATTTTAAATTAATTAATTACTTGACATTTTGAATATTATTGACATTACATTAGTTTAATTTTTTTCGAAATATTTATATGGACTTTTTTAGTACCTACTTAATTATTGTTTGTATGCCCAAATGGGTGCAGCATGTTGACACGTTTATGCTTATATTATAAGATCCTATGCTACACAAGCTGACAAATAAATTGATTTGATTTGATTTGAAGTTCACTACCGTTTCGGTTGAAGACACCCTGTTGGCAGTTTGACAGCCCTGTTGGCTCATTGGGAGTATGTCTGCCTGAGCTGTAGGGCGTGGGTTCGATTCCCGCCAAGGACAAATGTTTGTTTGGTATAAACAAATGTTTGTTCTGTGTCTGGGTGTTCTGTATGTATTATAAGTATGTATTTACAAAAAAAAAAGTATTTATGTATTCTATCAGTTATCTGACTTCCTTCACACAAGCTCTGCTTAGTTTGGGGTCAGATGGCGCTGTGTGTAATGTGTCCTACAATATTTATTTATTTATTTAATGTTCCATCTTTTCACGATTAATGATCAGAATGCACCGTAAATTAAAAACATTATTTAAAATGAGGTTTGGTGATTAGTGAAATATATATCTTTTCTATAAAATAAAATTTGTTATTGTAAAGAGACAAGAATTTGTAATTTATTTGTTTCGTCTTTGTCGTTTCCCGCGAAGTAGTATTTGTAGCGATGATAGCTCAGTAGTCAGCACAGACGGTTCACACGACGAATGGCGTGGGTTCAAACCCAACAAAGAAATTCTGCGACCGGTGTAGGAAAACATTGTGAGGAAACCATAGTTACCACCTTCACCCTACCACCCTGCAAAAATATTACTTTTTATTTAATCTATCAAATGTAATTAGACATAACCTGTTGATTTGTTCTGCGATAATGTCTCTCAGTTTTCCCCCTTTTTTTCACTAAGCCATGTACCTAGTACACATTATCGAAAACAGGTTTTTGACAAGATGGCAATTGGTTGATTATTTAGTCTGGGCCCTAAGTATTACTAGCCCAGGGCCCCACAAACTCCTGCTGTACCTCTTAAAGAAGATATACTTCCAATGCGCCAACAAGGGTTTTGGCGGGAACGCGGTGAGCGTCGTGGCGCCCCATTGTATTTTTTTCTAAAACTAGTGTTTTTTTCGAGTTTTTATGCATAAAAATAGTGGTGTTTTATTTATAAAGTGCCGAATTACAAGCGCGAGTGTGGGAGAATGATATAATGTGCTTCCAAAACTCCATCCAGAAGCCTAAAGTAAAGTCGCCACTACTTTACTAAGACACGACTTGATTTGACTGGGACCGACTGGACTTGATCAAGACAAGACTTTGACTGTAACTATAGATAATAAAGAAGCTGAAAAATGAAAACTACTCACAAAATATAGAAACATTGAAACTGGCAGAATGCACAGAGTGCGATGCCAAGAAAAAAGAAAAAAAAATGCGCCAACAAGGCTGTCAATATGTTATGGCAACGTTTTCCGCGTTCCGATTAAAACTCCGTCAAAATTGAAGTTAGTTTTTAAGCTCCGTATTTTCCAGAAGTAATACTAGATGGCGTTGATTCTCTTTAAAACGCGCAAGCGTATCAGCTAGACTAGACACGCGGGTCGTGACACTGGCTGATACGGTTGGAAGCAAATTTATTTGCGGTGGTGGTTGTCGCATGTTAATTTAATGACTAGTTATAAGTAAGTCACGCGAAATTATTCTAGCACATAGCTACCCAGATATTTATATATTTTTGGAAGGCATCTTAACTTGCCTTAGTAACTAGAAATAGCTGCCAACAAGGGATGTGGCCCCAGGAATAATTTTAAGTTCAAGTCGTTTATTAGCGATAAATCGTTTCCATAAGATCCTTATGTCATGTTATACATGAGTACAGCACAATTATAGCTTTAATAAGCATGCGAAGTTTCTTTGGTACTTAAATAAAATACTTAAGACTAATGTTAAATTGGTATGGCACTAAACTTATATCAAATACACATAAAAAATTCAAGAACAAATTGCACAATTTATACTTAATATAAAATTAAATAATAGGATACATTTAGGGAGGTGCATCAGGGTCTTGAATTCTCGACTGCCTTATCTCATTTGGTATATCTGCTTCAAGAACTGTAAGGCGTAGGTTCGATTCCCATGAGGACAAACGTCATATACGGATATTTGTTCTGTCAGTGACAGAAAATAAAGTATATTAGTATTATACCAGTTATCTGGTTCTCATAGTGCAAGCTTTACTTAGTTTAGGGCCAGATGGCGCTGTGAGAAATGTAAACAAAAAATCTACATACTATATCTACTATTAACTTATAAAAGCAAAAAGTGGGATGCCAAATATAAAAATAATTTTATCACGGAATGACAAAAGACGCGATAGCGAAACGTCATCAGATTAAAAAAAAATAGAAAGCTGAAGATTTAAAAAAAACTATAATCCGACTGCGATTAAAATAGCTATAATAAAGGAAAAAAAGGCTTTTTAAACCAATTTATTATTCCTAATTAGATTTAAATATATTTTTGTAATACTCTTTTGATTGCCTTTATTTGGATACCCTACTTGATAGGTTTTTTTTTAATCAACGTAATACTATTTCGCGCCAAAGCCAACCATCTTGATTTTTTTAAAGCCTCCTTCTATGGACATTTTTTTTTCTTTTTCTTCTTGGCATCGCACTCTGTGAATTCTGCCAGTTTCAATGTTTCTATATTTTGTGAGTAGTTCATTTTTCAGCTTCTTTATCATCTATAGTTACAGTCAAAGTCTAGTCTTGATCAAGTCCAGTCAAATCAAGTCATGCCTTAGTAAAGTAGTAGTAATAAGCTTCTGGATGGAGTTTTGGAAGCAAACACGAACAGTCATGTTTAACCACATTATATCATTCTCCCACACTCGCGCTTGTAATTCGGCACTTTATAAATGAAACACCACTATTTTTATGCATAAAAACTCGAAAAACACTAGTTTTAGAAAAAAATACAATGAGGCGACACGACGCTCACCGCGTTCCCGCCAAAATCTCCTATGGACACTTGGGTTATTGAGACGAATCTAACGATAACTTAATTGTCATAATCCATTTGGAAGATACGAGGTATTAAAAAAAATTACATACATACAAGATACGCGGGAAAAACATAACCGGTAACCGACAGCGTTAAAATGTAAACAATAATACGTAAAACAATAAAAAAAAAATTGCCTTTATTTACTCTGACCATTTAAAAAAATAATTCTTAATATTAAACTAACTAATCAGCCCGGTCAGGCTATCGTAAGACATAAGCCTCCTCTGGCTCTCTCCGTTGGTCGCGATCCAGTGTAACTCTTCTCCAACCTTTGGGTAAGACATCCTCCCATCTTTTCACCTGCCTTCCTCTGCGCCGTTTTCCATTCCTTGGGTACCATTCCGTTATCTTTTTTGTCAATTTTTCCGTTCTATTTCACATCATAGGCCTGTCCATTTCCATTTTAGAGTTCTAATTTTTACCTTATCATCAAGTAAACATCTCCGTCATACGTAAAACATTAGTGGTGTTTAAATTGACATTATATGCTGTGGTCAAAAACCTAGCCATTCAAAGTGTATAAAACTTTAAGGCTTTGCTACCTAACGGCGTTTAGCTGCATTAGTTTGTCTAGTGCACGCTAGATGCATTATCGTCGCGTTGTCGTGATTTCTGCATCGCGGTGACGAGATTCGCGGCAACGTACACAACTCGTTTATGTTTGATTGTTAAAAAAAATAAGCTGGGACATAAGGTATCAGTGTTTTACTAGATCCCAGCACAAAACCCACCCTTAGGGCTCTTGATTTGTTCATAAAGTATAGATAAAACATCCCCTTGGGTATAACAAATAGTAGAAAAACAAACAATTATTATTGCTTGGTGCGGCCCCGCTTTTGTCGGATTAGTCCCCTCTTGCTTCTTGATCTGGGAAAGTGTGCGAAATTAGCTAGATTCCCACGGAGACATTAGTCAAAGGGTCAATGGCAACACAGTCATTCTATACTAGCTACAACCCGCGGCCTTATCTAATATTTTAAAATTTTAGAATTTCGTGCCTTAAAAAAAAGCTTTTAGCACATTTTGTGTGTCAGATACGTAGTGTGACAGTTTTTAGATTTATATGTGATATTTTTCGTTTAGGCTGTTGTTTCAGCGCTGAAGGGCATGGGTTCAAGCCCTAACAATGAGCTTGAGCAATTTTACTAGCAAGTCGTCTTTGTTTTGCTACTCAAAGTTCAGGTGTACAGCTGCAAGGGTTGTTATCTGTTACCATCAAGAATGTGTTATTCTTTTGAACTTCTCCAAATAATTTCAAGTCCCACCTCACAGTCCCTGTTCCAACCTAAATAAATAATTAACCCACATTTTTGAATAAACAGTAAAATAAAAGTAAATAATAAAAACCAGCTTTTAATGCCGCTAAACGCCAAAAAGACATTTTAAAACGAAAATAACAAACAAAAATTTACCCTTTAAAAGCAAAGGGTGACACCCTTTCGGATTTATCTATTTAAATTAAGTATTTAATCCAGAACAAGCCCGAGCCAAAGGGCCAAAGCCATGGGAAAGATTAAAAAAAAGTTTCCCGTATTTTTAACGTCAAACAGGTTGTCAAAGGCACGCTTTTGAATCTGACAGATGCTGTCACATTTTTTTTTAAATTAAATTGTTTGGTTGGAAGTTCGTAATTCACAGCGTGGTGGTTGGGTACTTTCTTATACTCGACTGGCTAGCTACCATATGAGAGTTGAAAATCTGTCGCCAAGCACTTAACGGCGTGTTCCGGCAGCCTCACTTGAGAGCCAGTTTACCATCTTCGACCATAATGACTTGACATGACTTCCATAAAGATCAGTTGGAAGCGGCTCGCATCCAGCGTGTTCCTGCGGTCTTTATGAGGTCGTCTGTCCACCTTGTGGGTGGACGTCCTACGCTGCGCTTGCCGGTCCGTGGTCTCCACTCCAGAACTTTGCAGCCCCATCGGCCATCAGTTCTGCGTGCTATGTGCCCTGCCCACTGCCACTTCAACTTGCTAATCCGCTGGGCTATGTCGGTTACTTTAGTTCGTCTACGGATCTCCTCATTTCTTATTCGATCTCGTAGGGAAACTCCGAGCATAGCCCTCTCCATAGCTCGTTGTGCTACTTTAAGCTTACTAAGAAGGCACATAGTCAGAGACCACATCTCAACGCCATAAGTCATCACCGGTAAACACACTGGTCGAAGACTTTCGACTTGAGGCACTGAGGTAATTCGTACGAGAAAACGCTGCGCAGTCTTCCGAACGCTGCGCAATTTTCCGAACGCTGCCCAGCCGAACATCCATACTTATTACGTAACACACAACAGCCTAAATTCATCTGATAAAAAGAGGATTAAAAATATAATTAAAAAATGAAATTAGGCCTCCGAAACAAGGGAACAATTAAGTACTTAAAAATAATATTTCTTTTTCCCCTGTCGTGTTTAGATTGTGATATCATGTCAAAAATATTATAGGTAAAGCTTACATTTTTACTCGAGTAGCTTGGGAGACTATCTGGGTAGTAATCTGGTGGTCTTGAGTTCGAATCGTTAACTGTGGAGGAAACCATCATGAAAAACTATCTTTATTTTTCTAGAAACAATGTACTTACTTGGTGGTAGACCTCCTGAGCAGGAGGTCGTCTAGGTAAGTACCACCGCAGTACCTACCAGATATTTCGCCAAGCAGTAGTGTGTAAACATTACAATGAAGGGTACTGCAGCGACATTACAGGGCTGTTGAGACTAACCATCGCAAGTCTCGAAGTAATGAGCGTCTCCCTGCAGCGATTCCCTGCACTTTGTTTTGCTATTCAAAGTTCTGTGTATCGCTGCAATGGTCATGGACAGGCGTTATCTCTTTATCAGGAGAACGCTTTGTTCGTCTCCTACTTTTACATAAAAAAAAAATAACAAGCAGTAGTATCTCTTACCATTAAGAAAGCAATCCTTTGTTCTGATTACTTTTACATTAATTATCTGAATAGTTTACGAGATGTCTCTGGGGTAGACGTGTTCTAGCGTGAAGACCGCCAGTTGGCAAATGTAGCGTGGGAAGCTCTGATGCTCGATGGAGTGACGATGTATGTATTCAAACTCACATAGAGTTTGAATTTCCACCACCATAACTTTGAACTGAACAGATTTGGATGTATCGTTAGATCATTCCAAGTGACACAATTTGTTTTTCAATATGGCGACAGCATATACCTTTTTTCAAATGAGAATGAATGTTTTTTTGGCGGGAACGTGTTAAAACTTGTGTTTTTTCGTGTGTTCATGTATAAAATAGTGGTGTTTCATGCACAAAGTGCCGGATTATAAGCGTGATTGTAGGAAACTGATATAATGCGGTGAAACAAGACTTTCTATGTTGCTTCCATAATTCCTTGAAGCTTGTAGTAGTTACTACTTTACTAGGGCATGACTAGACTTGACCTCGACTTGCTTTGTTTGACTTAAACTTATTTTACTAAATTTATTTTATAAAACTTAAAATTATCGAAATACTTGACACTGGTCAATACACAATGTGCTACGCCAAAAAAAGAATAAAAACACGTTTTTTTTTTTCTTTTTAATTCATCTTTGGCATGGCAATCGTGTTTTTTATTATTATTATAGGTACTATAAATGTCCAGTAGACCACTGTGTAAGGTACTGGATAGGCTGATGTAAAAAAAACATCACCCCACAGAAAATAAATAAATAATAAATCGTGTCCAATATCGTCCCCGTTGCGTTCTCGTTCCGAGTGATTGATTCCCCTTCGAGGGGTGAGCAGGGGCGCGTTCAGAAAACTTATACTTGGAATTTAAACTTACAACTAATAGGTTGGAAAACCCCGTTTAACTTCTTAAGCCGAAATACAATTTCAACCCACTCAAAAAAGCAGGTTTTAAATTCATTTTTTGTTGTTGTTTGTTATAGATTATAGTCCAGTCAGTGAGGATTTTTACCCGACAAAAGGTAGTGCAGTAACAATTATGAAATATGTCATTTAGGTTTGTACTCTGATGAAAAATCCAAGTTTGAAACCTCGAGCAATGGTCGCTTGGGCCGCCATCTTGGAAGACGCTAAAATCTGTATTTTTTCAATATATCTCAACGGTTGATCCTACGACTAAAAACGTTCAGTAGCAAACTTGAAAAGAATTAATTTAACATATTTTTTATTACCCGTCTGCCAAGGAAGGGTTATGTTTTCCGCGCATATCTTGTAATAATAATTCTTGAATAATAAAAACACTATTAATTAATAATAACAATAAAACTACACTATCGCTGTTATCTTTCCCAGTTATAATAATTAAATTTATGTTAATAACTAGGTAATCGTCGCTTTTTTTTGTGTATACAATTATACATAAATATATTCTCTTTATAAAAATATTAATTTTATATATAGCTTTTAGTGTATATCTTTAGTTATTCTAATTAATATAAGTACCTGGATGACCAAGCTTTGCTCGGTTTTTCATTGCCTGAAAACACGGATAAAACGACGTTTTTTAAAAATAAAACCTAGCTAGATCGATTTTTTGCCCCCGAAACCCCCTGGATACCAAATTTCATGAAAATCGTTGGAGCCGTTTCCGAGATTATATATATATATATATATATATATATATATATATATATATATATATATATATATATATATATTCTGAATCTCGTATATTCTTGTATATATATATATATATATATATATATATATATGTAGATATACGTATTTATGCTATAGTTATGTATTATCCTATATGCATATATTCGTTATTGACACACCCCGTCTTTTTCTTCCTCTAATCCTTTCCATCCTAAGGTTGCTTGGAAGATATCACTTGTAGCGATAAGGTCGCCTGTTGTTACACCTGTTAATTAAGTTTGTTTCTTCTGTATTGTATAATTTTTAGTATCTACAATAAAGAGTTATTCAATCGATCGATCAATCAATCAATCAATCATTCACTCATTATATCACTCAATCTATCAATCAACCAATCACTCAATCAATCAATCAATCAATCAATCTGTTCTGTTATAGTCGTTTGTAGCAATGCATGACAAGCAAAATTGTAAGGACCTACATATATGGAATACCTATTTGACCAACGATAAAACAAGCCATACGTACATTTTTTAGATAATTGACAAATAGTCACTGATTATAGTCATTTGTATAAGGCGCAGTCATCCGTGCCCAAAGTAATTTCAAATCAACATTAATTTTCAATATTCGAGAGTAATTTCCCATCCACCCCCTGTTGTTTTCCCCCCTGTTTCTATGCATTTACAAGCACTTACCGTTGAGGGCGCTAAACGCGTTAGAGGTTGTTTGGGGTTCGAATCTTTAGCTTTAGGGTCATTGTACACTTCTTTATTTGAATACCTGGTAACACCGATTTTTTATGTTAAAGAATAATAATAACTCTCCTAATGAATTTTTTTAAATCATATTTTTCATTTATTTAGGTTTTTAATACGATGAGACCTTTATAACAAAACAAAATATGTACAATTATTAAATCAATTGAGCTCTTTTTAATAGAGAAAAATAATTAAAATTAATTTGAAATGAAAATTAAAAAAAATATAAAAATCATCTAACGGTGTGTTCCGGCAGCCTCACTTGAGAGCCATTTCTATTCTAAGCTAGGTTTATCATCTTCGACCACACCGTCACTTAACTTATGAGCTGTAGTCAACAACCTAGACTGTCAACCGTAAAAACAACTTTACTTGGTGGTAGATTTCCTTAGCAAGAAGTCGTTTAGGTAGGTACCACCGCATTACCAGATATTCTGCCAAGCAGTAGTGTGTTAACATTACAGGGCTGTTGAGACTAACCATCGTAATTCTCAAAGTAATGAACGCCAAAGCACAGATGCCCTGGACTTTGTTTTGTTACTCAAAGTTCTGTGTATCGCTGCATTGGTCATGGACAGGCGTTATCTCTTACCATCAGGAGAGCGTCTCGTTCCTCTCATTACATTTAGTACCTGGAATCGCCTCCGAAACTCCTGCATACTAAATTTCATGAAAATCTTTGGAACCGTTTCCGAGATTCAGATTATATATATATATATATATATATATATATATATATATATATATATATATATATACACATATATACAAGAATTGCTCGATTAAAGTATTACGGAGAAACAATCCTCGATTTGTAGCGATGACAGCTTAGTGGTTAGCGCGGTCGGTTCGCACGCCGAAGGGTGTGGGTTCAACCCCCAACAATGATCGTGAGCTGGCGGTGAAGGAAAACATCGTGAAGAAACCATAACATCTGGCTAGCTACCACCCTCAAGTTGAAAATCTGCCGCGATGTATTCCAGCAGCCTCACTTGAGAACCAGTTCCATTCCAGACTAAGTGTGCTTAACATCATCGACCACACCGTCAATTAACATGAGATGAGCTGTGGTCAAGCATCTAGCTTGTCAAACTTAGAAAATAGAAAACACTATAAGGTCTTGTTTTATATTGTTACAGATGATTACTTACAAGTTGACTGAGTGATCGCTGAGCGCGATGGGCGGGTGGTGCGCGCTGATAAGCGTGCTAATGGTGCACGCTGTTCTAGCACAGAACAACCGAAGTAAGTAACATACACTATATTGTCCATCATCTATCACTACATAGTATAAAACAAAGTCGCTTTCTCTGTCCCTCTATCCCTATGTATGCTTAAATCTTTAAAACTACGCAACGGATTTTGATGCGTTTTTTTAAATAGATAGAGTGATTCAAGAGGAAGGTTTATATGTATAATACATGCATATGCACCACATTCATATCTACATTGCACCCGTGCGAAGCGGGGGCGGGTTGCTAGTATATTATATAACAAAGTCGTCCGCCGCGTCTGACTGTCTATCTGTTCGTGATAAACTTAAAAACTACTAAACGGATTATCATACGAGTTTCACCAATAGATAGAGTGATTCATGAGGAAGGTTTAGGTATATAACTTGTCAAGGTTTTGTGTAAATTGGTTGAAATATGATGATAATCGTTGGAAGTCGGAAAAGTCAAGCCACCTGGGAGCTTTCATCGAAAACGCTGCCTAATCCCTTTGAGATATAACAAAACAATGCATGGCGGGATATTCCTCTTTTATACCTACTCCTAATTTTATACTCATTCTTACTACTCGTGCGAAGTAAATCCGTAAATCGGTATCTTCTAGGCAAGCGTGCTCCATCTTAGACCGCATCATCACTTAACATCAAGATGAGATGGCGGCCAAACGTAAGCCAATTTTTTATCAAAATAAAACACGACAAGCTTATAACCAAGTATTATAAAAAAAACTTTTAATTCGAGTAAGTACTTCCTAGAAAAAGTAAGTTGCAAGGCCTCGTAATCGATCAAGAAAGGAAATTACGATGTTTGTGCACAATAGAATTTGCCGCCATCTTTAATCGAGTCGGCGAGACTGGCGTGAGACGCGCGCGCCAAAACTCACTTCCGACGCTCACAGACGAATGATTATGTTGGTAAATCCGTTTCCGGTGTAGCCAGCATTAGGAATTTTTGAGAATTTTGTGAGGATTTTTTTTATGTAAAAGAAATGATACGAACGAGACGCTCTCCTGATGGTAAGAGATAACGCCTGTCCATGACCATTGCAGCGATACACAGAACTTTGAGTAGCAAAACAAAGTCCAGGGCATCGCTGCTTTGGCGCTCATTACTTTGAGACTCTGGATGGTTAGTCTCAATAGCCCTGTAATGTCGCTGCAGTACACTTCACAGTAATGTTTACACAATTTTCCAAAACTTGTATTTTTTCACATGTTTATGTTTAAAAATAGTGGTGTTTTGTTCATGAAATGCCGAATTACAATCGCGAGTGTGGTAAAGTGATATAATGCGGTGAAACATGACTTTTCGTGTCACTTCCAAAACTCCATCGAAACTTATAGTAAAGTCGCCACTACTTTACTAAGTCATAACTGGAATCGACTATGACTTACTAGGCTGCAACCATCAAATTAAAATACTGCCGCCAAGCACCCAATAATATGTCCTGGCAACCTAAATTGAGACCCAGTTCCATTCCAAGCTAAGAGTCCTTGCCATCTTCGACACCGTCACTTGACATCAGGTAAGCTGTTGTCAAACATGTAACTCAGCCATAAAAAACTTAAATATAAGTCTTAAATCACAGTCGAAGTTACATAAAGGAAGTCTCAATCGAGTCCGGTCATCTCATGTCATTGCTAGTCAATAGTCATGACTTAGTAAAGTGGTGGTTACTTTACAATAAACGTCGTAATTCTGCACTTTATAACAAAAAAAAAAACACTACTTTTGTATACAAAAACTTGAAAATATACGAGTGTTGGAAAATAATACGATGCGGTGAAATTATTTTTGTGTTTACACCAAATACTTCAAAAATACATTTACCTAAACGAAGCAGATTGAAATATAATAAAAATTAAGCAAAGATGGCGTCTTGTCGGATGTGACGCGCCGGGAATCGGCCCGTTTCCGGTGCTGCCATACGCCACATTGTGATTTGGTTAAATTGACTGTTTCGCAGTGCCGGATTTATATTGTTTACGAGTGTATGCCGCTTTAATTCCGCCGCCCCATTTACCTTTCTAAAATAATAATATTCCTTGTAGTAAGAAAGGAACTCAAGTTAATTAAAATAATGAATTAGTCATTAAGAAAGGGCATTAAAGAAACAAGAATTAAAATTTTTACGGGACTTTTAATTGCAAAATCGTCTATAATATCATCATAGTTTATGGTGTTCATTATCTCTGCTTCTATGTAGAGAAGAGCTAAAGAATTAATTTTATCTTGAGACAATTGATAATAATTTTTTACACGTTTTAAACAGGAAAAACTTCTTTCCCCAGAACTGTCGTAGCCGGAGTTGAAAGTGGGATGCGGAGAGCTATATCTAAGTTAGGGTAAACATTAGATAGAGATTGATTCCTCATAAATCTGTCGCCCCTAGATCGATGCCGCCCCTAGGCCGCGGCCTACATGGCCTATTGACAAATACAGGACTGCTGTTTCGGAGATAATAACGTTAGGATATGAGGATGGCTCTCTAAGATTTCCAAATTACAAATATTCTAATACAATTCGTTTATTTCTGACAAAAATTTAAAAACATTGATATACAATTACCTACCCTTAAAAATTTTACACGAACGAGAAGCCACAGTTAAAGAATTATAAAAGTACATTTTTTTATTTTCTTTTTAACAATGAAATTTGCTGCCCGAGTGGGTGTTCCCTGATAGACACAATCTGGGTGCCTTCAAGTCGCGAGCAAATCGGTTTCTTCTAGGCGAGCGTGCTCCACCGTAGGCCGCATCTTCGCTTAACATCAGGCGAGATGGCGATCCAACGCAAGCCTATTTGGTATAAAAAAACTTGATAACAACTGAACCAATTTCGCCGATACTTTTTTTTTCATGTTTGTGATACTTTAAATGATGTTTACATGGAGGGTTTTTTAATGTTTGACAAGCTATGTGTTTGACTACAGCTCATCGTTAAATGACGGTGTGGTCGAATATGGTTAACACACCTAGCCTGGAATGGAACTGGCTTTCAAGTGAGGCTGTCGGAACACACCGTTAGATGTTTGGCGGCAGATTTTCAACTTGAGCACACACTGAGCGAGCATTGCTTCAAAATACATATAGTCTTTCTATTTTCCTTTGCCTTAGATTGATTTAAAAAAAAAGTATATCTACGACCATAAAAACCATAGCCTTCCAAATCTGTTTAAAAAATGCTTAAAACTAAATTTACAAAGCTAGCGTCTCGAAAGATATTAATCGTTGAAAGTTTTATAGCAGGCACTATTCAAAGAGGATTTATTCTGAAACTTGCAGGGCATATTTAATACTGGATAGCTGGCAGGAAATTAATGCTTTTTTAAAAAAGAAACAAGGAAAGAAATGGAGTGTACCTAATAATATTCTTCACATTTCATGAGAATTGGCACAATGCACGAACGTGCCATGGCATAAGAAAAAAAAACCGTCACACAATCAAATATAAAGCGTTACCAACTCTATGTATTTTAGACCTTTCTTGCAATCCTACGAACTTCGGACACAAAATCTGTTTTTTTTTTTTAATTTTGATATTAGCAACAACATGACTCATTACGCTGAAAAGCCATAATTTCCATCACGTTTGAGGAAAAACGTTAGTAAGATTCTTAAAGTTTCAATTCTGCCCAACGACCTACCGCGAAGACATCATTGAAGTCATCGATTATTATAAGTTGTTATTTATTGTTTTGCTGTGGTGGTGCCGGCGTAAGAATAGTACCCCACCCTCTCTACCCGTTGCCGTAAGAGTCGGCTAAGGGATGTAATCCGGAAGATGGGCAGCAGCGTCTTCCTTGAACTATCACACCTAACTGCGCTCGCCAACCCGCCTGCCAAGCGTGCCGAGTATTGGCAAAATCATTCATATCATTAGGACAGAGTTATCAAATACATTGTCATCTGTTCACACGTGTGCAAATTTTCAAGTGAATTGAACGTCATGAAGACATTGAAAACTGATTTTTAAAATTTCGTTACATACCTACAGTTGACGATAATAGAAGCGAATAAAAATTTAAGTATAAAAAGCAATATACGAAGACAATTGAAAATTTATTGTACGATACTTGCTCTTTAATTTAACAGTATGACAATATTAGCCATCAATCCATCGGGGCAGGGTTGCCATACGCCGGACGCTATAAACAACGCAATTCCACCGGAAGCGAATCCGGTCGTTTCAGCAATTCCGGTCCGCATATGCCTTACAATAATGTGCGACACGGCTTTTAATAAACCAGGGTTAACTAGTCACATTACATTGTTATGAGACTCTCTGGTAGTAGTGGAAGATCTCCTTAGCAGGAAGTCGTCTAGTTATGTACCACCGCAGTACCAAATATTCTGCCGACAAGCAGTAGTGTATAAACATTACTGTAAAGAGTACTGCAGCGATATTACAGGGCTGTTGAGACTAATCATCGAAAGCCTTAAAATAATGAGCGTCAAAGCAGCGATGCCCTGGACTTTGTTTTGTTACTCAAAGTTCTGTGTATCGCTGCAATGGTCATGGACAGGCGTTATCTCTTACCATCAGGAGAGCGTCTCGTTCATGTTATTACTTTTACATAAAAAAAATTAACAAGATGTCGTGAGATTTAGTTTAATTCCCTGTCTCACGTGATCTCACGAGATAATATAGAAAATACGTATTTTTAGTGTAAATATTTCACCAATATATAGAATGATTCATGAGGAAAGTTTAAGTATATAATTTGTCAGGGTTTTAATGATAATTGTTGGAAGTGTTGAAAAAATCAAACCACCTGGGAGCTTTCAACGAAAACGCTGCCTAATTCCCTTTGAGATATAACAAAACAATGCATGGTGGGATATTCCTATTTTATAGATCTACAAAAAAGTCCGCGGTGGTATATATCTACCTTACTATACCCAGTTTAGTCCAAAAATAAATCATTTCTTACCAGCTTTTCCATGCAAAATTTCTCACGGAACTAATTGAGGTCATTGTAGAAAATGTTGCTTTGTTTTGTGATTATCCATTATGGAAAAATCTGAGCATAAGTCTCAAATAGCGGACAAAAAACAGCTGTTTCATATATTTCTCGATTTCCAAGAATAAGTTTCCATGTCGACCGCATTTATTGTAAGCTGTGTTACACTGTATGTTTAAGGGCAGGACAACGTTTCCTTACAAAATGAAATAATATCGGATCCTATTTTCCTGTCAATTCTTGATTAGAATTGGAAAATTGAAAAAGTTGGCTTAGGAAATTTATTCTTTTAACTTTCATACTTACGCGACCAATTTTTTTGTGAATTTATTATGTTAAATTGACTGAGCTAAAATAATTTAAAATTCTTTTTCTCTACTTGAATATTAACTCATAATGCATGTATAGCTTTCGGGAATACAGCGGGGCAATTAGTATAATAAATATTAAAATTGTCTCAAAGTTATGAGATGGACTTTATTTTGCTACTCAAAGTTCTAGGTATCGCTGCAGAGATCATGGACTTACCATCACGAAAATGACTAGTTCATTATTTCAGAGTAAAATCAATACATATGTACTATTATTATAGTAATGGTAAATGATCAAGTAATCATTTGATTGTTTAATTTTTAACTTTTCTATAGTTTATATAAAAATATTTATTAAAACTTAAAAACTATTTCATGCAGCGAGATAAGGCTCCAGCTGCCAGTGGTTAGGGCTTCAAAGTGGAAAACCTCCTGACAATGCGCGCCGTGTCAAGAGTCATTGTTTTTGTTATCTAACCCTTGACCGAATCGCCTAGCCTTTTCAATGCGAGCCTCTTCGCTATAAGGCCGTTCACCGTGACGGTTATCGGGACAATGATCGTCGAGTCAACATCCCACATAGTGGTTATTAGTTTTATTGATGTAGAGAGGCTGTCGGATCACCGTTACACACACCGTTAGATGCTTGGCGGCAGATTTTCAACTCTTGTGTGGTAGCTAGCCAGCCGAGTACTAGAGAATACCCTACCACCACGCTATGGTTTCCTTCACCGGCAGCTCAAGCTCATTGTTGGTGTTAGAACTCGCGCCCTTCGGCATGTAAACCGACCGCGCTAACCACTAGGCTATCATCGCTACAAACCATCATCACCATCGCTATCGCTACTGTTTATATAACAACTTTTATATAAGTATATATAATATGTTTTATTTTCTTGTCAACACACCCCGATCTAAAGAATCCACAGAATCCTCTCCATATTAAGGTTGCCTGGAAGAGATCGCTCTTAGCGATAAGGCCGCCAATTGTTACGCTGCTGTTAAGTTCGTCATAACTATATAATATAATATTATTTATGAGTTTGTTACGCCTTCACGTGTAAGCTGCTCAACGGATCTGGGTGAAATTTTTAATGAATGAAAAAATGAATGAATGAATGTTTGAAATTAGAAATTTCACCAAGCTATTTCTGTCGCGCCGCACGTAGCACCCGCGTACATACTGAGCGTAAGGGACAACTGCACCTCGGACTCATTAACCCGAAATAAAATGAGCAAAATTGAGGTTTCGTATTCCTCTGTTTCCTCCTCCAAATTTAGACCGATTTTAGTATTTCTTTTAACAAGCAAATAAGAAGGATCTGTTCTTTGCCTGTGCGTTTTATTTTTTTAAGATTATGTCTATGAGATTGGGAATTTGGACGTTGAAACACAGCGTTGAAATTAGGTAAATTTTAAGATTTTTGAAGATTCCTAGCTCTTATAAAAAAAACATATATCAAAAAATCAAAACAGAGGGGCATGAAACTATCAAGTATCTACTTTTTATCTAAAAATTATTGCTCTAGTATTAAAATCCTGGAAGGAAAATGGGGAAAACGTTTGTATGAAGAAAATGACGACTTGTTTCCTCTTAAAATTACATAATACAGAAGAAATTAACTAGTAAATAGGTGTAACAACTGGCGACCTTATCGCTATTCGCTTCATGTAGGTAGTTTAGGCCCTGGAATAAGACAGGATACTTTTCATCATCATCATCCGCCACCACACGGGTATAACCGCAGGACGCAGCCAGTATTGTTATAAGTGTTTGTACCTAATTGGAGTGAACAATAGAGCCAACATTAACGAATTAAAATATTTGCAATTTTATTGATAAATGGAAAATGCTCTGCCCCTTAAGCGACGGTGGTACAGTTAATTGTTTAATCTTGTATGAATTGATTTGTAGGTTATAAACTGGGTTGGAATTTTCCGGAGGGTAGAAATGTTAATGATTTTTACTTTGTAACTTTATAGCGATGATAGCTCAGTGGTTAGCGCGGTCGGTTCGCATGCCGAAGGACGTGGGTTCAAACCTCAACAATGAGCTTGAGCTGTCGGTGAAGGAAACCATAGCGTGGTGGTAGGGTACTTTCTAGTACTCGGCTGGCTAGCAACAACGGCAAACAACGTGACACGAAATTTTATATTTAAAGATAGGAACTTTTTACTTCCAAGTGTAAGACATTCTATTCCTACTGACATGCAAATCAATCTTTTGGCTAAGACTATAATTTTGACTGTGACTATAATTTTGACTATTACTATAATTTTTGACTATGACTATAATTTTGACTATTACTATAATTTTGACTATGACTATAATTTTGACTTTGGATTGTCGTGTTAAACGCATTTGGCATGTTCTTGTAGTCCATTCTTCAGTTTTACTTCTTGCGTGATTTTTTATATGTGATTCCTTTGTATTCCTTAGACGATGGACCTCGGTTCCTGTCACGCGGCCATTCCTTCAGGACGGTGGTTGGCGACACTCTTCTGCTACCATGCCAGGTGCAGAACTTGGGTAAGGCTAGACACGTTCACTATTATTATGCTCAATATAGTATACAGTACTTGACAGCTCTGTTGGCTCATTGGTAGCATGACTGCTTCAAGAGGCGTGGGTTCGATTCCCACTAAGGCAAACATTTTGTGGTATAAACAAATATTTGTTTATACCACAAAGAAGTAAAGGCATGGAAAGCAAAAATCATATCTCTTGAATGGGAGCCCCCTTTAATATTTATTTTATTCTGTTTTTTAGTATTTGTTGTTATAGCGGCAACAGAAATACATCATCATATCATTGTTGTAGCGATGATAGCTCAGTGGTTAGCGCGGTCGGTTCGCATTCCGAAGGGCGTAGGTTCAAACCCCATCAATGAGCTTAAGCTGCCGGTGAAGGAAAACATCGTGAGGAAACCATAGCGTGGTGGTAGGGTACTTTCTAGTACTCGGCTGGCTAGCTACCACACGAGAGTTGAAAATCTGCCGCCAAGGATCTAACGGTGCGTTCCGGTAGCCTCACTTGAGAGCCAGTTCCATTCCAGGCTAGGTGTGCTTTACCATCTTCGACCACACCATCACTTAACATCGGGTGAGTTGTGGTCAAACACCTAGTCTGTCAACCATGAAAAAAAAAATGGAAAATTTTAACTGTCTATCACGGATCATGAGATACAGCCTGGTTACAGACGGACAGACAGTGGAGTCTTAGTAATAGGGTCCCGTTTTACCCTTTGGGTACGGAACCCTAAAAAAAGCTTACTCAATTATTTATGACTAGCTGTGCCCCGCGGTTTCACCCGCGCTAGATGCCTACGTCATAGTAGCTTTATGCATGCAAAGTCGCCCGATCGGTTTAAAATTGACAAAGTTTCATACAAACTTTCATCCTCTATTTTATCCCCTTGGGGGTAGAATTAATCAAAATCCTTTCTTAGCGGATGCCTACGTCATAACATCTACCTGCATGCCAAATTTCAGCCCGATCCGTCCAGTGGTTTGGGCTGTGCGTTGATAGATCACTATGTCAGTCAGTCAGTCAGTCAGCTTTGAGTTATATATATTTAGATTGAGAAATTTTGTCAAATACTAACAAACTTACTTTGTTTGTTTTGGTACCGTTCCAGGGTCGCTGGTGCTGCTGTGGAGGCGCGGGCCCGCGGTCCTGACGGCCGCGAGTCTGATGGTGACCCGGGACGAGAGGTTCCGACTCGTGGACGGTTACAACTTGCAGATCACTGACGTGGGGCCACAGGTTCGTTTACGTGTATATATTTCTCAGATTAACGTGCTCCATCCTCGGCCGCACCGTCGCTTTCCATCAGGTAAGTTGATGGCCAAATATAGATCTTTTTCATATAACAATTTAAAAGAAAAAGGTTGGTAATTACGTGTGCAAGTGTGGAAATATGGCATAATGTGGCGAAACATGAATTTTGTCACCAATCACGTTACTAAGGCATGACCGGACTCGGGTTTGACTTGATTTATCATATAATTCTTGAAAATATCAATGTAATTGAACAATGGCAAATGCATAAATAAATACCGCCAGATAGCCGATAGAATCCTTATATACTTTTTTTTTGTTGTAAATACATACTTATAATTTATACAGAACACCCAGACACAGAACAAAAATGTATGATTATACTATAAAATGCTTGTCCCGAGTGGGAATCGAACCCACGCCCTACGGCTTTTGAAGCAGACATGCTACCAATAAGCCAACAGGGCAGTCAAAATAAACAAAGTGGATATCAGAAACAAACTGGCAATCAACTGTATGTTTGTTTTAGTTTTTGGAAATGTATTGTTTGTTTAAGTTTTCAATTTTCAAAAAGTCTAAATTTTATATTATATTATAATATAAAATTTAGACTTTTATATTATAATTATTGTTAATTGAAATTGAAAAAGTAATATTGAAAATTTAGAATATTGACTGAACTGAATTTTAATATATTGACAATATTATTTACATTGACATATTTTATATTGACACATTATGACATTTTGTTTTTTATTCATTGACATGTAATTGTTGCCACCTGTTTATTTAAAAAACCGGCCAAGTGCGAGTCGGAATCGCGCACGAAAGGTTCCGTACCATTATCTATGAAAAAGGCAAAAAATCGCGTTTATTGTATGGGATTATTGCCCCCATTATATATTTATTTTATTTTTAGTTATAGCGGGAACAGAAATAAATAATTTGTGAAAATTCCAACTGTCTAGCTATCGCGGTTCTTGAGATACAGCCTGGTGACAGACAGACGGACGGACAGACAGACAACGAAGCCTTAGGGTCCCGTTTTTACCCTATGGGTACGGAACTCTTGACAAAGCGTACTATAAGGTGGCTCATCACGTGGAAGACAGGAATATATGGTTGTAGTAGCTTCTCTCTGCACTTGCATCCCCCTGGCTAAGTGACAATTGTAGTAAGCATAATGTATTAATATCTATAACTGTAAACTGTAACCTAATATGAAAAGAAAGATCCACAAAAAAATGCCTTGCTGAGTTTGTTGCCGGAGTCTTCTCAGTTGAAGTGTAATTACGAGCCGGCGGTAGATTCAAACATGTAACTTAACGTTCATAGGTGCCTTACCAGGGCCTAAACTGAATAAATGACTTTTGATTTTGATTTTGACTCTAAAAAGCGCTAAACGCTGTGCGCACTGTTATAAAACTTTGTTAATGATATATTTGAAATGACATTACGGAATTTGACTTATAACATTACCAGTAAACTATTTGTATTGGAATGGCATAGTTTCTTGGAGCACGTACAATCGTACAATAAACTAGCTATTCATTCTTTGTCACGAGCAACGTGTACAAAAGTTATGGAGTGCCGTGGCCCTCGGCATGTGCTTCCTATTGTTTATGGACGCGATGCGTAAATACAAATTGCGGAAATGGTCCGTGTTCATGACATTTCTCTCGGAGAATGTTACCAGTTCATGACCTATAAAAAGAGTCATTTAGAAGATCTGTTATTTATTATTGATATCGCAATTTCTGCATTCTAATAGAAACAAGACAAAACACAAGAAATAAAGATAAAATTGTGACACCTAGATTCAGGTTATCTAAAGCTAATAAGTCTTTTCTCGGGAATTGCGTTAGATTCTATACTGCCGTCCTCAAGCTAAATTGCCGTTATCTAACATCTGGCCGAATTTGACTTTTTTTTGCCATTGTAATAAGAAAAAAATACTCTATCGATCTGTTTTACCAGAATTTCGGTAGCTTTCATAGTTTTTGAGATACGAAAAATAATAATGCCGTTACATGCATGTAATTTGTATGATATCAATGCTTAAATGCCGTTAAATATCATTGCTAATCTTAAAAGCGGCTAAAGGTGCAAAGCGTCAATGTTACATAACTTTATTATGGTCTCTAGCCTAGCTAAATTGCGATTAAGTGATATCTGTACTCTATAATGCGGTTAAAGTACCATAACTTTTTTTTACTTTAGTTTCTTCTTAAACTTTTGTCTACTAATACCATACTATAAAGCCGTTAAAGAAAAATCCTAAACAAGAATGTGGTTAAAGACACTTAATCGCATTTTAGTACTGTATTTATAGTCATTTATTTCAGAGTTTACAAAACGATTACGTATATAACGGCAAGTTTTAAATAACTCAACAAACATTTTGCGTACGGTTTCAAAACTAAATTGCGGCTATCCAGCAAAACTAAACAAAAATGCGGTTATCTACTTTCGCGGCCGCTGGTCGATCCGTCGGCTCCGCGCAGGTTGTGGCGCCGAGTGACGCGGGCGAGTGCAGTACGGCGCAGGAGGTTGAAGGGGCGGACGCGCAACCTTCAGCGTTTCCCGCCAGTTCCGTCAAAGTTTATGAATGAAAATAGTACTATTTTACTATAAATTGCTGAATTACGTGTGGAAAAGTCATATAAAGTGGTGGAAAATGTATTTTTGTGTTACTTTCAAAACGAAGCTTCCAGTTATTCAGACTTATTTCTCGACTTGGCTGGTTCCATTCTTCCTTCCATTCCTTTATATATAAAACCTTTATCGGCAGAGTGTTTTCTGAACGTACCAAATTACGTATCTGATAGGTAAGAAAAAATAAATACTGGCAGGCATAGCTCAGATACATATTTGTAATATTAATAAAGAAAAAAATCTTCGATTCTCTCTTGTTTTTTTTTTTCTAAATGTAGTCATTTGTTTGCTTCGTGTCGGAACGTGTTCTCGAAAATGGAGAAAAACGAAGTGCGAGCCGTTTTTAAATACCTCTGTTTAAAAAAGTTAACGACGCAAGAGATTCCTTGCGATTTGGAGGCAACATTAGGAGAGTTTGCTCCGCCGTATTCCACTGTCGCAAGGTGGGCTTCTCAATTTCTCAGTCACCCAAGAAAATGTTGCGAAAGTGGAGAAAATTGTATTGAGCGATCGAAGAGTTACCATCCGATTCTTAATCCAAGAAACGGGCATTTCATATGAAAGTATTCAATCCATATTAAAACAATCTTTGAATATAAGAAAATTTTATGCAAGATGGGTGCCGAGAATCTTAACCAGTTCAAGTTAAGTCAGTCAGAAACAAAACCGACTTGACATTTCGAAGATATTGTTGGACAAGTTCAAGAAGATTCTGAAAACTTTTTGTCTCGTTTCGTAACAATGAACGAAACATGGGTCCATCATTTTGATCCTGAGACAAAACAGAAATCTTCGCAATGGAAACGGCCATCATCACCGACCCCGAAGAAGTTTAGCGCCGTTGCATCGGCTGGCAAGGTTATGACCTCAATATTTTGGGACTCAGAAGGGATATTGTTGATTGATTACCTGGAGTGTAGAACCACTATTACAGGCCAGTATTATGCTGCTTTAATTCCCAAGTTGAGGAATGCCATCAAAGAGAAAAGAAGAGGGAAACTTCGAAGGGGCATGCTGTTTCATCACAACAACGCACCCGCGCACAGGTCGGCAGTTGCGATGGCTGCCATTCAGCAAAATCTGGCGCCTAGCGATTTTTATCTGTTCCCCAAATTGAAAGAATACTTAAGGGGAAACAGGTACGAAGACGACAACGAGGTGATGGATGCCGTGGAGAGCTTTTTGCAGGACTAAGACAAAACTTTTTTTGAAAGGGATTGAAGCCTTGGAAAAGCGCTGGACTCTGTGTGTAGAGAGACTCAGAGACTATGTAGAAAAATAAATTATTAAGTTATCAATAGTCATTATATTCTATCTCATTCTCACTACTTTTTGATCCCTCCTAGTAGATTCAAAAAGAAAAGCTTGTATAATTGAAAAATTATCAAGCATCATTCCCCCACACAAAATGTTGTTCTGGAAAAACTTGCCGTCATGTAGCAATGATAAGGATGCCATTGCCACTACAAGTGGTTTGAGAAATTAAAAGACTTGATTAAGACTGATAATTATAAGAAATTTAAAAACTGAATAAAATAATTACTTACCTCAAAAATGTTCCTTAGCTGATTAAATGAAATATTGTTTTTAGAAGTTTTTAAATGTAAAACTAGTAATTACTCCAAGAGTAAATAAGTACAAAATGAAAGTTCGTACGAAGAATACGTTAAAACGTTGATTTTAGTAACATAAATGCAAGATTTTAACAGCTACTACGACTTGTTCATTTACATATGTATTTGATACCTTCCAAAAACAGAATGTATTATACTACGCTAAAACGCCGTTTCAGATATAGGTTTTGTATTTAACTGCATTTTAACATTGTAATGAACCCAAAATTTATTAAAGAAAACACATCTCTATAAATTACTATAATTAACCAGTCTTAATTGCGACTAAGTGACTTTAACCGCATTTTAATCTAGTAAATTGTTATTTCAGAAAAAATAATACTAACTTATATCAACTTTAAAAGCATTTAACGGCTTTCTTGACTAGAAATAATAAGTTTTATTTTAATATTGTAAATGGTTATTAAATCAAACTAAAATCAAACACTAAAATGCCGTTAAGGTATGCTCAACGGCATTATAGTCGTGGTTTTATTAACAAATAATTAGAAGAATACTAAGGAAAAAAAGTTTTTGCCCTTTTTTTTAAATAAAAAGTTCTCACTTTTAATTGAATGTTTGGCTATTTGAAAGTGCTTTGTGAGATCTATCAATGAGTACTTCAAAGTCTCAAATGCGACTTCTAGTTATTAAGTAGCGTTATTTTTAAAACATTTCCCGCTTTTCTGTTCATAACTCAAAAAGTAGTTTAGGTACTTAACGGCATTTAAGCTTGAGGACGGCAGTATAATAAAATCCCACTTGAGGTAACTAAAATGTCCTATAATAAATTCAAAGATTTTATAAAGCGAAGGTTAATTGACAAAGCCTACTATAAGGTGGCTCATTACGTGGAAGACAGGAATATATGGTTGTAGTAGCTTCTCTCTGCCCTTGCATCCCCCTGGCTAAGTGACAATTGTAGTAACATGATGTATTAATATTAAATTTGTAAACTGTAACCTAACATGAAAAGAAAGATCCACAAAAAAAATGCCTTGCTGAGTTTGTTGCCGAAGTCTTCTCAGTTGAAGTGTAATTACGAGCCGGTGGTAGATTCAAACATGTAACTTCACGTTCATAAGTGCCTCACCAGGGCCTAAACTGAATGAATGAATAAATACTATAAATTAATAACAAGTAAATATATCATGTTTCATGATTTAAAAACTACGATTATTTAAAAATAAGATATTATTGAATTACTAGTAAGTAATTTTTTATGACATTTTATCGTATTGACATATTTTATATTTGACATTTTATTATATTGACAAATGTTATGATTTTGAAATTTTTAATGTTGTTTTTAAATAGTTATGAATTCAAAAATTACCTGTAATTTTTGTGTTATCAATGAAACATTTGGATAACAAAATATTAAAGTCGTGGTGGACTCACTTTAATAATTATAAGTTTTTTGTCTAACGTGAAATTTGCTATAACATAAATATTAGATTTAAAAAAAATACAAAATATATACAATGTATCTCATTATTGCGCCCTAACAATTCACACTTTAACAACGTAAATAATAAACATTTACACACCCAATCCGTTTAATAACACTAAAAATAGCAAAACATTCTTTTTTTTCGCTCGGAAAATGCAAAAGAGCACCCTAAACGGTAATTGGCCTGTAAAAATATGATAATTGCGGCATAAAAACCTTTGTGGTAGTACCCGCTCGTTATTTTTTATGTATGGCAACACTGAAGTACGGTTTCGCGCGCAATTTTCGACCGTCATGTTCTTTTTTTTTGTTTTTTTTTCCGTTGTATTTTGGCAACGGGCGTCTTTATGGCAGTAGTTAGGTTATGATTTAACACTCCCGCGATAGATATTTTCGGAAATTTCGGTTGGGAAGGCCTCTAATTTGTTTATTGATATGTGTTAGGTTATAAGGGATAGTGTGTGCAGTAAATTTAGCTGGTATGGTGGCCGGACTCGTTTTAGTAGTTTTTGTTGGTTTGTTTAACTTTTGACTGGCTTGTTAGCTCATGTTCTGCTGGTAGTGAGCTCTGCTACGTGAGCTTTATATCGTGGGTTCAATTCCTGCCCATCGTAAACATCGTGAGGAAACCATATAGCAGTAGGGTAGGTACTTTCTAGTACTTGGTTGGCTAGCTACCCTCAAGTTGAAAATCTGCCGCCAAGCATCTAACGGTGTGTTCCGGCAGCCTCACTTGAGAATCAGTTCCATTTCAGGGTAGGTGCGTTTACCATATTCTACCACAAAGTCACATCAAACGAGCTGTGGTGAAACACCTAGCCCGTCAATGAATATCTCGGAAAACTAATTTTTGTATATGAAAACAGTTAATTTTATAAAATATAGTAAACATATTATTTGATTTGATAACCTGACTTACATACCTTTTATTGTTATATTGACTTGCCCGTAACAATAGTTATTGTGGCTAATAAATGATTCTGATTGCTGTCAACCATAAAAATAATTATGGTTATTTTATGTCTCATAGTGTACCTACATTTTTAATAGACTTCAAAAAAGGAGGAGGTTCTATGTTCGACTGTATGTTTTTTTTTAGTGTAAGTATATACTGGGGTTACTTATTTTGCATTACCCTACCGTTTTTGTAGACTATTTTGTCATCTACCCTCCTTTTTAAAATGAAATCTTTTTTCATTAATACTCGCGAAATGTTTTCTTCTACTCAATTTAATCTGATCTACTTTGAGATAACATTGGATCGTCAATTAACAGTCCAGTCGCTTTGTGATGACGGACTTAATTAGTAAGAAATGAAGTTTTTTACTCTTGTTCAAATGCTTTTATAGGGAATTTACGGAGAAGATAAAAGTTGGCGTTTCTTAACAAAATTCTGTGCTCTTCTTTTCTTTCTTCTTGGCATCACACTCTATGCATTCTGCCAGTTTCATTGTTTCTGTATTAAGTGTGGAGTCTTCAGCTTTCAACTTCTTTATCTTTATAGTCATAGTCCAGTCCGTGCCAATCAAATCTAGTCATGCTTTAGTAAAGTAGTGGCGACTTTACTATAAGCTTCTAGATGGGGTTTTGGAAGCAACACAAAAAGTCATGTTTCACCGCATTATATCACTTTCCCACACTCGTGCATGTAATTCGACACTTTATGAATAAAACATCACTATTTTACAAAAATTTTGGAATAAAACACAATGGGGCGACAAGACTGTTTACGAGTTCCCGCCAAAAAATCTGCTCTTCTTGTTCTTTGTTTCTTGTGTCAAACTTTGTGCAATTGTCAGTGTCAAGTAGAATTTAAATAATCGATGAATTACAATGCTCTTACGCTTAAACAAAATAAAAAAATTAAAAGTTTGTGCCGAATCATTGAATGTCGCTAAGTAATGAGCGTCAAAATAGCGATGCTGTGGACTTTGTTTTGATTTACAACGTTCTGTATCGCGGCAATGGTCATGGACAGGCGTTATCTCTTACCATCAGAAACATAGCTAAAAAAACATTAAAAATATATAATTTTAAAAGCTAGTCACAGTCACATTCAGGCGAAGCAAGTCATAGACAAAGTGATTCTTGGTATTCCAGGACGCGGGAGACTACGTGTGCCAGATATCGGATCGCGTGGCTCGTGACCAAGTACACACAGTGGAGGTGTTGGTCCCTCCCAGCGTCCGCGCGTCACCGGAGTCTCGGCACGCGGCCGCGCGGCGTGGCGGCGCTGCAGTGCTCGAATGCCGCGCTAGTGGCAACCCCGTCCCTTCTGTCACGTGGCATAAACTGGTAAGTTGATGTTGTTAGAGGGGCTAGAAAAGAAAGATATAATGAGAGAGAGAGAGAGAGAGAGAGAGAGAGAGAGTACTAATAAAGAGAAAAAATAACTTTTCTTTGACACACTACTTTACAACTACACACTAGAATTTAAGTATGTAAAATTAGCATTGAATAGTCTGTAGGTTAGTTGGGACACCGTCTAGCTTGCAATCTGGAGGTCTTTGGTTCGAATCTTACGGTCTTTTTTAAGTTCTGTGTATATTGATGACTTCAATTTGTGAAGGAAAACATCGTGAATAAACTTACATGTCCATAAAAAAAGATCTCGATAATGTGTGAAGTCTGCCAAATCGCACTTGCCCAGCGTGGTGGACTATGGCCTTATCCTTCTCACAATTAGAACCTGCGCCCAGCATTGGGATAGTTTATAAGAACAGGGCTGATTCAGATAAGAATTACAAAGGTTGTCTCTGTTGAAACTACAACAAAAATATGCTATTACTTTGTCGTTCCGATCCCTAAATGTAAGATTTTTTGACTTAATTATGATACAGTTACATTAGAAAATTATTTCTAGTTCACAATAAGGCACGTGTCGATAGTTTTTTCAATTTGTCCAAAGAGCAGCCCTATTCTCCTCAGGCGCCTCCATTTCAGAACGACACGAGTACCCGTATCGGGGAAGGCCCGCAGCTCCAACTGTCTCGGCTAGAGAGGCGGCACTCCGGCCGCTACGCGTGTACCGTCGACAACGGCGTGGGGGCGCCACTAGTCACCGAGTTCCAGCTGCAGGTGCTCTGTAAGTTGTTAGGGGGATGATAACAGATGGTGCTTTTCAAAATATCTCAAAACACTTGTGTTGTTTAATTTTTCAATTTTTTTTTGTTTTTGGCTATGCACATTGTGCATTATTTGGATACTTTCAAGTATTTTATAACAAATTGAATAATATAAGTCTATCATAAATAAATGTATATCTGTCTGTATAAATTCACGCAAAGTACCTAAATCAATATCAAGTCCAGTCATGCCCTAGTGATGGTGACTTTACTACAAGCTTCGGTGAAGTTTTGGAAGCAACAAGTCATGTTTAATCACACTATATTATTATATCTTTCCCATATTCAGAGACGTAATTCGATAGTTTACGACAAAATAATATTAATATTCATAAACACCGAAAAAACAAGTGGCTTTATTACTTTTCCATCGTTCCCTCTAGAAATCTCATCGAATATTCCTGTCAAGTTTTGGGATTTTGGACTCTCTCAACAGATGGCGCTATAATCAATACCGTTAATCTAATTGCAGACCCGCCGGAGATTACGGTGGAGCGATCGTGGGTGCACACGGGAGAAGGGTTCCGCGCCGAACTGCTGTGCACCGTGCTCGCTGATCCTCCCGCTGAGGTACACATACTTGACCAGCTAGCTAAATTTGTAGCTGGTTCCGTACCATCTTCTGTATCTATATCTATCTTAAATATATATAACTCAAAGGTGACTGACTGACTTGGATAGTGATCTATCAACGCACAGCCCAAACCACTGGACGGATCGGGCTGAAATTTGGCATGCAGGTAGATGTTATGACGTAGGCATCCGCTAAGAAAGGATTTTGATTAATTCTACCCCCAAGGGGATAAAATAGGGGATGAAAGTTTGTATGAATACTAATACTTTGCATGCATAAAGCTGCTATGACGTAGGCATCTAGCGCGGGTGAAACCGCAAGGTACAGCTAGTCTAATAATAAAAACGGCAAAAAAAAATTCACGTCTGTTGTATGGCAGCCCCCTTAAATGTTTATTTTATTCTGTTTTTTAGTATTTTTTGTTATAACGGCAACAGAAATACATCATCTGTTAAAATTTAATCTAACTATCACGGTTCATGAGATACAGCCTGGTGACGGACGGACAGTGGAGTCTTAGAAATAGGGTCCCGTTTTACCCTTTTGGTACGGAACCCTAACGGACAGCGGAGTCTTAGTAATAGGGTCCCGTTTTACCCTTTGAGTACGGAACCCTAACGGACAGCGGAGTCAGTAATAGGGTCCCATTTTACCCTTTGAGTACGGAACCCTAACGGACAGCGGAGTCTTAGTAATAGGGTCCCGTTTTACCCTTTTGGTACGGAACCCTAACGGACAGCGGAGTCTTAGTAATAGGGTCCCGTTTTATTCTTTGAGTACGGAACCCTAACGGACAGCGGAGTCAGTAATAGGGTCCCATTTTACCCTTTGAGTACGGAACCCTAACGGACAGCGGAGTCTAAGTAATAGGGTCCCGTTTTACCATTTTGGTACGGAACCCTAACGGACAGTGGAGTCTTAGTAATAGGGTCCCGTTTTACCCTTTGGGTACGGAACCCTAAAAACAATACAATTCCTACTGTTTAGAAAAGTACAGTCTAAAAATACTAGATGGCGTTGTATAGAGTTAAAACGCGATGATGTTTCGCGGCTGTTAAGTATTAAAATTTCAATAGAATAATAAAAATGTTTGGTAAGGCACCCAGTCTTTTCCTGTACACCTACATAATGGTTGTCTTCACCACCAGGTGTCGTGGTACCAGAATTCGTTTCCGCTGAGCGCGTCGGAGCGGGTCACGATGTCCGCGCGGGGCAACAACCACACCTTGCTCATAGCAAACGTACAACCAGAGGACTTCGGCAACTACAGGTACACACAATCAGACACATGTAGCGATGATGGCTCAGTGGTTAGCGCGGTAGGTTCGCATGCCGAAGGGAGTTGGTTCAAGTCCCAACAATGAGCTTGAGTTGCCGGTGTTTGAAAACATTGTGAGGAAACCATAGCGTGGTGGTAGGGTACTCTGTAGTACTCAGCTGGCTAGCTACTACCCTCAACTTGAAAATCTGCCGCCTCATCTAACGGTGTGTTCCGGCAGTCTCACTTGAGAGCCAATTCCATTCCAGGCTTGGTGTGCTTTACCATCATCAACCACACCGTCACTTAACATCAGGTGAGCTGTGGTCAAACACCTAGCCTGTCAGTCATAAAAAAATACATATTTAATGTAGTACCGGATTTTAGTAAAAAAAACAAATTGCATTGTATATTTGCAGTTGCGTAGCGGACAACAGCCTGGGTCGTGCAAGGCAGCACGTGGAGGTCTCAGGGCGACCCGGGCCGGCGCGCTTCACATCGCCGCCGCTGGCGCGCGCCGCCACGCACTATACGCTCGCCTTTGCTGTCGACAGCTACCCGCCGCTCGACGAGCTGCGCCTGCTTTACCGACAGCTCGCGGTGAGAACTAGCGTCATTAGGGGAGAAAAGTGGCTACTTTACCGACAGCTCGCAGTGAAAACTAGCGTCATTAGGAGAGAACAGTGGCTGCTTTACCGACAGCTCGCGGTGAGAACTAGCGTCATTAGGAGAGAACAGTGGCTGCTTTACCGACAGCTCGTGGTGAGAACTAGCGTCATTAGGGGAGAATAGTGGCTGCTTTACCGACAGCTCGCGGTGAGAACTAGCGTCATCAGGAGAGAATAGTGGCTGCTTTACCGACAGCTCGCGGTGTGAACTAGCGTCATTAGGGGAGAATAGTGGCTGCTTTACCGACAACTCGCGGTGAGAACTAGCGTCATTAGGAGAGAATAGTGGCTGCTTTACCGACAGCACGCGGTGAGAACTAGCGTCATAAGGGGAGAATAGTGGCTGCTTTACCGACAGCTCGCAGTGAAAACTAGCATCATTAGGAGAGAACAGTGGCTGCTTTACCGACAGTTCGTGATGAATGTTCAAAGTACCAGCAAATCATAAATGATCATACCAGTACAGAGGATCGTATTAATGACCATAATTATGTACATTTCAGAATCGCAAATTGCCACTTACATCACGGCGTACAGAATATGGTATTTGTTAGTGTCATGTTGGGGGACCGTGCCGTGGTGGTGCCGGCGTATAAATAGTACCCCACCCTCTCTACCCGTGGTTGCCGTAAGAGTCGGCTAAGGGATGTAATCCGGAAGATGGGCAGCAGCGTCTTCCTTGAACAATCACACCTAACTGCGCTCGCCAACCCGCCTGTCAAGCGTAGCGAGTATTCGCAAAACCCTCCCAGGAGGAGGCCTATGTCCAGCAGTGGACGTCCTATGGCTGATGATGTGATGTAATGCGATGCTGGGGGATCCAGATGGCGTTATCATGTCATATGTTGAAGCTGTAAAGCATCAAATCAATAAATAATGCTAATTAAAAGTGAATTTTATTTTTAAAAAAAAACTAGAGTTATAGAGTTGCTCAAAGTATCAAGGTACGTCTATTCATGTAATGATAATAGAATTAATCTATTTCCCCAGATAAATGAGTCGTTCCAGCAGCCGGGTAGGTGGCATGACGTGGTGCTCCCCGCGCCTCCCCCGGGCGGCTCGCTGCAGCACGCCGTCTCCCACGAGCTGAGACAGCTGCAGCCCGGCGCGGTCTACGAGGCGATAGTGCAGGCCAAGAACAGATATGGCTGGAACGAGGTGAGGTTCTAACTCTTGGTAAGCTAGAAAAGTCTGCTGGAAAAGTTCTGTCAACTGAAAAAACTCTTAAAAGACCTCGGTTAACTAGAAAAGTCTTCAAGCAGATGTGAAAGTCTTTAAGCAGATGAAAAAGTCCTTAGCAAGCTGGAAAAGTGTTCATTTAATTAGAAAAGTCTTACGACAGATAAAAAAGTCCTTAACAAGCTGGAAAGCTGGTCCTCAGATAGCTAGAAAACTCCAGTCAGCAGGAAAAGTCTTTAAAAAAATTCAATCGCCTGTAAAACTCTTTAGACAGCTGAAAAAGTCCTCAGTTAGCTAGAAAATACCTCAATTATAGTATTATAGTGCATAACTACCAACTTTAGCAGTCTACTTGATGATATAAATTATAAAAATTATTACCATCGAATGTCTCAAAGTAATGAGTATCAAGGCAACGAAAAAAAGAGCAATAAGTGTCCTTGATTTTATTTTAGTTCTGGGAAATGCTGCAAAGGTCATAGGCATGCGTTATATCTGGCCATCAGCAGATAATCTCATTTCGCTCACAACTTCTTTTAGATTAAATTTTCGTAATACACAAATTGATATCCATTTAAGTTTGTTATTTCTCTTTCCAGGTCAGCGACATCTTCCAATTCCACACGCTCGGTGGAGCGCATACGGCGCACGCAGACGAACTAACGCCTATGTTCTCAGCGGCAGACACGGCGCGACTGACACGCCTAGTCGCATTCCTCGCCTTATATACCCTTTTCGACCATTGAGAACGCGCCATTTGAATAACCAATGAGGGCGCGTTATTCGAACTCTTAACCTTTCAGTGTTACCAGTAACGGAATGTTTGATTTCTCTCTACGATCGTATAACGATTTGACGTGACACCAAAGATTTTATATTTTTAATTGGATTATAAAGTGTAAGCTTTTGAAGTGTTGTGACTGCGTAAAGTTATTTCTACCTTTTTTTATATTCAGTATGTATTTTTAAAACGAACTATTTGTGTGAGTTTTAGGTCAGGTACTTCATAACCTCTGAAGTCGCCAAATGAGACTTACGGGTTAAGACCTTCCTTAAACGGCAATGCCACCGGAACAAATCAAATGTATAATACACAACCTTAAACTAAACCCCAAAGGCCTTACCTATAAACGTTGCTTAAAGTAATCAATTTATACAACCCTCGCTCTTTCAAGTTCTCGCTGCCGTGAAATCAACTTCATGCATAGATTAAATATAACCAATGTTTATAAGTAAGGTCGTAAGTGTCTTAAATGACGCGTGTTCGAAATGATTGAATACTATATTAGTGTGATGAATTTAAATATTTTGTTCGCGCGAACTGTAGGTATTTAGTGAAAGCGTGTTGAGGCGCGATGTTGTTCAAGGGGGGAGGGAGTTGTCTGCGCGGTTCGCAGCCCCCACCATCTCGATTCGCACAACCCGAGCAATGACGTTATTAGCACAAAAATTTCAAGTCAAGTTTTTTTAATACTAAATAGGTTTGCGTTTGAACACCTGCCTGATATTAAGCAGGATTTAGTCTAAGATGAAGCATGCTTACCTAAAAAAACCTTTTTACTCTGGATTTGAAGACCCAAGTTGTACTTCGCGGGAAAATCAGCAGGCGCCAGATCCACGCTGTGTGGATCTGGCGCCTGTTTTTCCCGTGGGAACTAAATTATGCAATACTAAGGCACACTCTCCGAAATGTATCCGATAAAACAAACCAGCGACTTTACGTCGGTGCTCAAGGCTTTGCAACTGAGACGTGGCCAGAGTGTCGTCACCTATTATCCTCCTAGCACGCCTCTCGATCGACTCCTGAGCCTCAAGCTGATACTTAGCAGAGCCGCCCATGGCAGAGCCCATAGGCGAGAGCAGTACTCCATACACGACCTTATTTGGGCTTTGGGGTGTGTGGAGGGTGCGAGTCGCCCGTTAAGGTCACGGGCGGATCTCGAGCACCCTCAGGCTTGGTTGGCCATTTCTTGGCTTTTTCCCCTGCTGTTTGTTTGGGTCTCATCCTCCTGCACCGTCTTCTACTGACTCATCCGGCTCAGCCAGTAGGAGATCTCGAGGGAGGTCTCGCCAGGTACATACGTCAGGGGGGGGTGTGAGGCTAAAAAATCTGCACATACATAAGTATATACCAACTTTACTTTTTTGAAAGCACCTTGCCCTAAAGCCAAGGTATAAAAGCATGTGTAGAACAAATATTACAACTAACAAATTCTACGTACAAAAATACAGATTTTTTTTTTAAAAAAGTTTATTTTTTGAACTGTTAAAGGTTACTTTTAATTGTAAATTTAGTAATTGAACGAATATTAATTAATACCGTATAATATAATATTCGTTGACTATCTCATTTATTTCTAACAAATTACTAAAATATGTTTTGTGTAACAGAAGCTCCGAACAAATTCTTGTATTTATTATCTTTTTTATACATATTTTACCTATTTGCATTTAACATTTTTTTTTATATACGTTTAGGAATGTATATACAATATATGGAATAGCAATAAGTTATTTAAAATTATTAATTAATATAAACACGCGCAATAATTTTTAAATTATATTTTATTTTATTAATTCTCAAACGAAAACAATGATTGCTCTACTGAGTTACTTTTTTTTAAGTTAAAAAAGTACGAAATGTTAAAAAAAGACGCCTATGCATGACAAAATCTAGGCATCTTGCTATAATACCTAAGTATCCTGCTGTCATGCCTAGGTATGTTGCTATCAAGGCTAGGTATCTCGCTATCATGCCTAGGCACCTTGCTATCAAGGCTAGGTATATTGCCTAGGTATGTTGCTATCATGCCTAGGCACCTTGCTATCAAGGCTAGGTATATTGCCTAGGTATGTTGCTATCATGCCTAGGCATCTTGCTATCATGCCTAGGCATCTTGCTATCATACCTAGGCATCTTGTTATCATGCCTAGGTATCTCGCTATCATGCCTAGGCATCTTGCTATCAAGGCTAGGTATATTGTCTAGGTATGTTGCTATCATGCCTAGGAATCTTGCTATCATGCCTAGGTATCTTGCTATCATGCCTAGGCATCTTGCATTTTAGCATAACAATAGATCTTTACGAATCTCTAAAAAATAGTTTTTTTTTATTGAATGTGTGTGACATACTTGAGAATAATGCTATTTTAACAATCGTAATAATTTCAAGACTTTATTTCCCAAGAATGAATTGTGCATCCATATAAATGAATTTATTATTAAATACGTAGTATTAACTAATGTTAAGCAATAAATCGTGTTAGTGATGATGCTATTTAGATATTATAATATAAATATTTATTATATTTAATATTACCATATGAATAATAAATAATCAATTCTATAAAGATCTTTTTCACCGCTAATATTATTATAATTTTAAATTAATAGTTGTCGTCTATTTTTTATACTAATTAGAGTTTCATACCAATTAAATATAACGACGCCACTTTAAAGTGGCTCCATCTGTTATCCAACAATTGGCAGCTCGAGGTTTTCGTTAAAAAAATATTTTTAGTTTAGTTGTGATTAATATTTATTATTCTAATGGTAAAGTACCAATTTTTGTCGTCTTCGTATATTATTTTTCTCCATTATTAGAAAAAAAATATGTATATGTATTTAGGTGCAATATTAATTTTAGTCGAAATTAAAGCAATACTTGTACACATCACTAGTTTATTTGTAAGAATTTTATTTATCTACCATTATTTGTGAATATAAATATTTAATAATAACACTGCCGATTTAAGCATTTTTGTAAAAAACTTTTTTGTACGGTGCTCGAAGAAAAATGAATATATGACAGATTGGAAATAACGCCATCTATTGTTAAGACACAGAACTAAAACATACCCGCGATGACAATGTTACCAAGCGATGAATCTGGAAAATGCTAGCTAAATTTCACAAATATTTTATCGATAGTAACTGACAAGTGCAAGACTTTCCAAAACTCCATCCAGAAGCTTATAGTAAAGTCGCCACTACTTTACTAAGGCATGACTTGATTTGACTGGGACCGACTGGACTTGATCAAGACTAGACTTTGACTGTAACTATAGATGATAAAGAAGCTGAAAAATGAAGACTACTTACAAAATATAGAAACATTGAAACTGGCAGAATGCACAGAGTGCGATGCCAAGAAGAAAGAGAAAACTTCAGGGCATAGACAACATATTTATTTTTCTTCAGAGCACAACCTACGCTAAGATTTATTTTTTCATGATATTTTAAAACAATTTTTCATAAACTCAGTAAGATAATAAAATATAGCGTAAATATAAAATATCGGCCATAATTCCAAATCTTTTTAACTAGACGTAATTTTCTAGAAAAATAAATAACGAGAAGAATATGATAGTTGGTAAAATAACATTGTAAAAATTCGTGAGGCTGTAGAAAATTCGCCTTTTTTAATTTCAAACGAAAAACTGAATCCTGTAAGTAGACACATACATTAAACGTGTAAGTTTAATAAAAAACAAACTTGTTTTATTATCCCGAATAACATGAAATCAAATCAAAAAGTCATTTATTCAGTTTAGGCCCTGGTAAGGCACTTATGAACGTTAAGTTACATGTTTGAATCTACCACCGGCTCGTAATTACACTTCAACTGAGAAGACTCCGGCAAGAAACTCAGCAAGGCATTTCTTTTTTGTAGGTCTTTCTTTTCATATTAGGTTACAGTTTACAGTTATAGATATTAATACATTATGCTTACTACAATTGTCACTTAGCCAGGGGGATGCAAGTGCAGAGAGAAGCTACTACAACCATATATTCCTGATATATCATCCATATCCATATCCATAATACAGTCCAGTTGACTCATTGGTAATATATCTGCTTTAAGAGCTTGTGGGTTCGATTCCCACACAGAGCCGTGGTATAAACAAATGTTTCTGTCTGGGTGTTCTGTATGTATTTACAAAAAAAAAGTATTTAAGTATATATTCTATCAGACATGTTAGTTATATATATAATATCCTACGATATTTATTTATTTTAAATACTCGTTCAATGTAGTATAAGTGAACGATTTTTATACTTAACAAAAAAAAAATACATCAACTTAATCTCAACAGCCCTGTAATGTCGCTGCAGTACCTTTCACAGTAATGTTAGCACACTACTGCTTGGCGGCAGAATATCTGGTACTGCGATGGTACCTACCTAGACGAAGGATATCTACCGCCTTGCCGAAGTTTGTGTTCCTTAAAAACACTATGGGCGTCTTCAAATCCATTCATTGTATCTTAGACCACACTTCTGCTTAACATTAGGCAGTCTGCAGTACAAAACCTATTTATATTAAAAAACTTATGCCAAACCAGACAAAGTGGAAGGAATCAAACAAAGATCGTAGCGATGATAGCTCAATGGTTAGCGCGGTCGGTTCGCATGCCGAAGGGCGTGGGTTCAACAATGAGCTTGAGCTGCCGGTGAAGGAAAACATCGTGAGGAAACCATAGCGTGGTGGCAGGGTACTTTCTAGTACTCGGCTGGCTAGCTACCACACTCAATTTGAAAATCTGCCGCCAAGCATCTAACGATGTATTCCAGCTGCCTCACTTGAGAGCCAGTACCATTCCAGGCTAAGTGAGCTGACAAACACTAAGCCTGACAACTATTTAAAAAAAAAAACTTTGCTTACTTTTGCTGACAAGGGGGAGGGAGGGGTTAATAATTACTAAAATTCTGCTTACGTAATATTTGAATAATCCCTTATACTTAGTATAGATGAAGTATCAGGTAGACGCTGGTAGGGGGTAATGTACAAAACACCCCAAGCGGGAAGTCACTGAATAAAAATCTGATACATTTAGATTTGTCGGAACGCCAACAGGAGGCTGATCCGACATCAGACATTAGTACCTAGATGACCGAGCTTTGCTCGGCTGAAAACACGGATAAAACGACGTTTTCTAAAAATGTAACCTAGCTAGATCGATTTATCGCCCCCTAAACCCCCTGCATACTAAATTTCACGAAAATCGTTGGAGCCGTTTCCGAGATTCAGATTATATATATACATATATACAAGAATTGCTCGTTTAAAGGTATTAGATAGATTAGTAGGCGTGGTTGTAGCGGGCGAGGAGATGATCCAAACAATTTAGTTCCTTTAAACAGTTTAATAACCACTTCACACTAATTGTAGTTCAACTTTATAACTAGGAAACAATATAGTCACTATTGGGGACAAGACGTTCCGCTGAGCTCCGCACACTGCACTGGTCCAACTCAATCTGCCCCCCTCAACACTCAACTCACGGCCTATCGCTCTCCGCAGCGCTTCTACCGGCCGACACGTTAAACTTTCTACTCGTGCTCTGATTGGTCGAAGCCCAAACCAATCACAAGCAACGCACGGAACCAGCGTTACGCAAGGAAGCTGAGCATGGAAGTAATAAGTACTTTGTAGAGTTCTGGCGGGAACGCGGTGAGCGTCGTGTCGCCCCATTGTATTTTTTTCTAAAACTAATGTTTTTTCGAGTTTTTATGCATAAAAATAGTGGTGTTTTATTTATAAAGTGCCGAATTACAAGCGCGAGTGTGGGAGAATGATATAATGTGGTTAAACATGACTTTTCGTGTTGCTTCCAAAACTCCATCCAGTAGCTTATAGTAAAGTCGCCACTACTTTACTGAGGCATGACTTGATTTGACTGGGACCGACTGGACTTGATCAAGACTAGACTTTGACTATAACTATAGTTGATAAAGAAGCTGAAAAATGAAGACTACTCACAAAATATAGAAACATTGAAACTGGCAGAATGCACAGAGTGCGATGCCAAGAAGAAAGAGAAAAAAAAAAAATACTTTGTACATAGTACTTATTACTTCCATGGCGTTACGTCAGAGGCGCCATTGCATCCCTAGTCCACCAAAACTACGCAAGATGACGCTAAATTAAAATAAAAGCTAGGCGCCGTCAGATTCATAAATTCATTTATTTATATCTCATATTGTAAACAAATAAATAATAAAAAATAACTCCGCATCGACGGAGTAACGTATTAATGGTTTTATTCGTTCATCTGGCAACACTGATTTCATCTGTAAATCCGTTGGTTATATTATTATGTCCGCGCTGCCCGACACGCGCACGGGCACGAGGCCGGGGTGGTTCTCATTGTGCGACTCTTCACTTGTATAAACGACTTCATAGCACGTATTGTCCGGTTCCTCTTGAACCTCCTCGCTTATTATAACCTGAAAACAAACAAGTTAAAAAAAATGGATATTTTTTACTTGGTGGTGGATCTCCTTAGCAGGAGGTCGTCTAGGTAGGTACCACCGCAGTACCAGATAGTCTATCAAGCAGTAGTATATTTATTAATAAGTAAGCTATAAAATAGAAAACCTGTGTAGCAAAGTCAAAAAAGGCTAGTATATTTTTGAAGTCATGATTAGAATATCTTATGTTAAGGAACACGATAACGGTATAAAATGACTGTGTGTGTTTTTTATATTTATTTTATTTTTGTTTTTATATTTATTATTTGTAGAATATGGCTTAGTGTACCTACATTTATACAGAAACAGCACACAGGTCTTATAATTATAGTAAAGTCCACATATCCTTGCCCGCTGAGGCATACAAATAATACATAATTTAAAGCTTTAAAATGTCAAAATATGAATCTTAATAAGTCAAATAATAATAATTAATTAAAAGTCAGAAAACGTACACAACAAAAAAACAATAAACATAGAATTTTACATAAAATAGTCAATAATAATAATAATTAATTAAATGTCAAAATGAAAACGTACACACAAAAATAGAATTATATATGAAATAACAATAATAGTCAATTAAACAATGTCAATATTCCAATAGTCTGCTTCAGAATTTATCGTCCAAAAAGTGATTGATTGTATAATAACATTTTTCCATTAGTAAATATTTTAATTTCTTTTTAAACAGAACATTATTCAATTCCCTAATTGCTCTTGGTATTTTATTATATATTATGGGTGCCATACAAAATACACTTTTAGTCATTAGAGACGTTTTGGCACCAAATACATGCAATTTGGTGTTGTCCCGTCTCTTGCGACTTTTTACATCTGCCATGCGCTTGACTAAATTAGGGTTGTTTTTAACAAATGTGGCTATTTCAAGGATATAAATACATGGTAGAGTCAAAATCTTATATGTCTTAAAATAGGGTTCGCAGCTATCAGTCTTTTTTAAGTGATACATTGCCCTAATGCATCTTTTCTGGGCTTTGAATACAATTTCTTTATCAGTAGAGTTCCCCCAGAAGATAATGCCGTAGGATAGAACCGATACGACCATACCATAGTATGCCGTTTTTAGCGCATCACTGTTTATTATTAGGGAAAGTTTAAACAGTGCATATGCCGAAGAATTGATTCGCTTACTGAGGACATCTATGTGTGCTTTCCAATTGAGTTTATTGTCGATGGTCAGCCCGAGAAATTTCGTTGACTCGACCTCTCTTAGTGTTGTATCATTATACTGAACTATAATCTTATTTTGAATAGTACGCTGCCGAAAGTGCATTATATTTGTTTTTTCTAAATTAATTTTTAACATATTATCGTTTAGCCATTCAATTATTGATGTCAAACTATTATTTATGTCAGATTCATATGTCAATTTATTTTCGCATTTAATCGTCACTGTGCTATCATCTGCAAAGAGAATCGTCGGGTGCTGAATAGCTTTAGGTAAATCATTTATATAGAGTATAAACAGAATAGGGCCCAATACACTACCTTGAGGGACACCTGTGTGTGTGTATAATGAGTGTGTGTGAGTATAAGTGAGTGTGTGAGTATAAGTGTGCGTGTGTGAGCATAAGTGTGTGTGTGTGTGTGTTAGTACGTGCGTGAGTATAAGTATGAGTTAAGGGTGTGTGTGTGTGGGGGGGTGTGAGCGAGACTGTGTGTTAGTGAAAGTGTATGTGTGTGTACGTGCGGGCGCAAATGTGTGTCAGTGAACGTTTCAGAGTATTGTGTAATTTTTTTTTTTTTTTGTGTTTAAGCGTCCGTTTTTGTACCACCGTTACGTGTAACCTCGTATTAGATGGAAAAAGACGGTACCTCGTATTCTGCGTCCGACTGCGGATCGTCGTCAAAAACCGTGACCGACGCTCGGCGGTCGTCGCTCGTGCTCGGAGCGAATGCTTTGATTTTGTTCCCCGAGTGTTGCTGAAATCATTACGACTTATTAAAAAAATACTTCAGTCTTTATACATTAACATAATATGCAGACATACATATACATATCGTCCACTTGCGACGACAGTGTGACATCTCGAATTATACGATTTTTCATTTTACTGATATTCTGAATCGCGATCTCGCTTTCTATTATCTCCAGAAACGGGATATTTTTTCTACAATAAACAACAAAGAAAAAAGACAAAATATCACGACATAGCGCTGTCTCGTTCGGTGATCTAGTTGGCTGCGACACAATGACAGTTCAGTTGTTAGCTAACCTTCGAGTGCTCTCGGTGTTCGTGAATAAAGTGACATCACGAGGATACCACGTATTAAATGTCAATTTCCACATCGTCTTCAATGTGACAACTAAACTTTTTATTTGAAACAACGTGATAAGATTTTCTGTTCAAACTCTTTCACATCACATCACACACATCATCAGCCATAGGACGTCCACTGCTGGACATAGGCCTCCTCCTGGAGGGGTTTTGCCAATACTCGCCACGCTTGGCAGGCGGGTTGGCGAGCGCAGTTAGGTGTGATTGTTCAAGGAAGACGCTGCTGCCCATCTTCCGGATTACATCCCTTAGCCGACTCTTACGGCAACCACGGGTAGAGAGGGTGGGGTACTATTCTTACGCCGGCACCACCACGGCAACAAACTCTTTAATGAAGTTAATTTACTTCCAAATGTGTTTTCTTTTTGATATTTCACTTCAATATTAATTATACTCAAATCACTCACATAATAAAGCTATCTTGACAACAATTTAAGAGTTTTGCTCATTTAAAAGCAGTTTTCTGTAAAATTATAGTTTTTGAGATGTCACACTGTCGTCGCAAGTGGACGATATACCTACGTATAAAATCGAGTCGATAGAGAATCGGTTTCTTCTGTGCAAGCGTGCTCCATCTTAGCCCGCATCCTCGGTCAAAATGGGGTGAGATGGCTATCAAACAAACTCAAATACTTTTATTATATTTAAAAAACTTTTGCTGTGGGAATCAGATAACTGATAGAACACTTTTTTTTTGTGTAAACAGTAAATACAAACTGACACTTAGACATAGAAAAATAAATTAACTTGCGTCATACAAATGTATGTTCTTGGTGACAATCAAACCCACGCTCTAAAAGATTTATCTTAAATATTTTTGAGCCATAAAACAAACATACCTACATTAAATAATGAGTTAGCGCTAAAACATATTTAAAAAAAAACAATTTTTATCAATTGATTACACTATACCACTTTAATAACCCAGGCACTCAAGACATGTGGCAAGTTTGTAGCAAGCCTGGCAGTTTGTAGCAAGCCTGGCAAAGTTTGTAGCAAGTCTGGCAAAGTTTGTAGCAGATGTGGCAAATATTACCTTAAGTCCTCTGGCGGCTTCCTTCATCCGTCGCGACCGGCTTTTGTAAGGTGCGGGCTGTTTCAGGTGGACTGTCGCCACATGAAGCTTCATGGAGTTAGATTGAGTGAAAGCTTTAAAGCACATCGGGCAAGTATAAGGCTTTACCCCAGAGTGTACCTGTTAGAAAGAGATGAATTATTTCTTTGCACACATACAACTGAATTATTATTTTATTAGTAGCGATGATAGCTCAGTGTGTAGCGCGGTCAGTTCGCATGCCGAAGGGCGTGGGTTCAAACCCCAACAATGAGCTTGAGCTGCCGGTGAAAGAAAACATCGTGAGGAAACCATAGCGTGGTGGTAGGGTACTTTCTAGTACTCGGCTGGCTAGCTACCACCCTCAAGTTGAAAATCTGCCGCCGATCATCTAACGGAGTGTTCCGACAGCCTCACTTGAGAGCCAGTACCATTACAGGCTAGGTGTGCTTTACCATCTTCGACCACACCGTCACTTAACATCAGGAGAGCTGTGGTCAAACACCAAGGCTGTCAAACAACAAAAAAAATGGTTCTGGAATATGCTGGTAGGGGAAATGAACAAAACAGCCCAAGCGGAACGCCCGGAACGGGAATTAAAGCCCGTTTAAATAAGGATAAGGCATGATTATATGTACGTAGATAACATATGGAAAGACATAAAAGTATTAAACAATATATATAGAATAGTATAACATACCCGTTCATGTCTAAGCAATGCTGCCCTGTTGCTAAATGCTTTGGGACAATCCGGACACTGGAAGGGTCGCTCCCCTGTGTGGGTTCTCACGTGAATCTGCCAACAAACAATGCAAATACAATTTTATTAATAACACCAATGTTACAAGTCAAATTCCATAATATCATTTCAAATAAATCATTAACAAAGTTTTAAAGCACTAATAAATCAATTGTCAATATAAAAATATTTAATTGAATGGGCGATTCTTTGAATATGTGCATATCAAACGGCCCTCCCTAAATAACTACGTATAAAAAGTTGTTTATTCTTTTTTTTTAATTTCTTGTACAACATAGTTCCAACACTATGTATACACAGATGTACATAATTCTGTAAAATTATGGTTTTTGAGATGTAACACTGTCGTCGCAAGTGGACGATATATGTCTAACATTATGAGTCTACTAATTTCAAAGGCGGCAATCTGTGCTTTTTTTCATAAATGAGTTGCTGACATGGCTTCACAGAAAATGTTGAATTATAACGTATTATTTAATCATTTTATAACAAAACTTGCGTTTTGCTTTGAAAAATGATCATCAAAATCGGAAGTTGGGATCAAATCTGGCATTTTGTCATACTTCATCCAAGACGGCCATCTTAGGCCAATCAAAATTAAAAAAAATAAAAAATAAACCAATCAGAAGTCAGAGTTTTCAAGTAACTGTAACGGTCTGCAGAACATTTTACGCTGTGTATTTTAATGAATAAGGAGTGTTTTTTTATTGAAATTAAACAATTGATAGTACTAAACGGTAATTGACATCTTTATCAGTTTCAAATCCGGCATTCTAGACCTTCACAGGTTTCAAATCCGGCATTCTTAAAAATTTGGATTCAAAGCCGGCAACCTGTAAAATTAAAATGCAATGTATGGCTCATAGTTAAGAAATAAACATAATAATATTCTTTTCTTGGCTTCCCTGGCGACAAAATATTATAAATTGTATTGACAAAGCCTACTATAAGGTGGCTCATTACGTGGAAGACAGGAATATATGGTTGTAGTAGCTTCTCTCTGCACTTGCATCCACCTGGCTAAGTGACAATTGTAGTAAGCATAATGTATGTATTAATATTTATAACTGTAAACTGTAACCTAAGATGAAAAGAAAGATCCACAAAAAAATGCCTTGCTGAGTTTGTTGCCGGAGTCTTCTCAGTTGAAGTGTAATTACGAGCCGGTGGTAGATTCAAACATGTAACTTAACGTTCATAAGTGCCTTACCAGGGCCTAAACTGAATAAATTACTTTTTGATTTGATTTAAAATAATTTAGCTTTGTAACCTTAAGAGCCATAGAAAGCAAATAATTCGTCTTTTTCAATTTGCCGAAAATTTACGAAAAGTCAGACTTGCCACCTTTGAAATTAGTCAACTCATATAGTCTTTGGTCTGAAAAACTTGTTTATCTATATAAAAATTCACAGTAGCATACCTGTAAAAATAGTGGCATAGCGAAGGCCTTAGGGCATAGGTGGCAGCGATAAGGCCTCTCACCAGTGTGAACTCGCTGATGGTACTTCAATGCTGCATTCGACTGAAAACATACTTTATTTATAGGGTTCTGTACCCAAAGGGTAAAACGGGACTTACTTACTAAGACTCCGCTGTCCGTCCGTCTGTCTGTCCGTCCGTCTGTCAGCAGGCTGTATCTCATGAACCGTGATAGTAAGACAGTTAAAATTTTCACAGATGATGTATTTCTGTACAGAATAAAAAAATATTTAATGGGGCTCCCATACAACAAACGTGATTTTTTGCTCGTTTTTGATAAAGGTAGGCGCTTGAAATATAGAATATTTAATATATTATTAAATAATTAAATTAAAATAAAATATTTAAGGGGGTTTCCCATACAACAAACATGTTTTTTTCTTGCCGTGTTTATAGATAATGGTACGGAACCCTTCGTGCGCGAGTCCAACTCGCGCACGATTTTACCCATTGACATTGACAGTATGGTTAAAGACGGTTTTTTTAAGAAATAGGCTTATGTTTGACCGTCATATCACCTGATGTTAAGTGATGATGCGGTCTAAGATGGAGCACGCTTGCCTGGAAGATACCGATTCACTCTCGACTTGAAGACACCCAGATTATATCCAACGGGGAACACCCACTCAGGCAGCGCATTCCACTAGCAGTCCGCACAATGAACGTGGAATCTTTTTCAAACTTCTGGCTCCAATAGAAGAATGGGCATGGGGGAATTAGAGCATGTAGTTCTAAAGCACACTCACCAAACTGAATCCGATAAAAAACCGATAAACTAGCAACTTTACGACAACACTTACCATCAGGTGGAACGCTTGTTTGGCAATATTCACATTTTTTTTTTAAACTACTACTCACCGCATATTTCTTCCCACACACTTCACAAACAATATCCTTAGGGCATTGCTTGCTTTGTTTGTTTGCTTGTCTTTTATGTGGACGAGATCGGTTGAACACTAAAACTAGTTGCCCTGTGTCCACATCACGTACCATTTTCAACGGTGGGGCACGAACCTACAAACATTATCACTAAATAACGACAAAGAAACACTTTAAACATAACAGAATAATGACAGTAACATTTTTGTATATTTATTTATTTATATTTGAACACCAAAGAATAATCAAACAATAATAAAAATAGAATTATTCAATTTGCATGTCAATTTTTATCAGAGAATGATCGCAAAGATCTCTTAAAACTGTTAATATTGTCACCAAAAATATCTACATTGATTGTCCTAGACGTGGCATTATACTGGCATGGCATGGCGTTATTATATATACTTTCACTCGGTGGTAGATTTCCTTAGCAGGAGGTCGTCTAGGTAGGTACCACCGCAGTACCAGATATTCCGCCGCCAAGCAGTAGTGTGTAAACATTACTGTGTTCCGGTTTGAAGGGTACTGCAGCTAGCGAAATTACAGGGCTGTTGAGACTAACCATCTAGTCTCAAAGTAATGAGCGCCAAGGCAGCGATGCCCTGGACTTTGTTTTACTACTCAAAGTTCTGTGTATCGCTACGTGAGAATAATATAGGATAAACTAGATTGGTGTGGTGTGTGGATGGTGTATATTTTTATAATAATACTAGCTGTGCCCCGCGGTTTCACCCGCGCTAGATGCCTACGTCATAGTAGCTTTATGCATGCAAAGTCTCAGCCCGATCGGTTCAAAATTGACAAAGTTTCATACAAACTTTCATCCCCTATTTTATCCCCTTGGGGGTAGAATTAATCAAAATCCTTTCTTAGCGGATGCCTACGTCATAACATCTACCTGCATGCCAAATTTCAGCCCGATCCGTCCAGTGGTTTGGGCTGTGCGTTGATAGATCACTATGTCAGTCAGTCAGTCACCTTTGAGTTAAATATATATAGAGATAATAAAAATGTACTCAAAGAAGCGGTCTCTCCTAATACAGGTTTATTTAAACTTAACAGGAGAGGCCGAACCCATGTAAACTAAGTAATTCAAGAATAAATATTATTTGTATTTATTTTGGATTTGTTTATCTGTGTGTGAATGTGTGTGTGTATGTTTGTATGTGTGTGTGTGTTGTGTGCGCGTGTGTGTGTAATACTGAAAATATCTGATTTGATAACATAGCTGACATTTAATTTTAAGACAGGTTTTTTTTTAGATAACATTAAAAATATATTTATTTGCATTAACATGAGTTGATGTATGATGTCCGTAACTAATTTTATGAGCTTCATGTTATGCCTGAAGAAGCGTACAATTTTTTTAATGGCATCACATTATTAGTAGTAATATACGACTTTTTGTAAGTCATAAAATTTAAATTAAAAAATGTCAAGTAAAAAAATTAATAATAATTGTATAACAAAAAATAAACACACATAAATAATAAACCAAAATACCAATAACAACCTTAGACGAGATGATGGTAAGAGACATGATAGAATGACTTTGATTCCTTGGCAGATGGCCTTTAATATGGGACGCCACTTGCGTTGAAACTTTTACACCGTTGCATCTTCCAAGAACTCTGTATGCTTAGTGCGAGTTTCCTAAACAAATCGAATTACTTAACTACAGCGTAAATCGAGCATCCGTTGGTCACGTTGTAAAGTGAGTAAGTCTGAGTGTGAGTGACAAACTAGTTATTCGATTGGAATGACGTTTGGTCACCGAGTACAGCGTTTATTTTATTTCGTATGTTAGTAGCACGTGGCTTTTATGTGATAAGCCGACCAAATTAAATACAATGATTTTCTAACGCTATTTGTATGGAGGCGTTGTACTATCAAAAATAGTCGTGTTACACTTGGCGTCACATTGAATTTTATTATGTAAACAAACTGTGTGTGTATCTTTATGAGTCAAATTTAAATTATTCTTAAAACAAAAGGAAAAATGAAAACAAGCCAGCATCAATTTGACTTGTTAGTAACTTTTATGGATGAGTAAATATCTAATAAGAATAAGATCAAGATCTTTACAAAACCTATTTAATACGAGTTGTTAGTAGGAGATCTTAGTAAGCCTATAACCAATGCCTATATCCCAACGGTGGCGGTGGTGGTGGTGTTGGACCCACCACCATTAGGAGGACCTTATATCACTGCTCAATAGTGATGGCAGTAGTGATACAAAATCCAGAGAGTAGTGGAAAAAGGTTAAAACGATATACATCATCATCACCATACATAATTTTATTAGTGTTTATTATCGACCGATAATAGGTATATTACAATACAAGTTAAATTCAACAACTCGTATTAAATAGGTTTTGTAAAGATCTTGATCTTATTCTTATGAGATATTTACTCATCCATAAAAGTAACTAACAAGTCAAATTGATGCTGGCTTGTTTTCATTTTTCCTTTTATTTTAAATCGAGTTTTAAAGAATAATTTAAATTTGACTCATAAAGATACACACACAGTTTGTTTACATAATAAAATTCAATGTGACGCCAAGTGTAACACGACTATTTTTGATAGTACAACGCCTCCATACAAATAGCGTTAGATAATCATTGTATTTAATTTGGTCGGCTTATCACATAAAAGCCACACGCTACCAACATACGAAATAAAATAAACGCTGTACTCGGTGACCAAACGTCATTCGAATCGAATAACTAGTTTGTCACTCGCACTCAGATTTACTCACTTTACGACGTGACCAACGGATGCTCGATTTACGCTGTAGTTAAGTAATTCGATTTGTTTAGGAAACTCGCACTAAGCATACAGTATGCTTAGTGCGAGTTTATTTAACTACTCGATCGCGTTAAAGTTAACTCCAATTTGTATGGAATTGGATCAGCGCCACCTAGCGTGACGTTCGTAAAACATATTTTGTGAGTGCGAGATTGATTGTTAACTTTACGATCGTGACCATCGACTAACTTTACCGAAGTGAGCACGTTAACGAGCTTGGATGATGTTTTTGCGAGTGCGAGTTGCAACGTTAGTCTATTTTGACAGTGAGATTGTAAACTTCTTCACTTCCGAGCAAGTTAACTTTGTCACGAAGCTTTTGGTAGTGAAAACGATACAATACGAAAATTAATTATTTTTGTGTTTTAAATTGGAGAAAAAAATGGCAGGTCGTAACTTTTTTGCTTGGAGAATGTGGTCGACGGCAAAAAGCAAGGACAACAAGTCCTTAACCGATAATAAACACTAATAAAATGTTGTATGATGATGATGATCTATATCGTTTTAAGCTTTTTTCACTACCATCACTATTGAGCAGTGATATAAGGTCCTCCCAACGGTGGCGGTGGACCATCCACCATTACGAGGACCTTATATCACTGCTGGGATATAGACATTGATTATAGGCTTACTAAGATCTCCATGACTAGAAAATAAAAGTACAGAATAGGTATATTACAAGTTCAATTCAACAACTCGTATTAAATAGGTATTGTAAAGATCTTGATCTTATTCTTATTAGATACTTACTCTTCCATAAAAGCATAGCATACTAACAAGCCAAATTGATGCTGGCTTGTTTTCATTTTTCCTTTTATTTTAAATCGAGTTATAAAGAATAATTTAAAGACTCACTTATAAAGATACACACACAGTTTGTTTACATAATAAAATCCAATAAGTGACGCCAAGTGTAACACGACTATTTTTGATAGTACAACGCCTCCATACAAATAGCGTTAGATAATCATTGTATTTAATTTGGTCGGCTTATCACATAAAAGCCACGTGCTACCAACATACGAAATAAAATAAACGCTGTACTCGGTGACCAAACGTCATTCGAATCGAATAACTAGTTTGTCACTCACACTCAGACTTACTCACTTTACAACGTGACCAACGTATGCTCGATTTACGCTGTAGTTAAGTAATTCGATTTGTTTAGGAAACTCGCACTAAGCATACAGATTGAGGCTGGCGCAGCTGCAAAATTTGCAGATCTCAAACGGGTAATAGTGTAGTAACCTGGACAGTGGGTACATATTTGAGCCTAATCATGTATTCAAGTTGCCGTGGTGGTGCCGGCGTAAGAATAGTACCCCACCCTCTCTACCCGTGGTTGCCGTAAGAGTCGGCTAAGGGATGTAATCCGGAAGATGGGCAGCAGCGTCTTCCTTGAACTATCACACCTAACTGCGCTCGCCAACCCGCCTGCCAAGCGTGGCGAGTATTGGCAAAACCCCCCCCCAGGAGGAGGCCTATGTCCAGCAGTGGACGTTCTATGGCTGATGATGATGATATGTATTCAAGCATATTAGCAAGTGGCAGAAGCCCAGGTTTGCCTCCGCCTGGATGAAGGGATGACTGCGAGGCCAAAACCAAACAAAAAAAAAAAGATATTTTTTTTACCTGTGGATATTGTTTGTTCCCATTTGCCTTTACCAGTAGTTGTGTCGCTTGTACCGTCTCCGCTTCTGACACCACATTCTGTGACATTTCTTCGAGTGACATTTCCGTTTCTGATATAATTTGTTGTGTTTCCTGCGAATACAACAATCATCTAACGGTGTGTTGAAGCAGCCTCACTTGAGAGCCAGTTCTATTCCAGGCTAGGAGTGTTTACCATCTTTGACCACACCGTCACTTAACATCAGGTGAGCTGTGGTCAAACACCTATAGCCTGTCAGCCATAAAAAAATTTAGTGCTTGGCACCGACTTCAAACAGATCGGTAGGTACCTAGCAGGTATAATAATACTTTGTAAAGTAAGTTTATTTTTCGTATAGTGCTGATGTTTTTTCCTTGAAGTTGATTTAATATTTTTATTTAGTTTGTTTATTTTTCATTTTTTTTTTTTTTTATTAAATATTTTAGGACACATTACACACAGCGCCATCTAACCCTAAACTAAGCAGAGCTTGTGTGATGGTAGTCAGATAACTGATAGAATATATGAATACTTTTTTATTAGTTAATTTATGTTCACGGCAAGAAACACTTGAACAGTATGAGTCTAGCTAGACTCGCTAAGATTAAAAAACGTCTTGCCAAAGACAATTACATCGTCCACGTAAACAAACATTTTCATAAAATGAAAACAACTGGGCCAAACTATGTTAAATGTTTATGGGACCAAATGGCAACTATTCCGCATCAAACTAAAAAAGAATCACGTAAATCGGATCATAAATATACACACATAAAAATAAAATATAAAAATACCAGTCAAATTAAGAACCTCCTTCTTTTTGAAGTCGGTTAAAAATAAGACACAATTTCAGAGCTCGCTTTACTCTAAAAATTCTAGTCAAATACTTAAGACACTTTCAAGTTCAAAAAATATTATTAAGTAGGTACGAAATATTAAAAAGAACAAGTAGTGATCATTTTTTTTTTAAACATTTCTGCTCGTATAATAAGCTCAATTTAAAAAAAAACTAAAATAAACATGATATACCAATGAAAAATTCAAAACCAGTGTCATGATGATGTAAGGATTCTAACGTCACCAAATCCTAATCTGTACAGGCATTTAAAAGTTATAGTGGAATTAAAGAACGAACACACACACACACACACACACGCACGCACACAAACACACTCCCACATATATATACAATTATGTAGAAAGATTAATTTAAACATATATAACTAAAGTCAAATTAAATTAAAAATACTATTTAAAGTCCCTCCGCGCATATATACATATATATATATATATGTATATATATATATACATATATATATATATATATACATATATATATATATGTATATATATATATACATATATATATATATATACATATATATATATATATATATATATACATATATATATATATATATATGTATATATATATACATATAGTATTATATGAACCCTGAAAACATCACACTTCATTTTTTGGCAGTCGTGTAAAAAACAGGTAAAATGATTACATACTTCAGTCTGCTCCTGGAAATTTTGTTCATCCTGGAAGTCATGTTGATATTCCTGTTCGTAATGGTGGTCTGTTTGCTCGTCTTCATATGTGATCTGTAACAATACATCAATACATATAGACAAAAACCTTTGTAATACAAAATTTGTACAGTGAAAATACTTCAAACTCTGATTTCAACAAGTATACAGATTCAGATACAGAAATAGTTATTGTATACTGAAACATTGAAATATTATGCGAGGTGTTTTTGCAAAAATTGTGGTATCAGTGTACCCTTGTCGGGCATTCAATAATTTAATTAAACATATGTCATACTGATTTAAAAAAATAATAATAAACAATTTCAAAATATACTGTCAAGTGATACCATTAATTACATGTCAATTATGCTGCTTATTTGTTACTTACAGTTGTAACCATTCTCTCTGAACCTAATTCTAAAGTTAATGCGGTCGTAAACTAGTAATAAATATCATAGAATATTTCACACAGCACCATCTAGCCCCAACTAAGCAAAGCTTGTACTATGGCAACCAGATAGACGATATTAGTCTTTATCGATCTTTAGCCATGATGGTTCAGTGGTTAGCGCGGTAGGTTCGCATGCCGAAGGGTGTAGGTTCAAACCCCAACAATGAGCTTGAGGTGCCGGTGTAGGAAAACATTGTGTGGAAACCATAGTGTGGTGGTAGGGTACTTTCTAGTACTCGGCTGGCTAGCTACCACCCTCAAGTTGAAAATCTGCTGCCAAGCATCTAATGGTGTGTTCCGGCAGCCTCACTCGAGAGCTAATACCATTCCAGGCTAGGTGTGTTTTACCATCTTCGACCACACCGTCACTTAACATCAGGTGAGGTGTGGTCAAACACCTAGCCTGTCAGACATAAAAGAAAAAAATAAAAAAAATATTATACTTTTCTACTTTTTGTTGTATATATTCATATGTACTTATAATCCATACAGAACAAACATTTATCGTCACATAAATATTATCCTGGTAGGATCAAACGCACAGCCTACATTTCTTAAAACAGATATTCTACCAAATGAACTCACACTTATTACTAATACAAACTTATTTAAAATAGAGAAGTTACCTCTATCTCCTGTTTGTGCTCCACCTCCATGGCATGGTCAGGTATCTGGTCTTCTTGCTCCTGCTTTATTTCGGTGTCGGAGAAATGCTGTTCCTCGTAGTGTATGATACAGCTTTCTTCTGTGCTGAATATGGACCCACACTGAAATTGAAACGATAGTAATAATTATACACGCAACAGAAATAATTCATAGAATTTTTTACTTAAGTTTTGATATTTGATTTCAATATTGATATATTTTTTTTACCTATATATTGCATGCAAGTCATTCTCGACTAAAAACAGATGGGATGTTTCCTTTTTGGGCATGTAGGTTGCGGTTTTTTTTATGATTGACAGGTTTGGCGTTGGACCACAGCTCACCTGATGTTAAGTGATGGTGTGGTAGTAGATGGTAAAGCATGCCTAGCCTGGAATAGAACTGGCTCTCAAGTGAGGCTGCCAGAACACATCATTAGATGGTCTTTGCTTTGCATAGCATGCATAGGAGAGGGAAGTAAGATCTTTGCTTACTTTTGCTGACAAGGGGAAGGGAATAATTAATAATTACTAAAATTCTGCTTATGTAATATTTGAATGGTCCCTAGGCATTCACCATGAATGAAAACCTATCCCAAAGGGAGTGAAACAGAGTGCAGAACTTCATAATGAAACTTTTTTAATTTAATAATTTCAAATTTTGAGTATAATGTTCTCCATCTTTAGTTAAAATATGTGTTATATTGTATAATATATGAGTTTACACAAGCCAAAATTTAGTAAAAGTAGGTATCAAAAAAAAAGATTGAATATAAGAGCAATCTCTTTAGACCATATTGCTGGCATCATAGTTCAGGATTGGGTTTCATCCTAAAGTTATAGTATTTAAATTGTTTGTGTTGGTCGTCCAGCTCCAAAATGGGTTGACGAATTAGTCACTGTTGCGGGTCGAACCTAGGCCAGATTGACACACAACCGAGACAGATAGCATAACAAGAGAGAGGTTTTTGCCCAGCTGTGGGATAAAGGCTGTTGATGATGATATACATACGATGAAATTTGTATTTGATAATACTATTTATACAGGGTAATTGTAAGTTTGACTAAGCTCGAATCAGACCAGCCGAAAATTAGAAAACCGCAAGTAAAAATATTGTTTTCATTGCGAATTGCACCAATAGCGCTTCGAGTGTACCAGACCTGCTGTGCCGCGTCAATTTAGCTTCCAACGAACAATAACATGATCTAGGTTCGGAATAATAATTTATTATTGTGCATCTAAGACTATTTTTCCCGGGTTTTTGAATCTGGGCGTTCGTCTACTCACCACGCCGCATTTGAATTCCTTTCTTTCCCGTTTATGAGGGTGCTCTTTTTCCAAATGAGCCCGTAGTCCATTTTCCGACGGAAAAGTCTCGCCGCACTCACAGATTATATAATGTATACTAACAAAAGAACAATCATAATATTCTTCCTTTTCGGCGCTCATTTTCAATTCACAGATAATCTCGCTAAATACTAAATACTCTTGCACAGAATGATAATTTTTTGTTAATAATTTTATTCTATGCGTGTGGCCATTTTGTGTGTTCTGTGAACATGAAGTGACAGTGACATCTCGATGTTGCCATTCGTTTACTAGCTTGTTGTCTGTGGTCTTTAATTATAATGGGAAAAAAGCCTGGCCTACGGCAACCGACTCAACTCGTCTTAAATGCTAGGTTCGCCTTCACTAACAGTGCTGGCGCTGGACGAAAATTAGACGTCGTCGTCGGCCAGACATCCTTTGCGAAGCCACTTTAATTTTTCAGTCAAAAAAGTTGTTAAATTAAATGAATTGAAATAAACATCACACTAATATCATAAGAGCAAAAGCTTGTGGTTTGTTTGTATGTTTGTTACTTCTTCACGCTCAAACAGCTAGACCTATTTTAATGAAATTTATGGAGGTAGCTGACACCCTGAATTAACACGCAGGCTACTTTTTATCATGAAAAAATTAAGTGCTTACGTGGGAACAGCGGGTAACACCATGGTAAGTATTAAGTAAGCGGGTAAGTTATTAGTAGAAAACTAAAGATAAATACTATAAGAAATTTGTTTTTTTTTTTAAAGATTTTTAATTAAATACGGATAATTAAATTTTAGCAACTTGGAAATATTTTTTGCAAGACAAACGCAAAAACTATTGCGTCGCGTCGGTGATGATGGCGCGCCGTCCCACTACTGTTCACCGGGCTTAACCCGACCAACGAATGCAAACGAATTACTTTAAATCTTTACTTTTCATAGATCCACAATAATAGCATTAAATAAACTTTTTGTTTGGCTGTATCGTAGACACGGCACTTTACGTAAATACGTGTAGGTACATTTTTGAACAATGAGAAGACCTTTGGATTTCCATGTTTCAAGTCTTCACTCAACCAAACGAGTTTTGTGCTTTTTTGGCTATCGAGTAGAGTAAATTATATTTTAGACAAAAATAATATGTAGCCGCAATACCATACTGTATCCCCTGATATTGTTGACAACAGTTTTGCTATGAAGTAAATATTTTTATACAAGATTGTAATTCATATTTTATTCTACTATATCGATTCCATTGCCGTTGCCTTTTTTTAAATTCTGTGACGTAAAGTTTTTATAAGTTGCCTACTTTCTTGTCAGATTGCATGCGTACCAACTGAACCCCAAAAACAATAACAAATCTCATTCTCACACTATCATTAAGATATAAATTTTATAATTAATTTGTAAGTTAAAACTAAATTAGAAATAAAAAACAATGGAACATATATTGGCCTGTCGAGTTTGCCTTGCTACAGACGTGAAACTTTATGAAATGTGCAAGTATCGACTGAAAACGGCATATGAAAATTTGACTGGATTTAATGTTTGTATTTATGTTATTTTGCATTGTTTTGTTGTTGTTTACATAGATATATTAGTATATCATAATGTCTTCTATTCTCTTTTATAAGCAGCCAGTATCAAATTAGTATAAGGCTCTAATCTAAAATTTAGTCCTTTTTCAGTTAGAAAGAAAAATATCCTATTCCGTTGCACGGCTATACTGATGCACAGTATTGCCTTGCTAATTTTTGTCTAGGTCGGTCAGTAATTTAGCTATTAAATGGTAACAAACGGGCAAGTTAGGTCATTTCTAAGAAAAACCATTACTTCTTTGACGCTCATTACTTTGAGACTTGATGGTTAGTCTTACCAGCCCTGTAATTTCGCTAGCTTTCAAACCGGACACAGTAATGCTTACACACTAATGCTTAGCACAGAATATCTAGTGCTACTGTGGTACTTACCTAGACAACCTCCTGCTATGGAGATCTACCGTCAAGTTAAATCATCCTTAAATTAAGCGCTTGCCAACTGCTAGTCTACAATCATCATAAATTTTTGAGAATGTTAAGAATCCTCAGTCATGTAGATGTTCTCCTTCACCATTTAAAGCCAGTGGTAAATATGCATGTGACATGAAAAAAAAAACACTATAGCTCCTTTTTATATAGGCCAAGTATATTGGGGATGTTATGAACTATAGTAAAGTTAGTAGGCTAAACTTGTACCATACATCATGTGTTTATACTGTTCTCAGATGTCCAAGTCAGACAATCTTCAGCGTGTGTGTATCTATTGTGGCAACATGTTAAATAAATTTAAAATGTTCCGTGAGAAATGTGCCCGTTCGCAGCAAGTCTTAGAAATGTTAATAGGAGAACACATGTTGGTACGTATGTCCTACAAAGTGTCCCATTTGATACCTTTTTTATTTAAACCCATTTAAGGATATTTTTTCATGTCTCATAACTGTAATTATAATATCTTTAGTTTACAATTTTATTTTATTTAAAAGTTATGTAACCATTAGATGCTCTTCTGATGGTAAGAGACAACGCATGTCTATGACCATAATTGAAGCGACACAGAACTTTCAGTAGCAAAATAAAGTCCAAGGCATAGAGACTCTCAATAGTTAGTCTCAACTGCCCTCTAATGTTGCTGCAATACCCTTTAAATTGAAACACAGTAATTATTAGTTATTATTTGTTCTGTGTTTTATATGTATGTATTTACAAAAAAAAGTACATAAGTATTCTATCAGTTATCTGGTTTCCATGGTATAAGCCTTACTTAGTTTGGGGCTAGATGGTGCTGTGTGAAATGCCCTATGATATTTATTAGTATTTCTGATTTCCAGATAACCACATACCATATTAAAAGTATCAACCGTCATACACACAACTTGTCCATACCATATGTAATACAACAAATACAAAATTTTGACACTGTTACTATGAAGGAAAACTTTGATTCCCCCACCGCAGTGGAGAACTATTCCAATATTATCGTCAAAAATGAAAATTTTATTATTAAATCTGATAATAACTATGATGATGATTACGATAACGATTTTAATAATGATATAAAAATTAATTTTGATTCAAATAATGATGAAAACATTGAAAATTATCAAAACAGTGATGGTGAGAAAAACCTATATGACACTGATGAAGAACCGCTGTCAAAAAAGGTAAAAAAGAAGCGGAAAAGATCTAAAGTAAAATTACAGAAACCTTCTGTTAAGAAAAAATTTAACAATATAATTGAAACTGATGACTGTCTAATTTTTCCATTAAAACAAGAAGATCAGAATTTTCCAACTATCTATCAGAATTTAGCAACAAATGATCAGGATTTATCAAGAATTGGCCAAGATTTATCAACAAACAGTCAGGATTTATCAACAAATGGTCAGGATTTATCAAGAATTGGTCATGATTTATCAACAAACGGTCAGGATTTATCAACAAATGATAAGGATTTACCAAATCAAGTATTAGATTCAGAAACAAATCATAAGCTAGTAATATTAAGTAAAGAAGAGCAGATAGAAGAAGTGATGTCTAGAAAGATGTCGGCAAACTACTTGAATTCTGTTCACAAGTGTGACCGCTGCTTTAAAGGCTTTATGACAGAGGCGACATATAAAAATCACATGACAAGGCATGATCCGGTAAGTTAAATCTATCTATATCTTTAAACGAGCAATCCTTGTATCCTCCTCCTCCTATAGTCGTATTCCTCATGTCTGAGGGTCGTGACCTCCACCTCCCAGGAGCCGTTCATGTACGATGTTACGCCATCTTCCTCTGTCACCGGCGACATGCAGCGCGTCATATACCGATGTGTCGAGTGCGGTGCGAATCTGGTCGGACCAACGCATAGGACTGCGGCCTCGTGTTCTCTTACCATCGACTTTCCCCGTAACCATCAATTTTTCGAGGTTGTCGCCAGCCTTCCTGGCTATGTGGCCAAAATATTCGAGAACACGCTTGAGACAGATGGTTGACAGTCTCTTCGTGACCTTGAGCTGCTGAAGTATCGATACGTTGGTCCGATGCGCTGTCCATGGTATTCTGAGCATTCTTCTCCAACACCAAATCTCAAAAGCATCAATGCGCCCGCGATCCGCTGCTTTCAGAGTCCACGTCTCAGCTCCATAGAGAAAGATAGAGAAAACCAATGTCCGGACCAGTCTCATCTTCGTCCTCAGTTTCACACCTCTGTTCTTCCACACTTTATCAAGTTGAGACATGGCACCCTTTGCCATTGCGATCCGTCTTCGCACGTCCGTTTCACTGGAGCCTTTGTTGTTGATGTTTGAGCCGAGGTAAACAAAGTCGTCAACAATCTCCAGGTTCGACGATCCAACGAGACTCAATGATCTGGCGCGATCTATTACCATGATTTTAGTCTTAGACCTATTAATGGAGAGGCCAAGAGTTTTACTGATCTGCTCCATTTTATACAATAGTAATGACATTTCGTTTTCATCCGCAGCCAGTTGTGTTGTATCATCAGCGTATCGGAGGTTAGTGATCTTTTCTCCGCCAATACTAACGCCTCCATTCCAATCGTCACAGGTTTGTCGCATAATGTACTCTCCGTAGGCGTTGAAAAGTATCCTAAAGTAAAGTAGTAATCCTGGTATATATATTTTTTTTATTTTTTATTTTTACATATTACACACAGCGCCATCTGACCCCAAACTAAGCAGAGCTTGTGTGATGGAAGTCAGATAACTGATAGGATACATAAATACATATTTTTTTTTTGTAAATACATACTTATAATACATACAGAACACCCAGACACAGAACAAACGTTTGTTTATACCAAACAAACATTTGTCCTTGGCGGGAATCGAACCCACGCCCTACAGCTCAGGCAGGCATACTCCCAATGAGCCAACAGGGCTGTCAATATATATATATATATTCTGAATCTCGGAAACGGCTCCAACGATTTTCATGAAATTTAGTATGCAGGGGGTTTCGAGGCAGATTAATCGATCTAGCTAGGTTTCATTTATAGAAAATGTCGTTTTATCCGTGTTTTCGAAAGCTCGGTCATCCAGGTACTATTCTTAATCGGAATGGGAGTGATGAGTCCTGCACTGACGTCCCGCTTGGGGTGTATTGTTTATTTCCACTTAACAGCGTCTACCAGTGCCATGCCAGCTCCTTGCAGTACTGGGGCCACTCGGCTGTTATAGTAGCTCCAGGGGTTGAAATGGAGGTGTTGATAATGATACACAGTCAGCGCTTTGTGGTGATATGGATGAAGAAGAATCTGCCTCATGCAATTTTTTAGTGATGATAGCTCAGTGGTTAGTGCAGTCGGTTCGCATGCCGAAGGGCGTGGGTTCAAACCCCAACAATGAGCTTGAGCTGCCGGTGAAGGAAAAACATCGTGACGAAACCGTAGTGTGGTGGTAGGGTAGGTTTGATACTCGGCTGGCTAGCTACCACACGAGAGTTGAAGAATCTGCCGCCAAGCATCTAACGGTGTGTTCCGGCAGCCTCACTTGAGAGCCAGTACCATTCCAGGCTAGATGTGCTTTACCATCTTCGACTACCCTTAACATCAGGTGAGCTGTAGTCAAAATAGACGTTTTAGAATAGTAGCTGTCTTGTTCCAGTGCTGCGGTCCAGTAGCTTGTCCGGTGTGTGGCACCCGCTGGCCTGACGCGCGCTCGCTTCGTGCCCACACGCTTATATCGCATGAACGGTAAGCCACTAGTCAGTACTATAAAGAAACCAAACATTTAGCGATGATAGCTCAGTGGTTACCGCGGTCGGTTCACACGAAGGTTGTGGGTTCAAACCCTAACAATGAGCTTGAGCTGTTGATGAAGGAACACATAGGTTCTAGTACTCGACTGGCTAGCTATCACCCTCCAGTTGAAAATTGTCAAGCTAACGGTGTGTTCAGACAGCCTCACTTGAGAGCCAGTTCCATTCCAGGCTAGGTGTTCTTCACCATCTTCGACCACACCGTCACTTAACATCAGGTGAGCTGTGTTCAAAGACCAAAACTGTCAGCCATAAAAAAAAAGGTCGCCAGTTGTTACACCTATTAACTAGTTTATTTCTTCTGTATTATGTAATTTTAAGTGTGTACAATAAAGAGTTATTCATTCACTAGCTGTGCCCCGCGGTTTCACCCGCGCTAGATGCCTACGTCATAGCAGCTTTATGCATGCAAAGTCTCAGCCCGATCGGTTTAAAATTGACAAAGTTTCATACAAACTCATCCCCTATTTTATCCCCTTGGGGGTAGAATTAATCAAAATCCTTTCTTAGCGGATGCGTACGTCATAACATCTACCTGCATGACAAATTTCAGCCCGATCCGTCCAGTGTTATGGGCTGTGCGTTGATAGATCACTATGTCAGTCAGTCAGTCACCTTTGAGTTCATTCATGTTTTCCTTCACCGGTAGCTCAAGCTCTTTGCTGGGGTTTAAACCCACATCCTTTTGCGTGTGAACCGACCGCACTATCACTAATCTTTAAACGTTATATCTAACCTAATTTGATAACAATTATCTATTACAGAAGGTATATATGCAAAATATGTGGACACACATCGAAATCCAGTCATAAGGCCAAGGAACACACACAGTGGCACGCCGGGGTCACCTTCCCGTGCAGCAGCTGTGGGCGCTCCTTCAATAAGAGCACGAGTTACTTGACCCACGTGAGGCTACGACACGCGACTCACGTGTGCAACGTTTGTGGTCAAAGCTTTATAGGAGAAAACGGTCTTAGCATGCACAAGAAGAAAGCCCATAGGGAGAAGGTGAGCTCTTTGCATTTTATTTTTGACAGGCCAGGTGTACGACCATAGCTCACCTACACGCACACACACACACAGATATTTATCTAACACTATCCCACAGCCTGAGCATTTTTGTGGTACACTTTACTGAAAAACTATCACGCCTATAGATTTGTGCTTTAACATAGTAATTTAACTTAACATCTAGATGTGCTATCTGTTAAAAAAATTATAATTTTAAAAGTATAAAAAGAATGAACATTAACAATTTTGTATTCATTAGACAAAATGTTTTTTTTTTTAATGGCTGACTGTCTATGTGTGTTTGACCACAGCTCACCTGATGTTAAGTGACGATGTGGTCGAAGATGGTAAAGCACACCTAGCCTGGAATGGTACTGGCTCTCAAGTGAAGCTCCTGGAACACACCGTTAGATGCTTGGGGCAGATTTCCAACTCTCGTGTGGTAGCTAGCCAGGCGAGCACTAGAAAGTACCCTAACACCACGCTATGGTTTCCTCACGATGTTTCCCTTCACCGGCAGCTCAAGCTCATTGTTAGGGTTTGAACCCACGCCATGTGTCTCTAGAGTCGTAACTTTAACAGAATTTTTTTAAGTGTAAAAATCGATTAATTAATTACAGGAACTAGACTCTTCAGATTTCCACGAGTGTGCACGCTGTCACCTACAGTTCCGGAGCTTGACAGCTTTGAACCGGCACAGCGACATCAACGAGAGCGTTTGCGACGCAAACTTGCAGTAAGTATAACATAATAACATCCTTATCTTCTGTTTGTTCTGTATCTGGGTGTTCTGCATGAATTATAAGTATGTATTTAAAAAAACGGCCAAGTGCGAATCGGACTCGCGCACGAAGGTTTCCGTACCATTAAGTAAAAAAACGGCAAAAAAATCATGTCTGTTGTGAGGGAGCCCCCCTTAAATACTTGTTTTAATTTAATTATTTACTTTTAAAGTGAATATATAACTAAATATTCTGTGAATATTTCAAGCGTCTACCTGTTGCCGTTATCAATATCGAGCAGAAAAATCACGTATTGTATGGCAGCCCCATTAAATATTTATTTTATTCTGTTTTTTTAGTATTTCTTGTTATAACGGCAACAAAAATACATCATCTGTGAAAATTTCAACTAACTATCACGGTTCATGAGATACAGCCTGGTGACAGACAGGCAGTCGGACGGACAGCGGAGTCTTAGTAATAGGGTCCCGTTTTACACTTTGGGTACGGAACCCTAAAAAAAGATCAGTTATCTGCCTTCTGTCACACAAGCTTTACTTAGTTTGGGGTCATATGGCGCTATGTGTATTTTTCTACAATATATATTTTTTATATTTTTTTTTATAATATTAATTGCCGTGGTGGTGCCGGCGTAAGAATAGTACCCCACCCTCGCTACCCGTGGTTGCCGTAAGAGTCGGCTAAGGGATGTAATCCGGAAGATGGGCAGCAGCGTCTTCCTTGAACAATCACACCTAACTGCGCTCGCCAACCCGCCTGCCAAGCGTGGCGAGTATTGGCAAAACCCCCCCAGGAGGAGGCCTGTGTCCAGCAGTGGACATTGGACACCCTATGGCTTTAATGGCTGTTGATGATGCTGATGAATAATAAGTTTACAGACTACTTCAATAACCAACTGGCTAAGGCCCGTGTGAAATCTACTTTCTTTATAGGAGATTTTTTTAATGTTAAAGTAATGATCAAAATCAAAAAGTCATTTATTCAGTTTAGGCCCTGGTAAGGCACTTATGAACGTTAAGTTACATGTTTGAATCTACCACCGGCTCGTAATTACACTTCAACTGAGAAGACTCCGGCAACAAACTCAGCAAGGCATTTTTATTTGTGGATCTTTCTATCCATGAGATGAACGAAACACTCTCCTGATGGTAATATATAACGCCTGTCCATGACCATTGCAAAACAAAGTCCAGGGCATCGCTGCCTTGGCCTGCCTTAAATTGTTTTCACAAAACTCGTGTTTTTCAGGATAAAGTCTGGATACGTGCCTTTCTTACAATGAGAATAGGTTATTTAAAAAAAAAACGTCTGTAACGGAATTATTTTTAAACTTTTCAGTGTGTGTGTGCAGTGCGGTGACCAATTCTCAAATGACCAGCTCTTAAAACAACACACGGATGCACATCTTAAAACTGACGCGCTTCGAACTTGTACACAGGTGAATATGGGGTAACTCGAGTATTAAGGCTAAACCATCTATATCTTTAAACGAGAAATTCTTGTATATATATATATATATATATACATATATATATATATATCTGAATCACGGAAACGGTTCCAACGATTTTCATGAAATTTTGTATCCAGGGGGACCGAGGGGTTGACCGAGCATTCCTCGGCTGAAAACATGGATAAAACGACGTTTCCTGAAAATGAAACCTAGCTAGATCGACTTTTCGCCCCCGAAACCCCCTGGATACAAAATTTCATGAAAATCGTTGGAGCCGTTTCCGAGATTCAGAATATATATATATATACAAGAATTGCTCGTTTAAAGATATAGATAAATACTAGCCAAAAGCTGAGCTTTGTGAGGACTCGCGTAATTTTTCTAACGGGTAATAATTTTTAAGACAGTTTTTTTTAAATTTATTTTAGTTCTGTTGCAGCGATGTTAACTCTTTGGTTTTCTAACAGATGGCGTTAGTAGTACAATAACATTCTATCCAATGAATGCAAAATTGTTAATGTTCATGCTTTTTAATGGTTATAAAATTATTATTATTTTGACAGATAACACATCTAGATATGAACTTAAATTACTATGTTAAAGCACAAATCTATAGGCGTGATAGTTTTTCAGTAAAGTGTACCACAAAAATGCTCAGGTTGTGGAATAGTGATAGGGCTCGCTTCGCTCGCCCTGATAAATATAACTCAACACCAAGTAAAAAGCTTTATTATATAAATTTTGGAAGTTTTATAACTTGTATCACGTCGTTGCAGTGTTCGCGAACGTTCGCGAACGAACGCTCGCTCGCGGCACACATACAGCGCACACACGCTCGCACACAAACACACTCGCCGCGCCACTGTGTGTGTGAGGTCTGCGGGTACAAATGTATGGTGAGTTACGACTAACTTTTTTTTGTGATTGACAGGCTAGGTGTTTGTCCACAGCCCATCTGATCGTATGTGACGGCGTAATGGAAGATGGTTAACACACATAGCCTGGAATGGTACTGGCTCTCAAGTGAGGCTGCCGGAACACACCGTTAGATGCTTGGCAGCAGATTTTCAACTCTCGTGTGGTAGCTAGCCAGCCGAGTACTAGAAAGTACTCTACCACCACGCTATGGTTTCCTTCACCGGCAGCTCAAGCTCATTGTTGGAGTTTGAACCCACGCCCTTCGGCATGCGAACCGACCGCGCTAACCACTGAGCTATCATCGCTACATATTTAAATATCATCATCATCATCAGCCTATCGAAGTCCAATGCTGGATATAGGCCTCTCCCGAGACACGCCACTCAGCCCGATATTCGGCTGTTCGCTTCCATCCACCGCCAGCTGTCCTACGTATATCATCACTCCATCGAATCTCAGGGAGTCCTACGCTACGTTAGCCGAAAATAAATGATAATGATGTTTAAATATAATTAGGAATAAAAAATTGGTTTAAAATGTGTTTTCCTAAATAAAAAAATCTAAATCAAAAGTCATTTATTCAGTTTAGGCCCTGGTAAGGCACTTATGAACGTTAAGTTACATGTTTGAATCTACCACCGGCTCGTAATTACACTTCAACTGAGAAGACTCCGGCAAGAAACTCAGCAAGGCATTTTTTTGTGGATCTTTCTTTTCATATTAGGTTACAGTTTACAGTTATAAATATTAATACATACATTATGCTTACTACAATTGTCACTTAGCAAGCCTTCCGTTTAATTATAGCTATTTTATTTGCTAGTATGAATTCTAATTTAAGTATGTATTCAAAAAAGGCCATCTTTATTTGAATAGAGCGCCAGTTCGCTGGTGAACCATCAGAGGGTACACTCTGGAGAGAAACCCCACGCCTGCACACATTGTCACAAACGGTTCAGCGTCGCACAGAGATTACAGGTGAATATCACACGCGCTTCACAGTCCCACTGTTGGGCGCGCGTCTATTCTCATTGTTAGAAGGGTCCCATAATCCACCACGCTCGCCAATAGGGATTGTATACCGGGATCCCGGGATACCGGACCGATATTTCTCCGGTACAATACCGGTATTAATAGACAATACCGAAATTTCGGTATTTAAGAAAAAAGGTTTCTCATGACAGATTTCACCTTTTTCGTTTCATTCGAGTCTCGACAAATGAACTTACTTTCGTGTATTGTTTTCTAAACTCGACGAAGTTAATAACATAACAATGGTAGAAAAGATACATAATGCTTTCGGAATAACTCGAATATAATTGGGGGGGTTTTCTTTAGTTTTGAAATTGATTTCAGTAATTGACTATTATGTTATTTTTAGAACAATGAGATTAACTTCATCGTCGAGATCAGAAAACAATTTTTTGAGAGCCAGTTCCATTCCAGGCTATGTGTGCTTTACCATCTTCGACCACACCGTCACTTAACATCAGGTGAGTTGTGGTCAAACACCTAGGCTGTCAACCATTAAAAAAAAAAACAATAAAATGAAAAGATCTTTTTTTAAGACTCGAATGATACAAAATTGATGTCATGTGAAACTTTTTTTTTTGTAAATTCCAATATTTCGGTATTGACTTATTGTTGATTTGTTACACTCGATGCATATTGTGCCATTTGTTATTGTTTGTTAATTTAAACAAATTTTAATTGTTATCATAATACCGGTATTCCGGTATAGTTTAGGTACAATACCGAAATACCGGTATTGAAAAATACCTCCGGTATTGCAATCCCTACTCGCCGAGTGCGGATTGGTTTTACACATATTCGACAAAAAAAAAATAAGAACTCTTAGACATTTTGTTTTCCTCGCGATGTTTTCCTTCACCGTTTAAAAACAACGGTAATGCGCACATAACTTGAAAAAGACTTGTCGTGGGATTCGAACCCATGACCTCTAGAGTGGAAATCAGACACTACCTCTCACCTTCCAACAAAATATAATGCGTGGAATCAGCAAAATATAATACACACAATACAAAAACATATAGTAAGTTGCCTCGCTGTTCCCACATGAACGCAAATTTTTTTTTAAATAAAAAGTATCCTATGTGTTAATCCAGGGCGTCAGCTACCTCTATACCAAATTTCATGAAAATTTATCTAGCCGTTTGAGCGTGAACTAGTAACAAACATAGAAATAAATCGCCTTTATAATATGTGATTTGTTATATGGGGATATTGTCATTTCTTGCTGCAGATCCACGTACGTACACACACAGGCGAGCGCCCGTTCCAGTGCACTCGATGCCCAAAGGCTTTCAAACACAAAGCTGCCCTCAACAGGCATGACAGGGTAACTATATCTATTTACAGGTGTTGCCCCCGTTGACTACCCGGGGATAAATGTATTTATATACACACAGGGTTGTAGATCGGGGGTTATTGTACTTATAATTATAAACAACTTATAATATGGCCACAACTTTCGAATTGCGGAATGAATCTGTTTTTATTTTATTAAAGATAGGCTTGCGTTTGACTACCATCTCGCCTGATGTTAAGCGGAGATGCTGTTTGCTGAATTGCTGAATGTGATGCTGAAGACGAGGCCGCGCGCGCGTTGTCTCAGCTGTGTCCCCATGATGAAGGCCACCGGATGTGGCCGAAACTATAGCCGGAGTTTCCGATAAAATTAAACGAGAGTAATCCCGCATAAATAAAACAAAAATGTGTCAAAACCACATCAGTTTCCATATAAAATACAAATAATCTTGTTACTAATAAATATAATATGTGGAGTGAATCCTTAAATAATATCTAAAAATATAAACCTCATAGCTGAAGTTTTAGTAATAACCAGACTTAGACTCAGAGTCAATGCTTATCAACCTCTTAGCGCGCCTCTCGACTGACTCCAGGTGTACATCTAGGGATTGAATACCGGGATCCCGAATACCGGGATACCAGACCGATTTTTCTCCGGTATTAGTAGACAATACCGAAATTTCGGTATTTAAGAAAAAAGCTTTCACAGACAGATTTCACCTTTTTTGTTTCATTCAAGTCTCGACAAATGAACTTTCTTTCATGTAATGTTTTCTAAACTCGACGAAGTTTTAATCTCATTGCTTTAAAAATAACTTCGCTCAATTAGGGATTCAAATTTTCGATAACATAACAATGGTAGAAAAGATATATAATCCTTTCGGAATAATTCGAACATAATTCGGGGGTTTTTCTTCAGTTTTGAAATTGATTTCAGAAATAGCTAAACTATTAGACTAATTGACTATTATGTTATTTTTAAAACAATGAGATTTACTTCATCGTCGAGATCGAAAAACAATAAAATGAAAAGAAGATCTTTTTTCAAGACTCGAATGATACAAAATTGATGTCATATCCACTAGATCGTCAGCGCCGCGTTCTGTCAATACCCAGAAACGTTACGAAGAAAGTGTCAAATCTCGATTCAAACTGATTTAAAGTGACAGATTAAAAAGAAATGAACTGTTTGTATATTTAGGCGCCATCTATGTTTTGTTCTGCGACTTAAATACTAGAGATATTGCAAAAAAGTGCTTTATTACAACAAAATAAAGCTGATTTTCATCTCTGCCTAAGACGACACTCGTGTGTACCCAGACGTAAGTTGTCAAAAATTTTTTGGACACAAGTGTCTCGTGACGTTCTAGTGGACATGAAACTTATTTTTCTGTAAATACCAAAATTTCTGTATTGACTAATTGGTAACTTGTTACACTCGATGCCTATTGTGCCATTTGTTATTGTTTGTTAATTTAAACAAATTTTAATTGTTATCATAATACCGGTATCAATAACGGGTATCCCGGTATAGTTTAGGTACAATACCGAAATACCGGTATTGAAAAATACCTCCGGTATTGCAATCCCTGTGTACATCTATCGACGCAGAACTAACAAAGCAGTTTTATCTAGTGCAACTAATGCAAATATTATTTCTCAGGTTCATACCGGAGTGAAGCCTTATTCTTGTCCCCAGTGTGGGAAGCGTTTCTCGCAGTCAAACTCCATGAAGCAACACTGCGCTGGAGTACACATGAAGACCTATTTATACTCCAGAAGAAATAAGCAATAAATAAATTATATCCGAGACAAGAGACTTTTATTTACACATATATTATTGCAGGATATCTGTGAGACGATAGCGATGCTTTGTAGCGATGATGGCTCAGTGGTTAGCGCGGTAGGTTCGCATGCCGAAGGGCGTGGGTTCAAACCCCAACAATGAGCTTGAGCTGTCGGTGAAGGAAAACATCGTGAGGAAACCATAGCGCGGTGGCAGGGTACTTTCTAGTACTCGGCTGGCTAGCTACCACCCTCAAGTTGAAAATGTGCCGTCAAGCATCTAACGGTGTGTTCCGGCATCGTCACTTGAGAGCCAGTTCCATTCCAGGCTAGGTGAGCTTTACCATCTTCGACCACACCGTCACTTAACATCAGGTGAGCTGTGGTCAAACACCAAGCCAGTCAGCCATTAAAAAAAAAAAAAAAACCCTATTACAAAAGAAACCCCTAGTTTATACCTATGATGACATGGTTTTTTCACAATAACGCAAAGATATTACTTTGACCTTTGTGTTCCCTCCTAATCCATTAAAACAATCCCCTAAGGCCACGTAACTACACCTATTGTATAATTTATGTATAGGGGATGATGTCATGGCATGGCACGTATACAATGACCAATAGGGATGTGAAAAACTCGAGTCTTGTAGTCTCAATTTCGAGACAAGTCATGAGATTACTGTGGTGCCTATAATTGTCAGATAATAAAATCATCATCTCAGCTGGAGGACGTCCACTGCTGGACATATGCCTCCTCCACTGACTTCCATAAAGACCGGTCGGAAGCGGCTCGCATCCAGCGCGTTCCTGCGGCCTTTATGAGGTCGACTGTCCACCTTGTGGGTGGACGTCCTACGCTGCGCTTGCCGGTCCGTGGTCTCCACTCCAGAACTTTGCAGCCACATCGGCCATCAGTTCTGCGTGCTATGTGCCCTGCCCACTGCCACTTCGTCATTTGAGTCCTTACTTAAGGACTCAAAAGTAAGTCCCGAGTTCTTCTACAAAAGACAAGTCTTCCAATGATGGTAAAAAAAATTCATGTAGTTGTTTTGCTTCACTCAAGAACAAGTAAAGTTCTTGAACTTGTTCGGACTCGCATCTATAAAGAAATCTCGAGTCCTGAACCAGAACTCAAGTCTTTTTAGATATTACAAGACTTAGGACTCAAGTTTTTAATAACACTAGTGTCTATTCTATCTATGGAATGTGGTCAAATGATAGAACTTTCAATTTTCCTTGAAAGCTGTGAGATTCTCTTTCGAAAATACGATAGTGGTTCCCTCACTCAGGTTAACAATTAAGTCGGTAGTGTGCAAGGTCGTAACAAGAAGAGAAATCAATATAATTTCCACACCATACATAAAAAAGTATTTTTCCTTAATAGAGAAAGTAATGAGACGACTGAGTAACAAAAAAGTCAGGGCATCGCTGCTTTGGCGCTCATTACTTTGAGACATTCGATGGTTAGTCTTAACAGCCCTGTTATGTCGCTAGAGTTCCCTTCGCAGTAATGTTTACACACTACTGCTTGGCGGCAGATAAGACGCCCTCCTGATGGTTAGAGATAACGCCTGTCCTTGACCCTTACAGCGGTACACAGAACTTTGAGTAGCAAAACAAAGTCCAGGGCATCGCTGCTTTGGCGCTCATTACTTTGAGACATTTGATGGTTAGTCGCAACAACCATGACGAATACACGACCTCTTGCTAAAGAGGTCGTGTATTCTACAACCTGGTGATTTGGTTGTAGCTGTAATATGGCAGCCATAAGCTATATTTTTTTGTGAACTTTCCCCTACACTGACTGTCATCATATCTACATATAGTAATGATTACAAGATCTCGCCCACATAAAGGGAAGCCGATGTGTTTGTATAAAACAATAAATGTCGAATCCACGCGAAAATAGATTTTATGACGCGCCCTAGGTAAATAAGTGATACAAGGTTACACGGATCGGCAGTGCTAAGGCAACAGATCAACCTGTACATCTTTTATTAAGAACGCATGAAATCGCGAAAAAAAACTATAAGGTAGATTTTAACTGAGTTTTCTTTTAGTACTCGGCTGGCAAGCCATCACCATCAACTTGAAAATCTGTCGCCATGCACCTAACGATGTGCTCCGGCAACTTATTTAAGAGCCAGTTCCATTCCAGGCTGGATTGGGTAAGTATCCAATAGATGGCGCTACGTTAAGAGTCCAAACGTTTCATATGTGCTACAATTTGTAAAATTTGTAGCGATGATGGCTCACTGGTTAGCGCGGTAGGTTCGCATGCCGAAGGGCGTGGGTTCAAACCCCAACAAGGAGCTTGAGCTGCCGGTGAAGGAAAACATCGTGAGGAAACCATAGCGTGGTGGTAGGGCACTTTCTAGTACTCGGCTGGCTAGCTACCACCCTCAAGTTGAACATCTGCCGCCAAGCATCTAACGGTGTGTTCCGGCAGCCTCACTTGAGAGCCAGTTCCATTCCAGGCGTGCTTTACCATCTTTGACCACACCGTCACTTAACATCAGGTGAGCTGTGGTCAAACACCTAGCCAGTCAGCCATAAAAATAAAAATTCACGTTACACGCGTGTGTTCAATTTGGCCACAGCAACGCGTCTGCTAGTCAATATTAGTCGGAAAGTCAGCCGGCGCTTACAATTTTCTTCACTTATAAGATTGATACAAATACAAATACAAATACAAATATTTTATAGATAACACCAATGTTACAAGTCAATTCCGTAATATCATTACATTGAGATTAAGAACACTGATTACATGTCAATGGAATAAAAACAAAATGTCAATGTATATAAACATGTCAATATAAGAACATTGTCAATATAATAATACTGCCAATATAAAATATGTCAATATAAAAATACGTCAATACAAAAATACGTCGGCATATAAATATGCCAAAATAAAAAAATATTGTCCATATAATAAAATGTCCAGAAATTACTTACTAGTAATTTAATAATCTTTTAACTTGAAATATTCATCAATGTCATAAAACATTGTCTCTAGCAGCCAAGGTGCTCTAGGTGCTAGAGACAATGTGCATCCCGGACGGATGTGCATCCCGGCAGCTCTAGGTGCATCCCGGACGGAGGCGGGTACACGGTCGTAGACCGCGGGGCCCAGCATGTATACCGACCTCTCCGACTTGACGAGCCGGTGCGACGGCGTTACAAGCTGGTCTTTCTTTTTATATGTATTTGATAGCTGCAATAAGCAATATTTCTTTCGTCTCGTTCATATTTCTCGGTTTGGCAATACGCCAAGGTTTATGAGATTTTATGGGTTTTAGGTCAATACCTAAATATTATGTTTTAATATTATAAACAAAACATTTTTTATTACTAGCAAAATGTTGACTAGTTTTTATCCGACTACTGTGAAATGGGTTTTTAGCAGCCTTTGTATGTCTGTTTGTTTGTATGTGTGTTCCGCCGTATAGCATCGAAACTGTTCATTCAGACAGCCCTGTTGGCTCATTGGGAGTATGTCTGCCTGAGCGGTAGGGCGTGGGTTCGATTCCCGCCAAGGACAATTTTTTTTTTTTTTTTTAATGTAACAGTATTTATACAAACGAGACGCTCTCCTGATGTTAAGAGATAACGCCTGTCCATGACCATTGTAGCGATACACAGAACTTTGAGTAGTAAAACAAAGTCCAGGGCATCGCTGCCTTGGCGCTCATTACTTTAAGACTAGATGGTTAGTCTCAATAGCCCTGTAATTTCGCTAGCTGCAGTACCCTTCAAACCGGAACACAGTAATGTTTACACACTACTGCTTGGCGGCAGAATATCTGGTGCTGCGGTGGTACCTACCTAGACGACCTCCTGCTAAGGAAATCTACCACCAAGTAAAACTATGAGTTTGTTTGGTATAAACAAATGTTTGCTCTGTGTCTGGGTGTTCTGTATGTATTTACAACAACAAAAAAAGCATTTATGTATCCCATCAGTTATCTGACTTCCATCACACAAGCTCTGCTTAGTTTGGGGTCAGATGGCGCTGTGTGTAATGTGTCCTACAGTATTTATATTTATTTATTCGATTTTGTTAATTGTTTGCCATCAATAGACACATTAAAATGAACCCATTGGTTCCGAACTAGTGTACACTGTATTTCGCAAACCAATGGCTTCTCCCGATGTCTAATAAAGCACAAAACGCCAGAAGCAGACTTAAAACTGAACAATTTTTTATACAATTACATAAAAATTAACCTATATACGTATATATATATATATATTTTTATAGCTGACAGGCTTGGTGTTTGACCACAACTCACCTGATGTTAAGTGACAGTGCGGTCGAAGATGGTAAAGCACACCTAGCCTGGAATGGAACTGGCTCTCAGGTGAGGCTGCCGGAACACACCGTTAGATGCTTGTCAGCAACTTTTCAAGTTGAAAGTGGTAGCTAGCCAGTCGAGTACTAGAAAATGCCCTAACATCACCGGCAGCTCAAACTTGAACCAGTGTTCTTCGGCGCGTAAACCACTGAGCTATCTAAAAAATTATCTTGATGTTTCATAAGATACTTGTCACTGGCAAATGCACTGAGTGCTACGCCAAAAACAAAAAAGAAGTAATATTTGACACCGCATTTTCAGTCAAATCACATTTCTCCGTAAACTATTATTGTCACTATGCATAATGTTCACTTACTACAAGGAATATTATCTGATCTTGGCGCGGGTCCAGCAGTACATAACCCACACAAATCGTGTACACACAGATGCATAATTCACTTAATTTCACTTGGTGGTAGATCACCTTGAGACTAACCATCGAAAGTCTCAAAGTAATGAGCGCCAAAGCAGCGATGCCCTGGACTTTGTTTTGTTACTCAAAGTTCTGTGTATCGCTGCAATGGTGATGGACAGGCGTTATCTCTTAACATCTCTTAGCATGCTATAATTTGACTTGATATATTACATTATTGCATTTATTGAATTATTTTATTGTTTTGACTTTTGAATTTAATTTAATTTTTTACTTTTGAATTTTATTTTTTGACTTTTGTATTTTATTTGAATTGTATATATGTGACATTTTAATTTTATAATAATAATAATATGTACCAATGTTGACTTGCACCATCGCATTAGGGAACCCCTGTAAGGATGGTGTAAACTGTTGTAAATAAATAAATAAATAAACATCAGGAGAACGTATCGTTTGTCTTATAATATATGTAGCGATGATAGTTCAGTGGTTAGCGCGGTCGGTTCGCATGCCGAAAAGCGTGGGTTCAAACCCCAACAATGAGCTTGAACTGCCGGTGAAGAAAAACATCGTGAGGAAACCATAGCGTGGTGATAGGGTACTTTCTAGTACTCGGCTGGCTAGCTACCACCCTCAAGTTAAAAATCTGCCGCCAAGCATCTAACGGTGTGTTCAGGCAGCCTCACTTGAGAGCCAGTTTCATTCCAGGCTAGATGCTTTACCTTCTTCGACCACACTGTCACTTAACTATATGTGTGCCAAATTTAATCCAAATCCGTTAAGCCGTTTTTGCGTGATTGAGTAACAAACATCTAAACATTTTTTGAAAATCTGCCGCCAAGCATCTAACGGTGTGCTCCGGCAGCCTCGCTTGAGAGCCAGTTCCATTCCAGGCTAGGTGTGCTTTACCATCTTCGACCACACCATCACTTAACACCAGGTGAGCTGTGGTCAAACACCAAGCCTGTCAGCCATAAAAAAAAAAAAAACTTTCACATTTATATAAATAGTAGGATATATTCGACACCTATTACGAAATCCATCTGCATATTCTGCAGCATCTGGTGACGTGTTGTACAGTTTTCTCGTGTAAAAATACCTAGGCACTGAATGTACCGCGATCTCTGCCGACCGGCGTGCGCGGAAACGCAGCATCTGCAAACTGATATTGAAAAATATATTATTTTTACAAATTTTGTAATAATAATGAATTAACCTTCTATTTCTACTTATCATCATCATCATCATTATTGTCTCAGCCGTAGGACGTCCACAGATACAACTAATATTTATTATTATTTATTGATAACACCAAAGTTACAGGTAATTATTACATTTACTTGGTGGTAGATTTCCTTAACAGGAGGTCGTCTAGGTATTTATTTATTTATTTTTATTTATTTATTTATTGACATAAAAACGTTACACAGTTACATTTATGTCACAGACTTATGCATTAATTAATAAGAAAAAAGTAAAGCATGTCAAGTTCAAAATCATATAAAATGTCAAATTCAAATATTATGTCAAACTTAAATACAATATCAAATAGAAATGAAATATCAGGCTCAAATACAATGTCAAATTTAAATTTAACTGCAATGTCAAATACAAATATAATGTCAAAATCTAGAAACAATGTCAAATTCAAATATTCTAATAAGTATAATACGTCATAGGTCAGTAAAACCATCGTCAAGAGCTAAGTTGTCATGCTTCTTGCACCTGTCCCACTGATCAGTCAGATTTTCGCAATACAATAAAAGATTTGCTGACACAGTTTTCCAAGTATCTGTCAGAATATCAAAATCAGTGTTGACAGCAAGGAGCATATTGAAGTGGCGGCGGGCGCGAATCAACGGAGACATAGACCGCGCAACAGTACGACCCTGATCAACGTGGAAGAGGTTATGTGGCTTACCGCGCCTATTTGCCGGAACCCAGGGATTATCCGGGGCGAAAAACGAGGAGAGCAAATTATGCAGATGCAGAGAGTCGATAGACCCTCTCAGCACCTTACAGCAAAAAACCAGCTGGTCGAGTAGCCTTCTCACTTCCAAGGAGTTGTACCCTAACTGCCCTAGAAGAAACTTGGTTGGGTACATGTAAGGATAATACCCAAAGAGCTTTTTGTACAGAACCCTTAAGAAGACCTTTTGGACCTTCTCAAGCATCCGTGCGTAGGTGACATGATGAGGGTTCCATACACAGGCGCTCGATTCAAGTTTGCTTCTAACAAGAGCACCGTACAATGTTTTTAAAATATGTGGGTTGTCAAAGTCCTTAGCATTACGCAGAACGAAACCTAGACGTCGGTAAGCCTCCTTCGCAAGATCTGACACGTGATCATGAAATGTCAGACCGCGATCAAATATTACCCCCAGATCTTTGATAGAAGATACTCTGTTTATGGCTACGTTGTTAAGTAGATAATTGAAATGTATTGGATTTCTTTTGCGGTCAAACGTCATTATGTTACATTTACTTAAATTAAATTGCATCTTATTTGTCTCACTCCATTTGAAAATACTATTGATGTCCTTTTGTAGGCTAAGACAGTCGTTAGGAGAACAGACTTCAATAAACAGTTTAAAATCGTCCGCATATAAAAGGCACTTGGCGGCGTTCAACACTTTAGGCAGGTCATGGATCATGCAGGAAAAGAGATCAGGGCCAAGAACTGATCCTTGGCTTACTCCCGATTTAGTGTGATAAGGTTCAGATTTGTAACAACCATACTTCACAAATTGAAGCCGATCTCTCATATAGTCAGAGAAGAAGTCAAGGAGCCGCGGAGTGAAACCCATGGCAGACAGTTTATGAAGCAGTATATCATTATCAATTTTGTCAAACGCTTTTTGAAAATCGAAATAAATCACGTCGACCTGAGAGCCACGGTCCATAGCATTAGTGATATATTCAACTAGACATAAAAGGTTTGAGTTTACGGAGCGACCTGCTCTAAAACCATGTTGTTCGTCACCAAGCAGATGGTTTATTTGACGATACAACCCCCTATGTAGGACATATTCGAAAACCTTCGCCGGTGCACATAAAATTGCAATGGGACGGTATTGATCTACAAGTGTTTTATTACTATTCTTTGGAATAGGAGTCACTCGGGATATCTTCCACTGGGCAGGGTACTTACTATTTAAAAGTGAGAGATTTAAAATATGGTACAGAGGAAGAATGATATGTTTTTTATACGACTTAAGAATGAACCCAGGTATGTTGTCCGGCCCTGGTGAGCTATTAGGCTTTAATTTATTAATAGCTCGCTCGATATCCACATGCGTCACGGAAGGTATGTTAACGTCACCGCACAAAACTCCGTTATCGCAGCAAGATCTACTATCTAGGAGAGGTTGTTCGTCCAAGAATACACTAGAAAAGTAACTTGCAAATGCTTCTGCGGCTTCCACACCTGTACATGACTTCCCTTGGTAAGTAACACAAGGCTCAAAACCACCCTTAGACTTAAGGCTACGCACATGACTCCAGAAACGTTGAGGTTGAAGTTGTAGCTGCTTTTCTATACCCAGCATATGCGATTTGTATGCTTCAGAAATACGCGTCTTTAAACTCGAGCGTAGATCCGAAAACAAACTATATGTAACAACACATCTAGAATTTATCCAAGCTCTATGCAATCTACTTTTACGACGGATGTCGCTAATAATATTCGCGTCGAACCAGACTGGGTATCGGTTGCATTTCGAGGCCGACCTTTTCTTTTTAGGGACTGACAAATCAAATAGCTCATATATAATATTATAAAAAGCGTCTGAGGCAGCAGCAACATTTTCGCACTCGAGGACCGGTGCCCAGGAAGTTTCTTCGAGAAGTGAGCAGAAAAGTGCATTGTCCATTTTGCTGAAATTCCAATCGCGCGACCCTTCAATATTACTAGGTTGTAGGCGAACGCCATTACTATTGCGTAATCTTAAATTCACCACTATCTCGAGTCCTGGGTGATATAATTGGTCGATGGGAACAAAGCCGTCACCCTCACAGACACATAGCAGTCGCGAATCACTATGCTCCTGCGCCAACACTACGTCAAGAATACTACCATGGGAATTAACAATGTCATTGTGGTCGATTAAATTACAGTATGTCAGAAAATAACAATAATAATTTTTTATATTATTAGTCGCGCTGACCATATTCAGGTCTCCAACAAGAAAGAATCTTACGTTGGAGCTAGCCAGGAAGGACTCAATTTTACATAACACATTCATATAAACGGCATCGGCAGCCTTAGGTTTAATATATACAACACATACAATAAATGAAAAACCGCGATATGTAATCGCCGCCCACAGGTCTTCACCCAGTTCGGACTCGAGTTCCCGTCGACGAAGTACGGCGACTTCCGGTCTCACGGCTAGCAGTACTCCGCCACCGGGGGAGGTTCGGTCACGGCGCAGCAGCGTCCAGCCGTCGGGCACAACCTCTGCGTCCTCTACCGAGTCGTCGAGAAACGTTTCCGTTGCGGTAACAAGCAGATGGTCGGAGACTAGCATGCTAGCCCGCCATTTAGGCAGTTTCGTTTTTAACCCTCTAACATTTTGGTAGAAGATGTTAGCGGTACACGGCTCACAGCGCACCGACTCCGTGTCGAAATGTCCGGTCCTCCGCAGGCTTACGTTTCTTATAATTTATCCACGGCTTGACGCGTGCATTATCTGGCCAGACGTCAACCGAGAAACAGAGCTCATAGCAGTCTTCCGGAACACCAATTTTAAACGAGTTATAATGATTAGAGGTGTTCAACTGCTCTACAGTAAATACTCTATGTTGTAAAAGCTGGCTCAGGTATTTTTTGACGTCGTTCTCTTCCGATAACATATTCCATAAATGGAAATGTTTTCGTGACTCCGCCGCCTTAAGGAACGTCACAGCCGGTCCAGCAACGCAACGAAGTGACATGGACTTACGCGGTTTCCTGTGTTGTACCGTCGTCCAATTTTCTCTATCCGATTGGGTGGGCGGAACAGTACTACTTCCTAAGGAGGGCCGCTTGGGAGATGAGACCGTGCAAAGAACAGAGTTCACCAATTGGGCTGGTTGTCTGGGCGAGGTAGGATTGTGCGATAATCTCACCTTATTATTCTTTAAAACGGCTTCAGAGTACTGCTTTCTTTCCTGTATGGGAGGTCCTGCTTGGGCATGAGTTTCAGATGAAGATGTGCCGCTTTCAGACTTCTTCAATCTATCTAACATGTTGTTCAGCCTGTCGGACAGCTCAGTATTAGCAGAGCGAAGAGATCTGTTATCTGCTCGGAGTTTATTATTCACATCCCCAAGTGCATCGATGGATTTTTTCATCTCCTCTTGATTGTGGTTGAGCAATGCTACCGTCTGTTGAAATTCTCTTAACTCTTCCAAATCCTTACTGATTGGCTCAAGTTCAGCTTTTATAACGACTGCTAACAAAGCGGGTAACTCAAGTTTAATAGCTGCCATGAGTCGGTCTTTAATAGCTACAATCATATCCTCGTCATCCGATCGAAGCACAGGAGACAACTTAAGCTTACATTGGGTTTTAGTGCCACATGATATGAGCTCAAGATCTTTGGTACTAGAGGCACCCTCTGGTTGATTTACCGTTTTATTAGCGCCACGGATTGGTGTGTTAGTATTATCGCCTTTCGGTTCTTTACTCTTACAAAGGTCACACTTCCAATCATGTAACGATACAAGGTTATTGGTGAACTGCTTTTCCGAAACGCTAGCACATGCCAAATCATATGCCTGTACACAAACAGAACACTTCATGTACTTTCTTCCTCTGATAACAGCCAGGCATCCAGCGCAAGTAGTTGCTTTAGTTGCCATGGCAACTTATATTTTAATAATTATATATAATTCTCAAGGTAGATGAATTCCGTAGACCACAGATTGAAATGTGGCAAAGTTTACAAACAAAGGCAAGTAAATACGATAGTGGCGCTGTTGCAAAATTTGCGTGCTGTGTAGTAACGTAAACTATTTACTCTGAGCCCCCTTGCACAAATAAATTATAATTTATAATTGCCCTGGGTATTCGTCGTACAAAAATAATTCAGTTCATAAGAAGCGAATCAGTGCATTTATAGATCATAGCAGCGCTTACTCGCACTACGCAACCGCTAGGCCAAGTAGATCTTATACGTTGTGACCAAATTAGCAGTATAGTAGACACAGACGTAGACTAAGTTTTTTGCTTACTGGAGGGTAGACCAAAAAAAAAAATGCATCAAATCGAGCAAAACATCCTTTCGATTCCGCATATAACACTTGTTGATTTAGGTAAATAGACACAGTCCCTTAAAACACTTCGTCATAAATCTGATAAGATTTATGCTTATTTACACTCTGGATGCAGATTCACATGGGATAGGACCCTTTAACAATAATAAACAATTTATTTTGTCAGACACACATCTTCTCTTGTCAAGTGCGGTAATGACCACCGCAGGTAGGTACCACCGCAGTACCAGATATTCTGCCGCTAAGCAGTAGTGTGTAAACACAACTGTGTTCCGGTTTGAAGGGTACTGCAGCTAGCGAAATTACAGGGCTGTTGAGACTAACCATCTAGTCTCAAAGTAATGAGCGCCAAAGCAGCGATGCCCTGGACTTTGTTTTACTACTCAAAGAAATGTGTATCGCTGCAATGGCCATGGACAGGCGTTATCTCTTACCATCAGGAAAGCGTCTCGTTCGTCTAATTACTGTTACTTAAAAAAAAAAAACATATTTTGGACATGTTTTTTTAGTTTATGTTGTTTAGTTTTTTGTTTGGATTATACTGCTGGACCACACCGTTAGGTGCTGTGGTCTTCATTAGGTCCTGCGGTCTTCGTTTAGTCGTCTGTCCACCTTGTGGGAGGACGTCCTGCGCTTGCCGGTCTGTCGTGTCCACTCCAGAACTTTGCAGCCCCATCGGCCATCAGTTCTGCGTGCTATATGCCCTACTCACTGCAAATCCAACTTGCTAATCAGCTGGGCTATGTCAGATACTTTAGTTCGTCTACGTATCTTCTTATTTCTGATTCAATCTTGTAGGGAAACTCCGAGCGGAGCTACTCTATTTATTTAATTTAATTTATTTGATTATAAACAACAGAATTACTGATGTTTAAATACTCGATTAAGCATAAGTAATACTACTAGATACGCCGAATGACGTGGGTTCAAAACCCAGCAACGAGCTTTAGCTGCCGGTGAAGGAAAACATCGTTAGAAAACCACGTGGTATGGTACTTTCTATAGTACTCGGATGGCTAGCTACCACCCTCAAGTTGAAAATCTCCCGCCAAGCATCTAACGGAGTGTTGTGGCAGTCTCACTTGAGAGCCAGTTCCATTTAAGGCTATGTGTGTTTATCTTTTTCGACTGCACCATCATTTAACATCAGGTAAGCAGTGGTCAAACACATAGCTTGAGAGACATAAAAAACATAGATAATACATTTAGTTTTTTAGGGTTCCGTACCCAACGGGTAAAATTTTAATGATAGAGTAGTGACCCATTTCAAGATAAGGTAAGTAGAGCATTGGCTATCTCGCTGCAAGATTTGTTAACAATAATATGATCATAGCGTGTCGAACGGTTTTAATTCGCATTCATCATCATCATCAGCCGCATGACGTCCACTGCTGGACATAGGCCTCCCCCATTGACTTCCACAAAGACCGGTTGGAAGCGGTTCGCATCCAGCGCGTTCCTGCGGTCTTTATTAGGTCGTCTGTCCACCTTGTGGGTGGACGTCCTACGCTGCGCTTGCCGGTCCGTGGTCTCCACTCTAGAACTTTGCAGCCCCATCGGCCATCGGTTCTGCGTGCTATGTGCCCTGCCCACTGCCACTTCAACTTGCTAATCCGCTGGGCTATGTCGGCTACTTTAGTTCGCCTACGGATCTCCTCATTTCTGATTCGATCTCGTAGGGAAACTCCGAGCATAGCCCTCTCCATAGCTCGTTGTGCTACTTTGAGCTTACTAAGAAGGCACATAGTCAGAGACCACGTTTCGGCGCCATAAGTCATCACTGGTAACACACACTGGTCGAAGACTTTCGACTTGAGGCACTGAGGTAATTCGGACGAGAAAACGCTGCGCAGTTTTCCGAACGCTGCCCAGCCGAGTTGGATTCGACGATTGACCTCTTTCTCGAAGTTGGACCTACCTAGTTGGACTGCTTGTCCTAGGTAAATGTACTTGTCAACAACTTCAAGAACCGAGCTCCCAACTGATATTGGGGTGGGCACAACATGGGCATTCAACATTACCTTCGTTTTGTCCATGTTCATTTTAAGACCCACCCGTTGAGAAACTCGATTGAGGTCTTCGAGCATTGTGCTGAGTTCCTCCGACGACTCTGCCATGACCACTATATCGTCGGCAAATCGAAGGTGAGTGATGTATTCGCCATTAATATTGATGCCGAATCCTTTCCATTCCAGGAGCTTGAAGGCGTCTTCCACTGTGGCAGTAAACAGTTTCGGAGATATAACATCTCCCTGTCTTACGCCTCTTTTCAGTGGAATCGCCTTCGAAGTCTGCTCCTGTACTTGGACCGACATAGTAGCGTTATTATACAAACACTTCAACACTTCGATATACCGATAGTCAATATGGCATCGTTGGAGAGACTCAACCACCGCCCATGTCTCGATCGAATCAAAGGCTTTCTCATAGTCCACAAACGCTAGACATAGAGGCAAATTATACTCTTCAGTCTTCTGTATAATTTGCCTTAGCGTATGGATGTGGTCTATGGTACTATAACCTTATTCGCATTGGATCGCATTGGATCAAGTCAATAGCATAGCAAGAGCATAATCGCAGCGCTATAATAAGAGAATCCATGGATGATGATGAAAGAACACTGCCTATAAATACTTGCAACAGATATCGATGCGTTCCCAAACCTTGTAAAACATTTATTTTTAAATTCAACATTTAAAAAAGTATAAAAATCCATATTGGTCCCATTATCTTAGACCGTGAGACTAAAAAGTACCTGTTAAATAGTAGTTACTGTGTCAAAATACTTACAAAATTGTATAAAGATTGAATTTAGACTTAATGGCGGTAGACTTCCTTAGCAGGAGGTCGTCTAGGTAAGTATGTATTAACGTTATTGTATTCCGGTTTGAAGGGCTGCAGCTAGCGAAATAACTGAGCTATTGAGAGTAACCATTTAATATCTCAAAGTAATGAGCGTCAAATCAGCAATGCTGTGGGCTTTGTTTTACTACTCTAAGTTCTGTGTATCGCTCCAATGTTCATGGACAGGCGTTATTTTTTACCATCAGGAGAGCGCCTCGTTCATCTCATCACATTTAGATAAAAAAAATATAAATTCTTAACAAAAATCAGAACTTGTGAGCGTCGATCACGTCGTCACTCGTTCAATCATTCAATTTATGTAGATATAAAACCATGTTTATAAAAGTATGGTGATATATATACCACTCCACACACGCTTTGATCTCTTATCGCTATTACATCATTTAGCTCTAATCAAACAATGTAGATGGCAAACATTGAACGAGTATACAAAGGTGGTTGTAGACATGAATATACATTGTTACTACCGCGTCTTCACCCACTAGTATTTTGTTTAAAATACTTTTGAGGTTTGACGGGAATACTTAAATTTTGCATTATTGTCATCAACCTAGCATAGTAATTGCTGGAGAGAGATATATCCCAAGACACAGCTAATGGCAGCTGTATTACGTGTATCGTCACTCCACCTAGTCACAGGGCGTCTTACACTACGTTTGCCAATACGTGGTCTCTACTCTTGAACTTGTCTACTCTAGCGGTTGTCGGTTCTGCGACAAATATAACCTGCCCACCGCCACTTCAACTTACTATACGCAAAAATTTCATAGCGGAAGGAAATTCATAAAACTGATGAAGTATTTCTTTTCATAAATGTACACCCGGGCTGTACCTACGACACAGCTATTATGTTAAAGTCACATTCAAAATAAGACAAGGTTAAGTTTGGCCATACTCTGCATGTTTCCATGAAAATATGATATCATTTGACACTTTATTAATAAAATACCATTATTTTTATACATAATTGATGTATAGAAGTGTTTAGAAATATTATAATTTAAAGTTTTTTTTTTGTCTGCCATTCTATACAGATGACTGTTTTTGTATTGAAAACTGCAATTCCAACTCGAAAGGCAAGAACCTCTTAGCCCTAATATCCTAATATCTATTACTCTAGGTAGCTAGAGATAGGGATTTTTTTATAAACTGGAATATGTATTTTTTTTATACGGAATAGGTTCGTAGTTGACCACATACTGCCTGATGTTAAGCAACGATGTGGTCTAAGATGGAACACGCTTACCTAGAAGGAACCTGTTTACTCTTGATTTGAAGACACTCATATTGTACTTTTTGGGAAACACAGACTCCGGCAAAGAGTTCCACATCCTCGCTGTGCGAATAAAGAATGTGGATTGGAAGCGCTTAGTGCGCACATGGGGAACGTCCACCATGTACGGGTGACACTTTGGGAGCGTTCGTCTAGCCGTCCGGTAGTAGAAAGGGACGGGGGAAACCAATTTGTGCAACTCCAAGGCACTAATTAAGGCTAGATTTTTTTTTTAATAGCTTGTGTATGCTTATTGAGTTTTTTGGGAGCTGTCAAACCTTAAAGTCACAAAATAACTGTGGAAATCTTAGCGAAATAGTTACAGGATGGCACCCGAGTTTCAAGTTCAGATTTGTCATCGAAATATTGAGCAAATATATAATGAGTAATGTAAATTTGGGTGCAGACGTGACTAAATTTTAGCAATAATTTTGCAAATGTAAGATAACATTTGTGTTTTAGTTGTAACACAATACAGAATGTGTTTTATCTCGTTTCCGTGCAGGATTTCTGAAAATAACTTTGTTAAACTATTCAATCGTCAGACTTTGTGTCACGAAACATTTTTTGTAAATCTAAGGGTAGGTACCTACAGGCATTGAAGTTAAGAAAAGCTTCCATTATTTTAAAAAAATAACAGAAACAAGAATAATTTTTATAAACCTGAAATTTAATAAGTCACTTATTTTATAAAGTTCAATAAATATTAGAGGAAATTTATACAGCGCCATCTAGTCCCAAATTAAGCAAAGCTTGTAGAATGGAAACCAGATAACTGCTACAGTACTTATATATATTTTTAAATTACATATACCAAATTAGCTAACAGGGAAGTTACACAAAATATCAATATAAATATATTGTGTATGTAATATTGGAATCGTGTAGGTAAATCAAATACATCTTTGTTTATTACAATTTTTATAATAAAAATTTAATCATAACTTATTACTTAAGATATACTGATAATAAAAATATCCCATAAAAATAATAAATCAAGCTATACCAGTCTGTGGAAATTTTCAGTAAAATACAATTATGTAATTTTAAACATAATTAGATTCTTTTGTAAGCACATCTTTTTCTAGCTACCCGCATTAATACATTGTATATTTACGATATTATACTATTTATTGTTCAGATGGAAGCAAGTATTGATCTCACCACTCCTATCATAACAAACTACTTCACAACCAATATACTTTACAGCCCTGTTGGCTCATTGGGAGTATGTCTGCCTGAGCTGTAGGGCGTGGGTTCGATTCCCGCCAAGGACAAATGTTTGTTTGGTATAAACAAATGTTTGTCCTGTGTCTGGGTGTTCTGTATGTATTATAAGTATGTATTTACAAAAAAAAAAAGTATTTATGTATCCTATCCAGCTATCTGACTTCCATCACACAAGCTCTGCTTAGTTTGGGGTCAGATGGCGCTGTGTGTAATGTGTCCTACAATATTTATTTATTTATTTACATATATTCTAGTCTTAAAGCGCATCCAAATATAATTGGTTTATGAACATCGCACACTGTGCGATTCACTTGTTCCTTATTGCCACTTGCAAAGTGTGGAATGATCTTCCTTCCTCCGTATTCCTGCTGAGTTAAACATTGGGTTTTTCAAATAACGTGTTAATAGAATCTTAAAATGTCGGAAACGTGTTTGCTGTACCCTGGTTTTGCAGATACTCGTATCTACGGGCGACATAGAGTGCTTACCATCAGGCAACCCGTCTGCTTGAATGCTACCACTGTTAACATAATTTTGTTTAGGTTTGAAATATACTGCAGCTAGCGAAATTACAGGGCTATTGAGACTCACCATCGAAAGCCACAAAGTAATGAGCGCCAAAGCAGCGATACCCTGGACTTTGTTTTGCTACTCAAAGTTCTGTGTATTGTTATGGTCATGGCCATGCGTTATCTCTTAGCATCAGAAAAGCGTTCGTCTCATTACTGTTACATTAAAAAAATGATGTTTGTTTTTGATATGTTACAATAAAATTATGTTTTCCGAGTCAGCCCTGTTCTTTTTTTATTAACTGGCCCACTGCTGGGAGGGGTCTCTTCTCATTGTGAGAGGGGTAACGCTGGCCAAGAGCGGGTTGGCAGACTTCCCACTTCTTCGATAGAATTTTTTTTTAAGAACTCGCTGACATTTAGTTTTCCTCTTATGTTTTCCTTCATAGTTTGAAGTCAGCGCATATAAACTATGTTTATTAAGGTTTTAATCGCGTCCAAAAAACAATGAAATAAGTTTTTTAACTATAAAGTTTCCAAATAAAAATATTGTATTGTATATTATGCACAGTGTATAGTACACCCGCATAATTCTAACGGTTCTAATCTATTAATTATTTAGCGTATACAGCGTTACACATCTTGGCAAGTCTCCGTTTGTCATTGTATACATACACACACAAACAAACAAAACAAAACGGCTTTTCGAGTCAGTCTGGCAGTAAACTCTGAGAGAGACACACGCGTCGCGGTGAGTTTTTTTTAATTACTCTACTTGATTTTTAATTTGTGCCGCCATTTGGTTTTGAAGTTACATTTAGGATATAAAAGACAATTTATTTATATATTTAACAAAAGATTTTATATTTTGTATATCCTCTTTGAATGCTGTTATAGTTCAAAGTTTTTCTCAAGTGACATTTGAAATTAAGTGGCAGTGCAAAACGTCCTGCAGGATGGTTTTTCTTTTATTTTTGGCTCTTGTCACATTTTGTTTTGGGATTATTTTGCCAAACATTAAGGTAGTTTAACGATTGTAATTGCAGTTTAGAAAAATAGCATGTACTAGTTGATTAAAATAGTAAATAAATTATTAAAATCTTGTCCAGTCAATGGTATTTGAAGTTACATGTATGCTAGAATATGAATTCGATTAAAGATTTTATATTTTGTATTATTTGTAATCTCTTTGAATACAATTTTTTTTTTAATTTCACAAGTGAATGTTTTTTGTAAGTTTGTGAAAGTGCAAAACGTCCTAGGAATTCGTTGATTGGTTTTTCTTTTACTTTTGGCTCCTGAAATCCTGACACATTTTGTTTTGCGAAGATTTTGCCATCAACATTAAGTTATGTAATTACAGGGCTTAGATTTTTCTTAGCATTTACTGGTCAGTTAAAATAGTAAACGATATATTCAAGTCTAGTCTTGCACATGGGCTTTGAAATTACATGTAGGCTATATATAAAATAAATTCAAGTGACATTTGAAATTTTGTGTAATTGCAAAATGTCCTAGAAATTCCTTGTTTTTTTTTTGGCTTCTGCTATATTTTGCATGGTGGTAAACTTTCTCGTACTCGACTGGCTAGCTACCACCGTCAAGTTGAAATTCTGTCGCCAAGCATCGAACGGTGTGTACCGGCAACCTCACTTGAGAGCCAGTTTCATTCCACTAGGTGTGTTTACCATATTCGATCATACTGTCATTTAACGTCAGGTGAACAGCAGACAAAGCCAAACAATAAAAAAAATGTTTTGGGTTAATTTTGCCATTAACATAGAAGAATATCGTTTGTAATTGCATATCATCTTGTGTCTACTCTCTAGATAGTGTTCCACCTACACGAAACAATATAGGACGTAACAAGCCTCTTCATCGTATGCGTGACACAATCATAATGATTCATGTAGTGTTTGTGATTAGCTTGATGTTTTTAACCCCCGACGCAAAAACGACGGGGTGTTATAAGTTTTGTTAAGTGTTTTTTTTTTAAATTTATTATACGAGTAAATATTGGAGGACTTTTTTCACACAGCGCCATCTAGCCACAGAATACTTCAATACTTTTTTTTGTAAATACATACTTAACATACAGAACACCCAGACACAGAACAAACAGCGAAAATAGCGATTTTGTAGCGACGATAACTCAGTGGTTAGCGCGGTCGGTTGTCATGCCGAAGGGCGTGGGTTCAAACCCCAACAAAGATCTTGAGCTGCCGGTGAAAGAAAACATCGTGAGGAAAATGTTTGTTGTTATTATGTTTCAATTATGAATCTAGGTTCATTTTTCTCTTTCTTCTTGGCATCGCACTCTGTACATTCTGCCAGTTTCAATATTTCTGTATTTTATGTACAGTCTTCAATTTTCAGCTTCTTTATCTTTTTATTCAAAGTCCAGTCTTGGTCAAGTCCAATCTATGCCAGTCAAATCCAGTCATGCCTTAATAAACTAGATGGAGTTTTGGAAGCAACACGAAAAGTCATGTTTCACCACATTATATCACTTTCCCACACTCACGCTTGTAATTCGGCACTTTATGAATAAAACACCACTATTTTTATACATAAACACTCGAAAACACACTAGTTTTGAAAAAAAAATTACAATGAGACGACACGACTCTTTACGCGTTCCCACCAAAACTCCTAATCGAGATTTGCTAATTATATACAGTGAAACTTGGTTAAGTGGGACCTGGATAAGTTTGAAACCTCCATAACTGGAACTCATGCTGAGGTTCCAATACTTTGGCACTGAATTACCTCTGTTATTGGGAGGAAGCAAACCTCTATATCTGAGATTCGTTCTTTCGATTTTATCGTCATAGTTATCTCTATCACTGAGGCAGCGAGTGAATTTTATATGCATTAGCCTCTGTAACTGAGATAACATCGTTTTGTTTGTTTACTTACTTATTCTACCCGCAAATTCCGCACTTAACTAATTTTGAGCCTCAATGACCTTCAGTTTTAGTTTTACTTTACTATCATACGGATGTTTATTTGAAAAATGTCGAAACGAAGGCTCAAATCGTTATCAGTACGTGAAAAACGTTATTTAATTGAATAATTGCACCTGGTCTCTATAATTGAAATTGAAAATGAGAGATATTTATTTATACCTGGATATCTGACGAAGTTAACCACGTCGACGGGGGGAGTCGTCAGTTCTAGACCAGAGATTCTCTCGGAAGTGGAAGACTTCTACAGCCAGCTATATGCATCGCATGCCCCTCATCTCCCACCTGACAATGAGGATGAAAGAGCCACTTTGACACGCCACTACACGGAAGATCTGCCCGACATCAGCCCGGATGAGATCGTGTTGGCCCTTAGACAGCTTAAAAATGGAAAAGCCTCGGGTGAGGACGGAATTACAACAGAGCTCTTGAAGGCCGGTGGAATTCCGTTAATCAAAGAGCTCCAAGAACTCTTTAATGCCGTCCTTTTTACCGGGAGTACTCCACAGGCATGGCACAAAAGCGTGGTCATTTTGTTTTTCAAAAAGGGTGATAAAACCCTTCTGAAAAACTATCGACCGATTTCGCTTCTGAGCCATGTCTATAAGCTGTTTTCTAGGGTTATTACGAACCGTCTTGCGCGAAGACTCGACGAATTTCAGCCTCCGGAACAGGCCGGTTTTCGAAGCGGATATAGTACCATAGACCACATTCATACCATGCGGCAGATTGTACAGAAGACAAAGGAATACAATCGGCCCCTTTGTCTGGCGTTTGTGGACTATGAGAAAGCTTTTGACTCGGTCGAAACTTGGGCTGTTCTGGAGTCCTTACAGCGATGCCAGGTAGATTGGCGATACATCGAGGTGCTGAGGTGTCTGTATGACGCCGCAACGATGACCGTTCAAGTTCAGAACCAGCAAACAAAACATATCCACCTTCGTCGAGGCGTGAGGCAAGGGGATGTTATCTCCCCGAAATTGTTCTCAAACGTAATGGAGGATATGTTCAATACGCTGGACTGGGCAGGGCGAGGCATCAACATTAATGGCCAGCACATCTCGCACCTTCGTTTTGCGGATGACATCGTCATAATGGCTGAATCGCTGGAGGACTTACAATTGATGCTGACCAGTCTTAATGATTCTTCTCAATGCATCGGTCTCCGGATGAACTTGGATAAAACCAAGGTCATGTTCAACGAGTACGTTGTTCCGGGACCGGTTGCCATAAATGGTTTCACTTTAGACATTGTTCAAAAATATATTTACTTAGGGCAGACGCTCGAACTAGGTAAAAACAATTTTGAAAGTGAAGCCAACAGAAGAATTCAGTTGGGCTGGGCAGCATTTGGAAAACTACGTCGAGTCTTCTCGTCATCCATCCCACAAAGTCTCAAGACAAAAGTCTTCAATCAGTGCGTTCTACCTGTCATGACCTACGGAGCCGAAACGTGGACACTCACAGCGGGAATGGTCCGAAAGTTCAAAGTCGCTCAGCGAGCTATGGAAAGAGCTATGCTTGGCATTTCTCTGAGGGATCGTATCCGGAACGAAGTAATTCGCCAGAGAACAAAAGTCACAGACATAGCTCAGCGTATTAGCAAGCTGAAGTGGCAATGGGCTGGACATATCTGTCGCAGAACCGATAACCGCTGGGGTAGACGTGTTCTGGAGTGGAGACCGCGAATTGGCAAACGTAGCGTAGGACGCCCTGAGACTCGATGGAGTGACGATATACGTAGGACAGCTGGCGGTGGATGGAAGCGAAAAGCCGAAGATCGGGCTGAGTGGCGTGTCTTGGGAGAGGCCTATGTCCAGCAGTGGACTTCGATAGGCTGATGATGATGATCTGAGACACTGGGTAAGTGGAATACCTCTATAAGTGAGACAAATTTGCAGGTACCTTGATGTCTCACTTAGCCAGGTTTCACTGTATTATTGTACCAAACATAAAATAAATAAAAAAATTACAAATTAAAATACACATATTAATTGGTTCAAAAAACGAGTTGCTAATAATAATATAATAAAAACTTGTTTTTAACCTTCCGTGATGTTTCCCGTCCGTCATTAGATTATCAAGTTTTTTTTTCTCTTTCTATAATAGCTTGAACGTGGAGTGTTGTTGATGTGGTGTTTGATCTGAGAACTTGAATATCGTGTTTCAGTATTTTGAAAACTTTTTTTTTGTTTGTGGCTTGATATTTCCGTATATTTCCGAGTAAAAATAAATTGAAATCTGTGAAAGATTTTTAATCGACTTCATAAAAGGAGGAGGTTCTCAATTCGACTGTATGTTTTAGGGTTCCGTACCTCAAAAGGAATTTTGATAAAAAAAATTATGGCTAATGCAAAGACAAACAAAATGTTAAAAATAATTACTGACCTTTAGTTAACTACGCATGACAAATTTGCCGCAATATAATCTTAAACATGTATACTAGATAACTTAACCATATATATCGAGCGTAGCAATTAACATTGTCGGATCTACATTTTTGCTATTTTCATTTCATTGCATTAAAGGTCTTGGAATATGTCTAAAAATGCCCCCTACCTACCCTACAGCTAGCGAAATTACTGGGCTGTTGACCAACCATCGCAAGTCTCAAAGTAATGAGCGCCAAAGCAGCGATGCCCTGAACTTTGTTTTGCTACTCAAAGATCTGTGTATCACTGCAATTTTTGCAAACAACTCGTCTGATGGTATACGATGATGTGGTCGAAGATGAAGCACGCAGACTTAGATATCTTTTCACTCTGACCTTGAAAATATCTGGATTATATCTCTCAGAAAAGAAGGAAGCAGCTTGTTCCATTCCTTGGCAGTACGGATGAGAAACGAAGAAAACGCTTGGTACGTACCCAAGGAAATTCCACTATGTGTGAGCGGTAGTGGACGGTAGCACTACTTGTCCTGTAATTAATAAAGGAAGTACAAGGTCGTACAGCTCGGTAGCGAATTCTCCGAAATGAATCCTGTACAGAAAATTGACAGACTTGCTACATTCAGGCGGTGTTCAACGGCAAACGCCAAGGGCGATGAACAAACGTTATCTCTTACCATCAAAAGAGCGACCCGTTCGTCTCATTACTTTTACATTAAATAAATATTTTCAATGTTATTATCATATGTAGGTTACAATACTTTTAGACATGCTATTAGTTTATGTTCGCACAACGCAAGCAAAAACAAGAAATAATTATGTTAGTTCCTCGACTATTTTAGATACACTAATGTAGTCAATTCACTTGACTACAAACAGATGGACTGACTGACGTGTTAAAGGCATTAACGTGTGGTATTTACAAACAGACAAGCTTCTATCACTATATATCCAAAGATTTCTATGTCTATGGGCGTTGACCGCACAGTGCCAGATTTTCAGCAGGTATGCAAGAGGGCTAACAAATCAACTTGCATATATTGTAAATGGTATATATATGTAGATATATATACAGCTTCCATGCGGGATTAAATTAAGACTGCTTTTTTAAACTGACTCCACAAAAAGGAGGATGTTGTCAATTCGCCGGATTCTTATTTTTAACCCCCGACGTAAAAACGACGGGGTGTTATAAGTTACATTAAAACAAGCTAGATATACAAAGACTTGTAACCTTTATGATTGAGGTTACTTGTTACCTTAGCAGGTGCTCGTCTAGGTGGGTACCACCGCAGGCAAGGCACTTATGAACGTTAAGTTACATGTTTGAATCTACCACCGGCTCGTAATTACACTTCAACTGAGAAGACTCCGGCAACAAACTCAGCAAGGCATTTTTTGTGGATCTTTCTTTTCATATTAGGTTACAGTTTACAGTTATAGATATTAATACATTATGCTTACTACAATTGTCACTTAGCCAGGGGGATGCAAGTGCAGAGAGAAGCTACTACAACCATATATTCCTGTCTTCCACGTAATGAGCCTTATAGTAGGCTTTGTCAATAGTTATGGACATGCATCTCTTACCATCAGGAGAGTGTCTCAACTCATAACTTTTTAAATAAATAAAAAAACTAACTTGTAAACCATTAAAAAATACGTACCTATAATGCGGTCCACAATTTCATTACTGAAGCTTGTTTGTGATCTACAAAATAAAGGGTTTGCTATGGCTGAATGAAGCATAATAAATTCAAGTCAAGTGGCGTGTAACGGCCTTGGACGGGCAGTCGATAGCATTCATGGTTTGAACGCCGGAGCTACTCTAATAACCTAATAATTATAATTATTATTTATTATTACCCGACTGCCAAGGATTATGTTTTTCTCGTTTATCTTGTATGTGTGTATGTACATTTCTTTATTATCTCGTATTTCCCAAACGGCTCAATGGATTACGACAATTAATGTATCGTTAGATTCGTCTCAATGACCCAAGTGTCCTAAAAATCAAGATGGTGGATTTTTGGCGCGAAATAGTAATAATAAAAAACCGGCCAAGTGCGAGTCGAACTCGCGCACGAAGGGTTGTTTTATGGCTGACAGGCTCGGTGTTTGACCTGGATGTTAAGCGACGGTGTGGTCGAAGGTGGTAAAGCGCACCTAGCCTGGGATAAAACTGGCTCTCAAGTGAGGCTGCCGGAACACACCGTTAGATGCTTGGCGGCAGATTTTCAACTTGAGGGTAGTAGCTAGCCAGCCGAGTACTAGGAAGTACTCTACCACCACTCTGTGGTTTCCTCACGATGTTTTCCTTCACCGACAGCTCAAGCTCATTGCTGGGATTTGAACCCACGGCATGCGAACCGACCGCGCTAACCACTGAGCTATCATCGCTACATACCTACATTCTATAAAAAAAGTACCATTCCGTACCATAAAAACGGCAAAAAAATCACGTTTGTTGTATGGGAGCCCCCTTAAATATTAATTTTATTTTGTTTTTTCGTATTTGTTGTTATAGCGGCAACAGAAATACATCATCTGTGAAAATTTCAACTGTCTAGCTATCACGGCTCATGAGATACAGCCTGGTGACAGACGGACAGACAGACAGACGCACGGACAGCGGAGTCTTAGTAATAAGGTCCCACCCTTTGGGTACGGAACCCTGAAAATCAAGATTATGGATTTTACCGCGTAATAGTAACACGTTAATTAAAAAAAAAAATACTAAACCTATCAAGGTTCTAAATAAAAGCAATTACAAGAGGATTACAAAAAATATATATAAGTTATATCACATCACACATCATCAGCCATAGGACGTCTACTGCTGGTCATAGGCCTCCTCCTGGGGGGGTTTTGCCAATACTCGCCACGCTTGGCAGGCGGGTTGGCGAGCGCAGTTAGGTGTGATTGTTCAAGGAAGACGCTGCTGCCCATCTTCCGGATTACATCCCTTAGCCGACTCTTACGGCGACCACGGGTAGAGAGGGTGTGGTACTGACAATTCTTACGCCGGCACCACCACGGCAAATAAGTTATATGTTTAAATTTAATTAGGAATAATACATTCTTGTAAATAATTTTTTCCTTTAATTATAAGGGCTTCTTTTTTCCTTTTTGGGGTACAGAACTCTAAAAACTTAACCCTCAGTTTTGCGTAGACGAACAAAAAGTACAACAAGGTTTTATTGCAGAAATGTATCCAACCAATAGAAAACTGTAAATGAGTTTTGGCGGGAACGCGGTGAGCGTCGTGTCGCCTCATTGTATTTTCTAGTTAGTTTTTATGCATAAAAATAGTGGTGTTTTATTTATAAAGTGCCGAATTACAAGCGCGAGTGTGGGAGAATGATATAATGTGGTTAAACATGACTTTTCGTGTTGCTTCCAAAACTCCATCCAGAAGCTTATAGTAAAGTCGCCACTACTTTACTAAGGCATGACTTGATTTGACTGGGACCGACTGGACTTGATCAAGACTAGACTTTGACTGTAATTATAGATGATAAAGAAGCTGAAAAATGAAGACTACTCACAAAATATAGAAACATTGAAACTGGCAGAATGCACGGAGTGCGATGCCAAGAAGGAAGAGAAAAAAAAACTGTAAATAATCTCAGAATCAAGTTCCGACACCACTGTATCTTTTTCCTCTAATTCTACAGTTCTCATGGCCAAGGACATCTGGTCATTCCGCCTGCTATATACCTATCTCTTTCTAACAAGTACAGATAAAAGAGAGAGAACGATCGTAAAATTACTAAGTGACCCAATTTATTTGTAAAAATGGCCAAACAATGGAACTAACGTTTTAAACGGATTATAGTTGATTTTGTTATGGTGGCGCCGACAGTCAACTCTAGTTTAATAATAGACTTATTCGCATTGTAATCTGAAATCTTTTTTGATATATATACCTACTTTATTTATATTCAAATTTTTAATAGAAAAGACATATTACTCTGTAAAATAATTTATTGATGACTAGCGGCCCGCTCCGGCTTCGCACGGGTATAAACCTCAAAAATAACAGTATTTCTCCACTATTTAATGGATGTTATCATACATATAAACCTTACTCTGCAATCACTATCTATTTAAAAAAACCGCATCAAAATCCGTTGCGTAGTTTTAAAGATTTAAGCATACATAGGGATATAGGGACAGAGAAAGCGACTTTGTTTTATACTAGGTATGTAGTGATGATAAGGTAAAACAATATTTAATAAGTATTGATATTTAAATAAATTGAACTGATTGACATTTTGTAATTGACCTCGTGACATAATGAATAATTCCAAAAATTGACATTATTTAATGTAATTCTATTTTATCCAATGTTTGCACACCCAATTCTGGGTTAAGTATGGTCTTCATTGTCGATAGTTCCCTGCGATACAAGCTTTCGCTTAGTGCAGGTAACTGTTAATCTTATGTATACGTGCACTATAATGAAATAAATAAAGATTAAAGATTAAAAAAAAAAAATGCCTTTTTATGTACCATCGTTTTGACACCTGTACTGAGCAAATAAATATTTTTTATTTTTTTATTTTAGGGTTGTAAGCTTAGGTTTATTAAGCCGAATGGAGGTTATTGTTTTCAACTTTTATGCAACTGTTAAATCGTGGAAGAAAATTAGTAGTTGTTCACACAGCTCACTTGATGTTAAGTAACGGCATGGTCGAAGATGATAAAGCACACCTAGTTTGAAATAGAACTGGCTCTCAAGTGAAGCTAATGGAACACATTCTTAGGTGCTTGGAGGCAGATTTTCAACTTGAAGTGGTAGCTAACCTGCCGAGTACTAGAAAGTACCCTACCACCACGCTATGGTTTCCTCACGATGTTTTCCTTCACCGGCAGCTCAAGCTCATTTGAACCCACGCTCTTGGGCATGTGAACCGTCTGCGCTAACCACTGAGCTATCATCGCTACCTTTCGGTTAAACACGACGACGCTGTTACACATAATTGTTGAAGTTCGCATCTGTTTGTTTGCCCTTCTTTCCATATATGTAAATGTAGTAGGTAGTGTGCAAACATTACTGTGAAGGGTATACTGCAGCGACATTACAGGGCTGTTGAGGCTAACCATCTAATATCTCAAAGCAATGAGCGCCAAAGTACTTTGTTTTGTTACTTAAAGTCAGCGATGCCACTCGAAAGTTTAAGTCCCGTATTAGACGGCGGCAAGAAGACGTACTTACTAAAACGTAACAAATAAGGAGAAAGGCGCATGAAATTACCCACATATAATACTTTTGGGTGGTTTTTAGGTCGGTTCATATAAATGGAAGCACCGTAGAACACAAACACTACTGCCATCTACTGGAAAACGGAATAGACCTCGTAATCCCACTAATTTGCCGTGGTGGTGCCGGCGTAAGAATAGTACCCCACCCTCTCTACCCGTGGTTGCCGTAAGAGTCGGCTATGGGATGTAATCCGGAAGATGGGCAGCAGCGTCTTCCTTCAACAATCACACCTAACTGCGCTCGCCAACCCGCCTGCCAAGCGTGGCGAGTATTGGCAAATCATGTCATCTCTTACCATCACGCTGTAGGCGCTCATTACTTTGAGACTTCCGATGGTTAGTTTTAACAGCCCTCTAATGACGCTGCAGTACCCTTCAAACTAAAGTATACTTTGGACTTATCACTAATTTTCTTCTCTTTTCAGAACATGCTAGAAGTACACCCAGCGTTTTCTGCTGCTGGTCAGAAATCGGGACTTGAAATATGGAGAATAGAAGTGAGTAGCACTAATATAATTATCAAATAACTTACGAAAAGGAAAACCATAGCGTGGTGGTAGGGTACTCTCTAGTACTCGGCTGGCTAGCTACCACACGAGAGTTGAAAATCTGCCGCCAAGCATCTAACGGTGTGTTCCGGCAGCCTCACTTGATTCACTACCTCACTTACTGAACATTTTTCTGATATAAAATGTATTCTATATGTACATACTGGCAGACCCGGCCACGCGTTGCTGCGGCCAAATTGAACACACGCGTGTAACATGAAATGAATTGTAGCGCATATGAAACGTTTGGACTTTGAACGTAGCGCCATCTATTGGATACTTATTCAATCCAGTTAATAGATTACCTTACACCGCCATCTATTAGAATGTTATGGAACTCACACATAATTATACCTCAGTCGTATAATAAACAAATAATTTGCAATAAAAAAAAAATGCAATTATAAATTGAGTTATAAACTATCCTATCTCTCATGTTGAATCAAACTGCACACAGTGTGCAAGATTTGTTTAAAATCGGTTCAGTAGTTGAGGAGTTCATCGCGGACAAACATCGTGACACGAAGTTTTTATGTATAAAGGTAATAAACTATAGGTGTGCCAAATTTCAAAACATTCAAACATCCAAACTTTTACACTTATAATATTACTAGTTGCGCTCCGCGGTGTTACCTGCTAAATTTTTTCGAGATAAAAGTAGCTAACCACCTAACTGTATCCCAACCATCCTAACCATCCTTCCTAACCAATATTATAAACGCGAAAGTTTGCAAGAATGTATGGATGTATGTTTGTTACTCTTTCACGCAAAAACTACTGAATGGATTTTGATGAAACTTTACAATAATATAGCTTACACATCAGAATAACACATAGGCTATAAATTATAAAGATATAGCGTGACTTATCCAAAATATAACGATAAGTGTTAAGTAAGTAGGAAAAAAATCTGCCATCTGCGAGCTATTCCGGCGTGCGCCGCAAAAACCGTTGGAGTTACAAGTATATAATGTACAATGGAAATGTTTATCTTAAACAGTCCTACAAAAAAGCCCGCGACAGCATATATCCATCTTTGACGTGTAAGCCATTATCGCCGAAATAGTGAACCGTAAATACAATAAAAATTGTTAATTTATTTCTAACGCAAAGGTAATAACAAATTGATCCTTATCTCTACATAGTATAAAACAAAGTTCACTGCCACGTTTGTCTGTCTGTCTCAATTCCACGCGGACGAAGTCGCGGGTAACAGCTAGTAAAATATACTTTACGACCTATTCTAATACCTACCAAAAACACATTTTAAAAATAATCATAATAATCGGTCGAGCCGTTTGGGAGGAGCACTACAAACACCATGACACGAGATTTTTTTATACACATACATATGTGTATAGATAGTAAGATAACTGAATGTGTCTAACATCTAAAGTTCACTTTATTTGGAAACATTCAATTATTTCAATACAATATTTTTAGACAAAAAGGCCGTCAGATGAGGGATATGTGGCCAGAATGCTGGCAGCTTTTGACCAAAGTAGATGCCAGCATTCTGGTCATTGAAGCCTCCTCTAAACGTTTGGCCAGGTCCCGATACAGATCGTGAGCGGCCGGCCCCCACGGCCCTAAAGTTTCAACCCCAAACGGCACAAACAAGTACATTCTATCTAAATAGCTATATTTGTCCCGTTTGAGGTTTTCGGCTTTAGATGCGGCAGCACCAGCTTGTCCCGAAGTCACAGACAGATGAGACAGCGCCAAGGTGTCGACAAAGTTCAAACATCTAAAGTTCACTTTTAAAACTTCACAAATAACTCGTAAATCACTTCTAGAAATAAAGTTTTGATTGCAAAAGTTGCAAAATAAAAAGTTATTTTGGTACAACGATAAATGTTCAAGAATTTGATGGCGCTTGAATTAGCTACGCTGGTCGGCGTCGACAACAACGAATTACATTGTTTTATTGCATCTAGAATAGCTAGGCAATTATCTAATTGCTTTATTTTTATTAAGTAACGAGCCGATTCATTGCAGCGAGTAACAAAACAAAGTCCAGGGCATTTTTTTTTTTTTTATGGCTGTCAGGCTAGGTTTTTGACCACAGCTCACCTGATGTTAAGTGACGGTGTGGTCGAAGATGGTAAAGCACACCTAGCCTGGAATGGAACTGGCTACTGGCTACCACCACGCTATGGTTTCCTCACGATGTTTTCCTTCACCGGCAGCTCAAGCTCATTGTTGGGGTTTGAACCCACGCCCTTCGGCATGCGAACCTACCGCGCTAACCACTAAACTATCATCGCTACAGAATCGCTGCTGCTTTGGCGCCGATTACTCATTACAATTTAACTAATAATACAATTTATTATTTGATATATTATGGTATATAACTAGTCACTCATTATTATATATATCTTTTTACCTCATTCCTTATCAGAACTGTTGATATATTTTAATTAACAAATTATCAATTTGTTTGATTAAATGTGTGCTTATCAAAATACTAGTTAAAATCCTACCAATATTATAAACTTATAACTTCCTAACTTATAACTTTTTACTTGGTGGTAGATTTCGTTAGCAGGAGGTCGTCTAGGTAGGTACCACCGCAGTACCAGATATTCTACCGCCAAGCAGTAGTGTGTAAACATTACTGTGTTCCGGTTTGAAGGGTACTGCAGCTAGCGAAATTACAGGGCTGTTGAGACTAACCATCTAGTCTCAAAGTAATGAGCGCCAAAGCAGCGATGCCCTGGACTTTGTTTTGCTACTTAAAGTCCTGTGTATCGCTGCAATGGTCATGGACATTCGTTATCTCTTACCATCAGGAGAGTGTTCGTCTCATTACTTTAATATAAACAAAAAAATGTTTAAAAATAATAACAATTTTTATTCTTAACTGATTTCATAAGTTCTCAATTCGGTCATGTTTTTTGTTGTAAGCTCAGAACTCCGTTAGTTATGAATAGATTTGGAAAATTATCTTTTTATTTGAAAGGTACATATATATACCTAATTATATAAAGTACTAGCGACCCGCCCCGGCTTCACACGGGTCTTTTGATTTATCTCAAAGGGATTAGGCAACGTTTTCGATGAAAGCTCCCAGGTGGCTTGACTTTTTCCGACACTTCCAACAATTATCATCATATTTCAACCAATTTACACAAAACCTTGACAAATTGTATACCTAAACCTTCCTCTTGAATCACTCTATCTTTTGGTGAAACTCGCATGATAATACATTCAGTAGTTTTTAAGTTTATCGTTAACAGACAGACAGAACCGGCTGACGACTTTGTTTTATAACACGTAGTTTTATAATTTCAGATTGGTCCCATAGAAATTAAATATTTAGCTTTCCTGTGACTTTTTAGTGATGTTTCCGGTCACTGGAATAGTCCCAATGAAGTGCGCACCTTCCGGCTTCATCATCAGGTGACGATGAAACCAGAAGATAGGCATCGAAACTTCATAATGAAAAGACAAACGAATTGCTTCACATATTTCTCCAGCCGACGTTTTTGCGGATGGGTGGGAAATAACTGTGAAGAAAACCATTCAGTATTGCGTGCTCGTTGGAATTAAAAAAAAAATTAATGTAAAAGTAATTTGACGAACGAGACGCTATCTCTTACCATCAGGAAGATAAGAGATAACGCCTGTCCATGACCATTGCAGCGATACACAGAACTTTGAGTAGCCAAAGTCCAGGGCATCGCTGCTTTGGCGCTCATTACTTTGAGACTTTCGATGGTTAGTCTCAACAGCCCTGTAATTTCGCTAGCTTCAATACCCTCCAAATCGAACACAGTAATGTTTACACACTACTGCCCGACGGCAGAATGTTTGTTTGTACATTGGACCGCTTGTTTTTTTCCAGGATTTCGAGCCAGTTCCTATTCCTTCTTCACAATTTGGGAACTTCTATTCCGGTGACTCCTACTTAGTGTTAAGCGTAAGTAATCATTATTTGTCATTACACCTATTTTAAAATAAGTTACTTAGTTTGAGCTGTAATGTTTTTTCTTTTTTATTCTCACACTTTGTAGCGTTGATAGCTCAGTGGTTACCGCGGTCGGTTCGCACGCTGAATAGCTTGGGTTCAAACCCCAACCAAAGTAATAAAAATATCTATAAGTAGAACATCTTCGGTGGGAAAAGGTGGTGGCAGAGGACGTTTGCCAGCGATCGAATTTGAAAAAATAAAAAACCGGCCAAGTGCGAGTCGGACTCGCACACGTAGGGTTCCGTACCATTATCTATAAAAACGGCAAAAAAATTACGTTTGTTGTATGGGAAAATGTACCCTTAAATATTTATTTTATTTTAATTTAATTATTTATTTTTAAGTGAATACATAACTAAATATTCTGTGAATATTTCAAGCGTCTACCTGTTGCCGTTATCAATATCGAGCAAAAACGAGCAAAACGCACGGTTTTGCCGATACTCGCCACGCTTGGCAGGCGGGTTGGCGAGCGCAGTTAGGTGTGATTGTTCAAGGAAGACGCTGCTGCCCATCTTCCGGATTACATCCCTTAGCCGACTCTTACGGCGACCACGGGCAGAGAGGGTGGGGTACTATTCTTACGCCGGCACCACCACGGCATTTTTATACCATTACATACTTATTGTATATATATGTCACAGACGACAGGAGATGAATCCCGTCGGTCATGGGACATCCATTTTTGGCTGGGGTCATCCACCAGCCAGGACGAGGCTGGTACCGCCGCCATTCTGGCTGTCAACATGGACGACGGGCAGTTCCAGGGTGCTGCGGTACAGCACAGGGAGGTGCAGGGCTACGAGAGCAAGCAGTTCTTGGATTATTTTCAACCAGGTTAGTGGAAAAATTGTGTGTTTACCTACTCCAAAGAAGGCATAAATATCAGCCCTAGAATTTATAAAAATAAAAATAAATAAATATTGTAGGACACATTACACACAGCGCCATCTGACCCCAAACTAAGCAGAGCTTGTGTGATGGAAGTCAGATAACTGATAGCATACATAAATACTTTTTTTTTTTGTAAATACATACTTATAATACATACAGAACACCCAGACACAGAACAAACATTTGTTTATACCAAACAAACATTTGTCCTTGGCGGGAATCGAACCCACGCCCTACAGCTCAGGCAGACATACTCCCAATGAGCCAACAAGGCTGCCTAGTATATAAATATTATTTAGGGTATATATTTAGTTTATTTCCTCTTAACAAGTTTTATTAAACAATAATAAACTAAATCTTTGAACATTCAAAATTAACTTTCGCAAAGTAACGCCTGAATCAGTCAATTATATCAACTCTAGATTTTTAGAACTAGTTTTTAAAGGTTTGCTGTGGGTGTTCGCCAATAGATAAGATCTGGGTTGTATTGTTTATGTAAGAGTAATGAACAAGACGCTTTCCTGATGGTAAGAGATAAGCCTGTTTTTGATCATTGCAGCGATACACAGAACTTTGAGTAGCAAAAAAGTCCAGGGCATCGCTGCTTTGGCGCTCATTACTTTGAGACTTTCGATGGTTAGCGATGGTAGCTCAGTGGTTAGCGCGGTCGGTTTGCATGCCGAAGGGCGTGGGTTCTAACCCCAAAAATGAGCTTGAGCTGCCGGTGAAGGAAAACATCGTGAGGAAACCATTGCATGATGGTAGGATACTTTCTAGTACTCGGCTGGTTGCGCATCTAACGGTGTGTTCCGGCAGCCTCAATTGAGAGCCAGTACCATTCCAGGCTAGGTGTGCTTTACCAACTCCGACCACACCGTCACTTAACATCAGGTGAGCTGTGATAAAAAACCTAACCTGTCAACCATAAAAAAATATTCAATAGCCCTGAAATGTCAGGTACATTTCACTGTACTTTTTATAGTAATGTTTACACACTACTGCTTGGCGGCAGAATATCTGACACTGCGATGGTACCAAAATAAAACATGTAAGGCAAGTAGTTCCTACATGTTTGTGTTTTCTTTGGAAAAAAGTGTTTCTTTAATTTTTTGACAGACACGAATTCGTCTGAGCCTACAATTCGGGTGTATATAATTTCAACTGAAGTTACAGCCTAGCCAACTTAGACCATTTAGCTTCCAATCTGGAGGTACTGGGTTCGAATCTCTCTCTAGCACCTCTTTTCTAAGTTATGTCCGTATTGCAGCTGACTTGAAACGGTAAAGGGAGACATCGCGAGGAATCCCACATGTCAGTCTTAAAAAAAAAAGTTCTCGAAAGCCCTATGTGAATACTGCTAACCTGCACTTGGTTATGGTAGTCAAAATCAAAATCAAAAAGTCATTTATTCAGTGTAGGCCCTGGTAAGGCACTTATGAACGTTAAGTTACATGTTTGAATCTACCACCGGCTCGTAATTACACTTCAACTGAGAAGACTCCGGCAACAAACTCAGCAAGACATTTTTTTTTTTGTGGATCTTTCTTTTCATATTAGGTTACAGTTTATAGTTATAGATATTAATACATTATGCTTACTACAATTGTCACTTAGCCAGGGGGATGCAAGTGCAGACAGAAGCTACTATAACCATATATTCCTGTCTTCCACGTAATGAGTCACCTTATAAACCTTTGTAAATAGTGGATCATAACATTACCATTCTCACAATGAGAAGGGGACCCACGCCCAGCAGTGGGATAGTTAATAAAAACAGTCTGATTCGGAATTTCAGCTATCCGATATATGGATGGCGGTAACGCTTCTGGTTTCAATCACGTCACCATAAATCCTGGCGCTGAGAAACGGCTGTTCCAGATCAAGGGGAAACGGAACGTGCGCGTCAAGCAGGTAATATTAAAAAAAATGTATTTTTTTTTTAATTTCATTTTGGCATCATACTTAACTTATTCTACCAGTGTAAGTTTTTGATTTGGAATAAAAAATATATTTTGGTATACTATAAGTGTTACACAGTCTTAAACTAGCTTAGAAGGTTATGGATCACAATTGTATAGCTTACGCCTTTATCTATACATATGTATAATATAAATTAGTTGAAAACAACTTCAAATATCCGGAATATTCCTTAACTAGCGACCCGCCCCGGCTTCGCACGGGTGTAATGTAGATACTAATGTGGTGCATATGCATGTATTATACATATAAACCTTCCTCTTGAATCACTCTGTCTATTGATGGAAACCGCATTAAAATCCGTTGCGTAGTTTAAAAGATCTAAGCGTACAGACGGCGGGAAGCGACTTTGTTTTATACTAACTATGTAGAGATAAATGTAAAACAGTGTTTTTTTAACGCTGACAGGCTTGGTGTTTGACCACAACTCACCTGATGTTAAGTGACGGTGTGGTCGAAGATGGTAAAGCACACCTAGCCTGGAATATAACTGGCTCTCAAGTGAGGCTGCCGGAACACACCGTTAGATGCTTGGCGGCAGATTTTCAACTTGAAAAGTATGATAAGAAATGTAAAAGTAATGAGACGAACGAGACGCTCTCCTGATGGTAAGAGATAACACCTGTCCATGACCATTGCAGCTATACACAGAACTTTGAGTAACACAAGTAATTATATTAAAAAAATTTAAATCCACCTACGCAATGAACCAAACATAGCTAAGAACCCGGTAAGGAAACTGGCTTTCAAATTAAAAAACCGCAACGAAATCGGTCCATGCGGACTGATTTGAGAGCTACGATGCCACAGACATCGCACACAGACACACAGACAGACATCAACGTCAAACTTATAACATCCCTCTTTTGGCGTCGGAGGCTAAAAACAAAGTGCCGAATGGCGCTCATTACTTTGAGACTTTCGATGGTTAGTCTCAACTGGCCTCTAATGCCAATACTCGCCACGCTTGGCGGGCGGGTTGGCGAGCGCAGTTAGGTGTGATTGTTGAAGGAAGACGCTGCTGCCCATCTTCCGGATTACATCCCTTAGCCGACTCTTACGGCAACCACGGGCAGAGAGGGTGGGGTACTATTCTTACACCGGCACCACCACGGCAACATAAAAATATATAATTATCAGTAATTTAATAATCTTTTAATTCAGCGAGAAGAAGATTTAAATACTTTTTTTTTTCAGGTGGCTCCGTCGGTGTCTTCATTGAATCAGGGAGACTGTTTCCTGTTAGACGTGGACCACACTATCTATGTATATGTGGGCGTTAAGGCGAAGAGTGTGGAGCGACTTAAGGCGATCACAGTAGCTAACCAACTGAGAGATCAGGACCACAACGGAAGAGCGCATATTGAGATCATAGGTGAGATTAGATAATGATTTTAGAGAGATAAAAGCTGAAACGGGTCTGGTCTGGAAACATATCATTGTGAACAAGTTTTGTATGATAGCTTAGTGGTTAGCGCGGTCGGTTCACACGAAACACGTGAGTTCAAACCCCAAAGTTTGAGCTGCCGGTAAAAGAAAACATCGTGAGCAAACCATAGCGTGGTGGTAGGGTACTTTCTAGTACTCGGCTGGCTAGCTACCACCCTCAAGATGAAGTTGCCGCGAAGCATCTAACGGTTTTGTTCCGGCAGCCTCAGAGCCAGTTCTATTCCAGGCTAAGTGTGCCTATCATCTTCGAGCACAGCGTCACTTAACATCAGGTGAGCTGTGGTCAAACACCTCTGTAAGCCTTAAAAAGTGGGAGAGTGTATAAATAAATTATTAAGCATTTAAAAAACCTTCTACACTAAATCAAATAGCTAAGAACACTCCCAACTAATTCACCTTGCAAACAAAAAAAAAACATAAACAAAATTAAAAAAAAGTTAAACCGACTTCTAGAAAAAACATCAGCAGTTGCTAAGCACCGACTTCAAACAGATCAGTAGGTACCTAGCAGGTATAATAATACTTTGTAAAGTAAGTTTATTTTTCGCTTTTTAGTGCTGATGTTTTTTTTCTTGAAGTCGTTTTTACTTTTTTTTTTAAGTTTGTTTATTTTTAAAAATTTCACGCCAAGAAACACTTTTACAGTATGAGTCCTAGCTAGACTCGCTAAGATTCAAAAACGTCTTGCCAAAACTATTACATCGTCCACGTAAACAAACATTTTCATAAAAATGCTCATAAAATGAAAACAACTGGGCCATACTATGTTAAATATTTATGGGATCAAATGGCAACTATTCCGCATCAAACTAAAGAAGAATCACGTAAATCGGATCATAAATCTCAGAGTAATCGGTGTAAATACTTTTTTTTTAAAAGAATCAAATTGAGAGCATCCTCCTTTTTGAAGTCTGTTAAAAATCAAAATTGGTTCATCCGTTCGGGAGCTGCAATGCCACAGACAGACACACGAACAGACACATCGAACTTATAACACCCCGTCGTTTTTGCGTCGAGGGTTGAAAACAGGGTTGATTAGGGACGAGTTATTAGACTCTTGGGGTCATAAGGATCCTGTTATGATCAGATGCGGATTCCCACGACGGCGACTACGAGAAGTTCTTCGAGGCCCTCGGCTCCGGAGACCAGGAATCCGTTGCGGATGCTGAAGACGGAGGCGACGACGAAGTATGTATACAAAATGCACCAATTTTACACATCCTTGTTCAAACTTAGGATCACATCACACATCATCAGCCATAGAACGTCCACTGCTGGACATAGGCCTCCTCCTGGGGGGGTTTTGCCAATACTCGCCACGCTTGGCAGGCGGGTTGGCGAGCGCAGTTAGGTGTGATTGTTCAAGGAAGACGCTGCTGCCCATCTTCCGGATTACATCCCTTAGCCGACTCTTACGGCAACCACGGGTAGAGAGGGTGGGGTACTATTCTTACACAGACACCACCACGGCAAACTTAGGATAAATCTCTTTAACTGAAATTCGTCGAATCGAATATTCTGCCAAGCATTATCTGTAAAAACATGCTAATAATATATTACACTTTCATCGTACGATCCGCTAATCAATGAAATTTGTTGCTTTGATTCCCCAATAGATACATTTGTTTTTTATGTAAAATCAATGTGACGAACAAAATGCTCCCCTGATGGTAAGAGATAACGCCTGTCCATGACCATTGCAGCGATACACAGAACTTTGAATAGCAAAACAAAGTCCAGGACATCGCTGCTTTGGCGCTCATTACTTTGAGACTTACGATGGTCAGTCTCGTCCTGTAATCTCTTTGCAGTACCCTTCAAAACCGGAATACAGTAATGTGCACATTACTCTGACACTAATAATAATAATAATAATAATATAATTTTATTTCAGAACAAGTCCATATTGATTAGTAATAATAATTAAATGTTATGTTAAAATCTTAATAGTAATAATAATAAATGTAGCTAAACACAAACATTTTCCAAAGAACAATTACAACAATCATTTTCTAAATAAAAATTAAAGGTATAGCAATAAAGATGTCAAATAATTAAAATGTCAGATAATAAAAATGTCAAAAATACGTCGAATAATAAAAATAACTAAGTAAAGTATAACTAATAAAGTGCAAAGTAAACTAAGTAAAAATAAATAAAACTAAGGCTGGCCGCTGGCTCTATACAACCTATGTTATTTGTGCAGGAGTTCGAGCGTGGCGTGACCAAGGAAGTTGTTTTGGCCGAAATATCGGATGCGTCCGGAAGTGTTAAGATAACCAAACTGCCCAAACCTCTCGTCAAAGAACAACTTAACACCAAGGTAAGGACTTCGATGAACCAATTAGAGATCCAGTCAATCTAGACCAAAAACTGAGAGTAAAGGTAATGAAGGTATATAAAATAACAACAAGATGAAAATCAGTTCCAGTAAAATTGTTCCAGAAAAAATTTAAGTTCCCCATCATTCCCGTGTATGGAATTTTTTTTACTCGAGGTCAAAGGTAAAAGAAATAGTTTTTCGCGATTTTCAGCAAAACGGTAAGTTTTATCATAAAAGTACTTCAGACAAAATTGTAGATCATAAAATGATCTATAAAAAATTCATCAATACTTTTTTTCCTACAAGCCACCGTTTCTGAGATATAACGATTCAAAAAGTTTTAAAAGTTGTTATCTATCTATCTATCTATATCTTTAAACGAGCAATTCTTGTATATATATTCTGAATCTCGGAAACGGCTCCAACGATTATCATAAAATTTTGTATGCAGGGGGTTTCGGGGGCGAAAAAACGATCTAGCTAGGATTCATTTTCAGAAAACGTCGTTTTATCCGTGTTTTCAGCCGAGCAATGCTCGATCAACCAAGTACTCATCATTATCTATATCTTTAAACGAGCAATTCTTGTATATATATACATATATTCTGAATCGCGGAAACGGCTCCAACGATTATCATAAAATTTTGTATCCAGGGGGTTTCGGGTGCGAAAAATCGATCTAGCTAGGTTTCATTTTCAGAAAACGTCGTTTTATCCGTGTTTTCAGCCGAACAATGCTCGATCAATCAAGTACTCATCATTATCTATATCTTTAAACGAGCAATTCTTGTATATATATACATATATTCTGAATCTCGGAAACGGCTCCAACGATTATCATAAAATTTTGTATGCAGGGGGTTTCGGGGGCGAAAAATCGATCTAGCTAGGATTCATTTTCAGAAAACGTCGTTTTATCCGTGTTTTCAGCCGAACAATGCTCGATCAATCAAGTACTCATCATTATCTATATCTTTAAACGAGCAATTCTTGTATATATATACATATATTCTGAATCTCGGAAACGGCTCCAACGATTATCATAAAATTTTGTATGCAGGGGGTTTCGGGGGCGAAAAATCGATCTAGCTAGGATTCATTTTCAGAAAACGTCGTTTTATCCGTGTTTTCAGCCGAGCAATGCTCGGTCAACCAGTTACTCATCATAATATGCATAAGTACGCCACGTATATACAATTATACATCTCTAGAGTTGTTATTATAGGTATGTTGAATTTTTTTTTCAACTTCTTGCTTAGTTTCTAGATGGCGTCACTCTCTGCGCGTGTTTCGCAGATTTTCGCAGTTCTTGCTATTTCGACTCACGTCGCCCACTTCGTTAATGTGTTAAACATATAGATGGCGCTATTAGCCAAGTGAATTTTCATTTCTTCGAGACGTGTCTTTGCGAATGAAAACAAGTTTTATAAATACAGTCGATGAAAAATCCAATTAAACTTTTTTTTCTTTTCAGGAGTGTTACATCCTCGACACGGGCAGTGTAAGCGGTATCTACGTCTGGGTCGGAAGAGAGTCCAATGGAACGGTATTTAACTGTTGATTTATGTTTTTCTGGTTCCCAAGACAATAATAATACGTATTTTTAATAATGCATTCCTTGTAGGTTTTTAATTTTATTATTGGCGTCGCACTTTGTTGATTGTGCCAGTGTCAAGTAGATTACATTTTCAATTGTTTCTTTATTAAATTGAGTAAAACACATACAGTCAAAGTCAAGTCCGGTCGTGTCCTAGTATAGTAAAGTAGTAGCGATTTTGCTACCTTCGATGAAGTTTTGGAAGTAACACGGAAAGTCCATGTGTCACCACATTATATTATTTTCCTTTAATAATATTATCTATTATATTTTTATCAGTTTTTATACATTTAAACATTTATTTTTTACTAGTTTTATCTTAAAACAGTGACAAATACACAAAGTGCTAAGCCAAAAACAAAGAAAAAGAACAACACTATAAAAATTACCATTAATACTTTAAATTAAAGTACTGCGATAAGAATTAACTAAATATTTAATTATTTACATAATTCTTATTGTTTGGAAGAAATAAAAGACTTTTATTATGTACAGGAAAAGGCCGAAGCAATGAAAAAAGCTCAACAGTACCTCAAAGCGCACGACTATCCGGACTGGGTGAGTATTACAGTGCACATTATATTTTACAGCAGATAAAAAAACGTTAGAAATAACAGTATTAAGCAGTTTGATATTCATTTTAATAGCTATCAGATTTCTGCTAACAGCGCTACAGGATTTAATGGGTTCTTTTTTATCTCTTCTTGGCGTCGCACTCTGTGCATTCTGCCAGTTTCAATGTGTCTATATTTTGTGTGCAGTCTTCAGTTTCCAGCTTCTTTATAGTCAAAGTCCAGTCTTGGTCAAGTCCAGTCAAATCTAGTCATGCTTTAGTAAGTGGTGACTTTATTATAAGCTTCGATGGAGTTTTGGTAGCAACACGAAAAGTCATGTTTCACCACATTATATCACTTTCCTACACTCGCGATTGTAATCCGGCACTTTATGAATAAAACACCACTATTTTTAAACATAAACACGCGAAAAAACACTAGTTTTGGAAAATTTTATTTATAAAGTACCGAATTACAAGCGCGAGTGTGGGAGAATGATATAATGTGGTGAAACATGACTTTTCGTGTTGCTTCCAATACTCCATCCAGAAGCTTATAGTAAAGTCGCCACTACTTTACTAAGGCATGACTTGATTTGACTGGGACCGACTGCACTTGATCAAGACTAGACTTTGACTGTAACTATAGATGATAAAGAAGCTGAAAAATGAAGACTACTCACAAAATATACATACAAAATATAAATATATATGACAGCCCTGTTGGCTCATTGGGAGTATGTCTGCTGTAGGGCGTGGGTTCGATTCCCGCCAAGTACAAATGTTTGTTTGGTATAAACAAACGTTTGTTCTGTGTCTGGGTGTTCTGTATGTATTATAAGTATGTATTTACAAAAAAAAAAAAAAAATTATGTATCCTATCAGTTATCTGACTTCCATCACACAAGCTCTGCTTAGTTTGGGGTCAGATGGCGCTGTGTGTAATGTGTCCTACAATATTTATTTATTTATTTATATATACACATTGAAACTGGCAGAATGCACAGAGTGCGATGCCAAGAAGAAAGATAAAAAAAAAACCCACGTAAAAATCTCGCAATCTGTGGTGGATCGACCAGTGGCGTAGCGTGCCTTGGGGCCCAAATGAAGGGCAGTGAAGTTTTTTTTTATCGCTGACTAGCTAGTTGTTTGACCACAACTCACCTGATGTTAAGTGACGGTGTGGTCGAAGATGGTAAAGCACACCTAGCCTGGAATGGAACTGGCTCTCAAGTGAGGCTGCCGGAACACACCGTTAGAAGCTTGGCGGCAGATTTTCAACTTGAGAGTGATAGCTAGCCAGCCGAGTACTAGAAAGTACCCTACCACCACGCTATGGTTTCCTCACGATGTTTTCCTTCACCGGCAGCTCAAGCTCATTGTTGGGGTTTGAACCCACGCCCTTCGGCATGCGAACCGACTGCGCTAACCACTGAGCTATCATCGCTAAACGTGCGTCGCTATACGTGTTTTTGTTTAACAGGCGTAATGAGTAATGAGAATGCAAGAATATCTAGAAATTATCCGATAAAATTTCGTTTAAACCGTGTCTTCGTCGTAAATAACATTTGACCGCCATCTCGCCTGATGTCAAACGAAGATGCGATCTACAAAACGCTTGTTTAGAAGAAACCGATCCACTGGCGACTTGAAGACACACATATTGTATTCTATCGGAAAGCATCCACTCGGGCAATCTTTTAATCTCATGTTTTGTTGTTTCAGGTCCACGTATCGAAGGTGCCAGAAGACGTCGAGCCCACAGCTTTCAAACAATATTTCGAAGACTGGAACTAAAGCCTCATTTTACTATGTATTTTTTACAACAATAACCAGATAATTGCAATGTAGGAGCTAGGCTATAACGTTTTGGCCAAGTCCAAGAGGAGAACTAAGCATAGCGCCATCTAGTGGGGATTTTAGAAACGCTAACCACGCAACTAGATGGCGCTTTTTTCAATTTATTTTAACTTCTAGTGAGCTATGTTTCAAGTATTTACTTATTCATTTTTACTTTGTGCTTGTTTTGATCAAGTTCCTAACACGCAACAACCCACCGGAAAGGATTTTGGAGGGCATGCGGAAAAGTATGATATGTATTACTTTCCAAAATGTTTTTTCGAGTGTTCATATACTTAGGTAAAAATTGTGACGTGTTTTTCATAAAAAGCCGAACTAGATGCAAAAGTGTCGGTAAGTAATACAATGTTTTGTAATATACTGTTTTTGTAAAGTCATCACTACTTTATTAGGACATAGACTGGACTTGGCCGTGACATGCTTTACGTGATTGTGATTAATACTTATTTCACTTAATTTGTCATGAAATACTGAAAAATATAGAAATAATAATATATTTTATTGCAAGCACAAACCTATTATAGGCAATATTGTTTCTAATTTAAAACTATTTTTTTTTAAATACTTGACTCTGGCCAATCCACAAAGCGTGACACCAAAAACAAAAGAAAAAAAAAGAAAATATCTATGGAAAACTGTTTTTTTTAAATTATTGTTGACCTCTAGTTGGCCACGCATGAGAAATTCTCCGCAATAGGATCTCAACCTATACTAGACATGCATTTGCATTTTAAAACTATTTTGCATTTTAAACGCACAAGAATATTGAATTCTTTTAAATTTTTATGTTAAGATTTTTTTAAATATAAGCACAATACTATTTTTTAGACTAAGTCGAAATATACATCAATAAGGATTCTTAACGCAACTTCAGAGCCTTTGCCTTTTGTATAAAATTTTAGATAAAGTAACACTTTATTGTTCACACTAGATACAATATACAAAAGCAGAAATAGCCTTATCGCTAAAAAGTTATTCATGATTGTTATTACAATGATGGTCATTGTCCCGATAGTCGTCACGGTGAACGGCTTTACAGAAAAGCAGGGGTTCCAAAACTTAGTTTGTCTACTGCCCACTTTGAGAATAAATTAGTTTTTAGCGCCCCCATTTTTTTACCTACTTAAAGCTGTTTGAGCAATCTTTTAACTAATATTAGTTGATGTTCACAAGTTGTAGTTGAGAGTCGAGAGCTCATGCAGTCAGAGTCTAAAAGGCCTCCTAGCTAAATTAAATTACAAATCACCCCAAGCCTGTACACAACGCCCCCATTTTTTTTCTGGGTCGCTTACCGCCCTTAGGTAACCCTTTAAACCTGCAGCGCCCACAAGGAGGCGTTATCGCCCACTTTGGGAAAGGCTGCAGTAAAGTCTCGATCAACATCTTAAGAGACTTGCTAGACGGTTGGGTCTCCAAAAGGCAGTGATCCTAGACACGGCGCGTATTGTGACGTCAATGTGATTGAGACTGTCGGTGGCACCCTATTTTTTTAACTATTTTTATAGAAATGATAACTTATTGATTTACGTTTTTCTCACTTTTCCGAAACAACCTGTACCTATATTAATATTTTAAATTTAGTTTTATTCACTAATTGTTGTTAAGTAAACGCACAGTCATAATTATAATCTCAATTGATATTTTAAATGTGTTCCTTTTTAGTAATTATCGGTATAATAAATGCATAATATCGTTATATCAATTTCGTTTCATTTTCCCTTCAGACTAAATCTTTTCGAAGTAAGTAAAATAACTATACTTAATGGGGAACTTAATTTTTTCAGTACCCGGATGACCGAGCTTTGCTCAGTTTTTCATTGCCTGAAAACACGGATAAAACGACGTTTTCTACTAATGAAACCTAGCTAGATCGGTTTATCGCTCCCGAAAACCCCCTGCATACTAAATTTCATAAAAATTGTTGGAGCTGTTTCCGATATTCACTAAATATATATATATACATATATACAAGAATTGCTCGTTTAAAGGTATTAGATAGATAGATAGATAATTTGCAATAAAAAAATACTGCGATTATAAACTATCCTTTGTTTTTACTTGGTGGTAGATTTCCTTAGCTGGAGGTCGTCTAGGTAGGTACCACCGCAGTACCAGATATTCCGCCGCCAAGCAGTAGTGTGTAAACATTACTGTGTTCCGGTTTGAAGGGTACTACAGCTAGCGTAATTACAGGGCTGTTGAGACTAACCATCTAGTCTCAAAGTACTGAGCGCCAAGGCAGCGATGCCCTGGACTTTGTTTTACTACTCAAAGTTATGTGTATCGCTGCAATGGTCATGGACAGGCTAACATCAGGAGAGCGACTCGTTCGCCTCATTACTATTAAATAAAAATAAAATAAAAAAACTATCCTATTGAGAGAAGTTGGATCAAACTGCACTCAGTGTGCAAGATTGGTTAAAATCGGTTCAGTAGTTTTTTTTTAATGGCTGACAGGCTATTTGTTTGACCACAGCTCACCTGATGGTGAGTGACGGTGTGGACGAAGATGGTAAAGCACACCTAGCCTGGAATGGAACTGGCTCTCAAGTGAGGCTGCCGGAACACACCGTTAGATGCTTGGCGGCAGATTTTCAACTTGAGGGTGGTAGCTAGCCAGCCGAGTACTAGAAAGTACCCTACCACCACGCAAAAGTAGTTGAGGAGTTCATCGCGGACATACAACGTGACACGATATTTTTATATATAAAGAAATCAGTCTATGATTAGTACCGTTCTGGTCCTGATCATAGACAGTAGGCAGTTATTCAATATTAATTATCAGCGACCTTTAAAGAGATCGCTAACCAAAATTGTTAATTATCTTTATTTGATAATTTGATAATATGTTATGTCGGTGTAAACGCGGGACCAATCTAGCGCATGCCATCACGCGACATAAATACTTGCGCGTGTTAAGAGGAAACAGCGCCATCTAGATTCAATATCACAAACATAGATGTCATATTAGGTCATTGATTCTATTAATCACAATATTATTAAGGCGAAAGTTTGCGAGTGTGTTTGTATGTTTGTTACTTGTTCACGCTCAAACGGCTGGACCAATTTTGATGAAATTTGGTATGAAGGTAGCTGACACTTGTACTTTTTGTCCAGAAAAACTGTTTCGAAAATCTCCAAAATCACCTCACGTAATTTAGTGACTGTAAGACGTGGATACTATTCCCACAGATACGCTTCCATATAAGCCAGCTAACATATCACTACATAGTATAAAACAAAGCCGCTCTCTCTGTCCCTATCTCCCTATGTATGCTTAAATCTTTAAAACTACGCAACGGATTTTGATGCGGTTTTTTTAAATAGATAGAGTGATTGAAGAGGAAGGTTTATATATATAATAACATCCATTAAATAGTGGAGAAATACTGTTATTTTTGAGGTTTATACCCGTGCGAAGCCGGAGCGGGCCGCTAGTTATGTATAATGCTAACAGGGCAGTCAAATAAAAGGAATACAAAAAAATACATAGTCGAACATAGAACCTCCTCCTCTTTTTAAGTCGGTTAATAATAGTAGACAATAAAAAACAAAATTTAATTAATTTAACTTTAATTTTGTAATGAAAAATTACATTTTTTATAATACTATGTAGGTACAGATTTAAAAACAAGCCAGGCTGAATTTATGTGTAATTTTATTATGAAAATAGTTATTGCTATCATAATTATATGAAATGTAATGAAGGCAAAAAAAACTTGTAGTTATTATTTTAGATAAAATTTACATAAATCTATTTTTATAATTATAATATCAGCTTACGACTAATATTTTTAAATATAATTTCTAAAAACAGCAAAAACATTTAAAAACACTAAATTCTAGTACAATAAAAATCTCTAGTATCTATAGTGCACACAAATCACTTAGATATTAAAGCATATTTAGGTGCATATGTTTCTAAACGAACTATTACAAGTCTAACAAAAAACTATTATTTTTCTGATGCGCTGTAAATGACTACAGAGTCATACATACAGCCAATCAGAAAAATTTATGAACCTATTAAAAAAAACTTATTACCAAATCTATGACGTAAGACAAGTGGCAAAAAATCAACAATATATTTAAAAAGATTTTAAACTTTGGATAGATTGTCACTTGACGAAATGGTAGCCATTTTGGCGCTGATTGTTGCGGTAAACAGCGGTGTGCGTTTTCGGAACTAACGTTATGTCATGTATTTTTTTTTTATATTGTTGGCATCACACATTGCGTATTCTGCATGTATCTTGTCAATCAACAATATCAAACAATAGTTTATATTTTTTTAAGTGTCACACGGTAAGGTAAATATAAGGATTTTGACAAACATTTTATGCTATGACATGTGTTTTATGTCATTAACTGATTAATGAGGACTTTATTTATACCTGAAAAGGTGTAGATACACATCGGTAATGACAACACTCAATATTGATAATAATCATATTATTTTCCAAACGTTACAGATAAAATTTAATTGTACAATGTCAGGGAAAATATATATATATTATAAACCTATATAAATATATAAATATATTGTAGGACACATTACACACAGCGCTATCTGACCCCAAACTAAGCAGAGCTTGTGTGATGGAAGTCAGATAACTGATAGAATACATTAATACGTTTTTTTTGTTGTAAATACATACTTATAATACATACAGAACAACCAGACACAGAACAAGCATTTGTTTATACCAAACAAACATTTGTCCTTGGCGGGAATCTAACCCACGCCCTATAGCTCAGGCAGACATACTCCCAATGAACCAACATGGCTGTCAAAACCTAGTCCAAATTTGTGGATTAAATTTTTTTTTTTACGTATAAAGTTACACAAAATCCGTAAAGTAATGGTGATTATACTAGAAGCTTTTATGGACATTATAAGTATCATTTGTTCACCTACATGTGAATAATCCTGCACGCCGCCTTCTTCTAAGTCGACCTTGCGGTTGTTTGAATTAGAAAAAAGGGAAGAAAAGCGTTTTACTATCAGTAAAACTTGAAAACCAAATATAAATAACTTTTCGGTAAATACAATCGAAATAAACAGAAGTTTTGCAGCGGCACGACTTTTAAGCGTTCTAGCCAAAACAAGTCATAGTCCTAAATCATATAATTCCATGAGGGACGCTTCAAATCGGCACAACATCAAATGCCCAGATTAATAATAATGAATGTCAGTTGATTAACAACGATTTTGATAAGTACGAATATTAGGTGAGTTGCTCTTAAAAGCTATTTACATTAACTTAATTAAAATTCAGTTAATGGACGGAATTTTATGAGCATTTATTAGATTTTACAAAATTATGACAATGATTTTTTATGTGAAAAAGGAACAGATGATAAAAGCCTTATTTTTTATCATGCAATTAATCAATTTAAAAAAAATACAAGCCTACTGTTTTAGACTAAAAAATGCTTTTTTTTTTAAATTATTGACTGTTTAAATAAATCTTATACAGACGGAATGAAAAAAATTACAGAACATAGAAATTATATATGATTACTAAGTATATATAATTGTTGTTTATATAAACATAGTACGCATGTAAACATTTAAGTATAATTAAAATAGTAAATAATTATGCTTTTAAATTATTCAGGTACCGTATATTTTACACAATTTTAATGATATAATAGACTTTGTTTAAAGTTAACAGTATGCTAATTTTAACGACAGTAAAATAGGTAGATATATAATAGTTATACAGCATATAACAACAAATCATTTAATATTATATCGATTCGGATTAAGACAAAATTTTAGTAAGATATTTTCTGTTAGAAAAATCATGTTCAAAGTTTTCTGTTTTCTTTGTTGTTTTCAATGGTACCATTCAAGTATTAGGTAGGATACTATGATTAATTTTTAAAAATTCAACCAAATTATGCTAAGCTTTACCCCTTTCGTAAAAATAAGAAAAGTAAATGAATAAATATTGCTAGCTTTTAGAATATAGACCGAACTCTCAGCGTCATCATGAAAAATAAGTGAAGTATTTGGTGTTTCTATATCTTTACATAGTTTGAAACAAAGTCGCTTCCCGCCGTCTGTACGCTTAGATCTTTTAAACTACGCAACGGATTTTAATGCGGTTTCCATCAATAGACAGAGTGATTCAAGAGGAAGGTTTATATGTATAATACATGCATATGCACCACATTAGTATCTACAGATATTATTATTACATTATCGTCGCAAAGTTGCTAGTTTGTCGATTTTTTATCGAATTCATTTCAGAGAGTGTGCTTCAGAACTACATGGTCTGATACCCTCATGTCCATTTTTCTATCGGACAGCCAGAAGCTCATAAAGTCGACATCGTTTCATGGTAGATGTTCCAAAAACTCGAACGAAACGATTTGATTCCACGTTCATTGTGCGGACTGCTAGACAGTGGAATGCGCTGTCTGAGTGGGTGTTCCCCGATGGATATAATCTGGGTATCTTCAAGTCGAGAGTGAATCAGTATCTTCTAGGCGAGCGTGCTCCATCTTAGACCGCATCATCACTTAACATCAGGTGACATGGCGGTCAAACGTAAGCCTATCTATAATAATAATAATTAAAAAAAAAAAAAATTACACCCATGCGAAGTCGGGGCGGGTCGGGGCGGGGCGGGGTGTACTTAATATTTGAATGGCCCATTTCATGTCTTTTTGTTCAAAAAAATGCAATTCAATTTTTAAAAACAAGTCTTTTTTTAATGTAAAAGCGAAGCGACGCGCTCGAAGAATCGTCGTACGAGACGCTCTCCTAATGGTAAGAGATAACGCCTGTCCATGACCATTGCAGCGATACACAGAACTTTGAGTAACAAAACAAAGTCCAGGACATCGCTGCTTTGGCGCTCATTACTTTGAGACGTTCGATGTTTAGTCTCTAAAGCCCAGTATTGTTGCTGCAGTAATGTTTACACACTACTGCTTGGCGGCAGAATATCTGGTACTGCGGTGGTACATGCCTAGACGACCTTCTGGTAAGAAAATCTACCACCAAGTGAAATTAATCATTTAATTTGATACTCGTAAGTTATGAATTAAGTGTATGTAATATTTTCCCAGATGAACAGATAAATGACATGTTATATTGTTTTAAGTGTCATTAATAATGATAGGTGACTATTTTCCTAATGATGGACACGATGGTGACGGCAAAAAAGGAGGTCTTCAAGATATCGGCATCTGTAAAAAAAAAAAATATTTAAATTCCATATTGCATTTTTTATAAGCTAGGTGTTTGACCACACCTCACCTGATGTTAAGTCACAGTGTGGTCGAAGATGGTAAAGCACACTTAGCCTGGAATGGAACTGGCTCTCAAGTGAGGCTGCCGGAACACACCGTTATGCTTGGCAGCAGATTTTCAACTTGAAAGTGGTAGCTAGCCAGCCAAGTACTAGAAAGTACCCTACCACAATGCTATGGTTTCCTTCACCGGCAGCTCAAGCGTGAACCGACCGCGCTAACCACTGGGCTATCATCGCTACTTTATCATAAATTCGTCTATTGTTTTATGCGAAATTCGTTACAATTCGTTAGAGCAAACTGGCTAAGTGCCAGCACTCGTATCGTCCACTTGTAACGACAGTGTGACATCTCAAAAACCATAATTTTACAAAAAAACAGCTTTTAAGCTTTTAAATGAGCATAACTCTTAAATAGTTGTCAAGATAGCTTTATTATGTATAAAGTGATTAAAGTACAACTAATATTGAAATTAAATATCAAAAAAAAAAAATATATTTGTAAGTAAATTAACTTCGTTTTAGTTTGAAAAATTAAAGGAAAACTTATCACGTTGTTCCAATTGAAAAGTAAATTTACAAGGTGGTAAGTTTAGTTGTGGCGTTGAAGACGATGTGGGTTGTAACGTTTAATACGTGGTATCCTCGTGATGGCACGTTTTTCATGAAAACCGAGAGCACTTCACGCCTCGAAGCTCAGCTGACAACTGAACTGTCACGGTGTGAAAGCCAACTAGATCACCAAGCAAGACAGCGCTATATCGTGATATTTGTCTATTTTTCTCTCATTATTGTTTATTTTTATGTAACACTAATGAGACGAACGAGACGCTCTATTGATGTTAAGAGATAGCGCCTGACCATGACCATTGCAGCGATACACAGAACTTTGAGTAGTAAAACAAAGTCCAGGGCATCGCTGCCTTGACGCTCATTACTTTGAGACTAGATGGTTAGTCTCAACAGCCCTGTAATTTCGCTAGCTGCAGTACCCTTCAAACCGGAACACAGTAATGTTTACACACTACTGCTTGATGGCAGAATATCTGGTACTGCGGTGGTACCTAGACGACCTCCTGTTCAGGAAATCTACCACCAAGAAACTCTTATTACTGTTGTTTATTGTAGAAAAAATATCCTGTTTTTGGAGATCGAACAAAAAGATTTGGATAGAACGCGAGATCGCAATTCAGAATATCGGTAAAACGAAAAATCGTATAATTCGAGATGTCACGCTGTCGTCAGAACTGGACGATATTATTACATCGACATTTAATTATATTAACATATGTTATGTTTTTGAAATGTTCAATGTTACTTTTTAAATATGAATGGAAAAATAACAATACAATACAACTTTATTATACACCAAACATAATTATTAAAACATACAAAAATTAAAAACATACTCAAAAAAAGAGAAAGAAAGTAACAAAACAAAAATACAACACAGAAATAACACAAGGCGTGTACAAGGGCGGCCTTATCTCCTAGAGCGATTTCTTCCAGACAACCTTAGGATGGAAATAACCTGTAACTTTCAGGTCAAGCTCAGCGGATTAGCAAGTTGAAGTGGCAGTGGGCAGGGCACATAGCACGCAGAACTGATGGCTGATGGGGCTGCAAAGTTCTGAAGTAGAGACCACGGACATCCACCCACAAGGTGGACAGACGATCTAATAAAGACCGCAGGAACGCGCTGGACGCGAGCCGCTTCCAACCGGTCTTTATGCTTATGTCACAGTGGACGTCCTACTGAGATGATGATTCGACATACCATTACAAGTGTGGTCCTTCTCCTTGAAGCCGCTCTCGTTATCGCACATGCACAGCTTGTCCGTGGGCGCGTGCACGCGCAGGTGTGGCGGCACAGCGCCGGTCACATTAGCCACGGCGCAGATGAGACCGTCGTTACATTCGTCGCTGTTAGAGCAGACGTGGTACAGAGCTGGAAAGAATAAAAGTATTCTGATAGAATGTTAATATATATAAATGTATTGTAGCGATGATAGCTCAGTGGTTAGCGCGGTAGGTTCGCATGCCGAAGGGCGCGGGTTCAAACCCCAACAATGAGCTTGAGCTGTCGGTGAAGGAAAGCATCGTGAGGAAACCATAGCGCGGTGGTAGGGTACTTTCTAGTACTCGGCTGGCTAGCTACCACACGAGAGTTGAAAATCTACCGCCAAGCATCTAACGGTGTGTTCCGGTAGCCTCACTTGAGAGCCAGTTCCATTCCAGGCTAGGTGTGCTTTACCATCTTCGACCACACCGTCACTTAACATCAGGTGAGGTGTGGTCAAACACCAAGCTGTATAATATTAAAAAAAAAAAAAAAAAAAAAAAAACTCTCCCTTGTGCCGTTTGATGTTGAAATTTTAAAACGATCTGTCGTGATTTATATTTATTTTGATTTGTCTCTTTATATCAAATCGAATTATTTATTGGTCTTATAACTTTTTTCTATATTAAGGTATTAGACTCGCAAAGCACTCGTAAAGCAGCGATGCCCTGGACTTTGTTTTGCTACAATCAATATCGCTGCAATGGTCATGGATAGGCGTTATCTCTAACCATCAGGAAGGCGTCCGTTCGTCTCACTTTTACATAAAAAAAATGAATTAATTTCTGAATTTAATTTTGAAAAATTATGCGCCATAATAGCTACATTTTACACAAATACATTTACAGAACTAATTTCTATATTCTATAACCCTACTTAACTTATAATAAAACGTTATCTGACAAAGAATCTAACCCTGATAAAGCTTCCGTCTAACCTTTTTAACCAAGTTTAACCCTGCATTAAACATAAAGCGTAATTTAAGCGATTAATCTAAGAAACGAAAGCTCAATTTCTAAAAAATACCGCCAAGTTAAACGATAACCATCTCTATTGGTGGTTGACATGGGATTCTAAATAGTGGGGTAGAGGGAAGCACGACATGCTTCCGGTATATAACCGACTACGTAAAAAGGTGATCGTTTTTTAATGTAAAAAGTAGCAAGACGAACGAGACGCTCTCCTGATGGTAAGAGATAGCGCCTGTCAATGACCATTGCAGCGATACACACAACTTTGAGTAGCAAAACAAAATCCAGACATCGCTGCTTTGGCGCTCATTACTTTGAGACTTTCGATGGTTAGTCTTAACAGCCCTGTAATGTCGCTGCTACCCTTCACAGTAATATTTACACACTACTGCTTGGCGGTAGAATATCTGGTACTGCAGTGGTACCTACCTAGCGATCGCCTGCTAAAGATATCTACCACCAGGTAAAATTATGACAATTATGATGATTTATTTATTTGATGCCGTGATATGCCGTGGTGGTGCCGGCGTAAGAATAGTACCCCACCCTCTCTACCCGTGGTTGCCGTAAGAGTCGGCTAAGGGATGTAATCCGGAAGATGGGCAGCAGCGTCTTCCTTGAACAATCACACCTAACCCGCCTGCCAAGCGTAGCGAGTATTGGCAAAACCCCCCCAGGAGGAAGCCTATGCCCAGCAGTGGACGATCTATGGCTGATGATGATGATGTGAAACAAATCTTATATTAAAGCCTCATAAAAGCGATATCAGATAACGTTTAAAGTAAAATAATCCAGATATTTGTATCAATGAAGCGAAAAACAACTCGACGTACGTGTATGGAAGAGGTTATTATGGCGGCCGTTGACTTGACATTGACAGATGTTTTGGTTTGCCATTGCTTTTTTAGGCACTGAACGTAGCCCTATACAGCCTACTATGTGACGTCATTATAGATCAATTGAAACTCAAGTTTATTTTATGTATTTTATTAAAATAAACCCCGTAAAGAGTTTTAAACGTAAAAATAATATACAGGATTATTTCGAAATGGGTTTCAATTTCTTTTTTATTTATATACCGTTTTTTTTTTAAATCTTGACTGGCTATGTATTTGACCACAGCTCTTGTGATGCTAATACGGTGTGGTCGAAGATGGTAAAGCACACTTAGCCTGGAATGGTACTGGCTCTCAAATGAGGCTACCGGAACACACTGATAGGTGCTTGGCGGCAGATTTTCAATTTAAGGGTGGTAGCTAGCCAGCCGAGTACTAGAAAGTAATCTACCACCATGCTATGGTTTCCTCACGGTGTTTTCCTTCACCGGAAGCTCAAGCTCATTGTTGAGGTTTAAACCCACGTCCTTCGGCATGCGAGCCAACCTCGCTAACCACTGAGCAAATAGTAGTAGCTGCTTATATAGTTTTTCGGCCAGGACCATGCCATTCGGTCGAAATAACCAATTATTCGGTTTCGACTTATAAATTGTGTACCTAAGACTTATTTAGTATTTAGTAGGTAGGCAAGATGAAGCTCACATTAAGTGACCTTAAGGCGTTTAATTGGTTAGGTACGTTTTGGAGTTGCGTGATTAAACTTTGAAACACGACACAATCGCATAAATATAGGGGTCATTGCGCATTACACTGGAATAAAACATGACCGATAAAATACTTAATTCGTTTTTGGTTAATTTTTACCCGACTGCCAAGGAAGGATTATGTTTTTCGCGCGTATCTTGTATATATACAAATGTATGTAAAGTTCTTTATTACATCTTAGGTTACAGTTTACAGTTATAAATATTAGTACATACATTACAAAGGGATGCAAGTGCAGAGAGAAGCTACTACAACCATATATTCCTGTCTTCCACGATTACAATTAACCTCTGCTTTGACAATTTGCTGCAATTGACAGCCCTGTTGGCTCATTGGGAGTATGTCTGCCTGAGCTGTAGGGCGTGGGTTCGATTTCCGCTAAGGACAAATGTTTGTTTGGTATAAACAAATGTTTGTTCTGTGTCTGGGTGTTCTGTATGTATTATAAGTATGTATTTACAAAAAAAAGTATTTATGTATTCTATCAGTTATCTGACTTCCATCACACAAGCTCTGCTTAGTTTGGGGTCAGATGGCGCTGTGTGTAATGTGTCCTACAATATCTATATCTATTTAATATCTTTATAAAATCTTTGAATTTACCGTGCCATGGTTTCCTTACACCGACGTTTTCCATCAGCGATTCAAATTCATTATTGGGGTTTGAACCCACGCCGTTCGGTATGTGAATCGCTCGCGTTAACCACTGAGCTATGATCGCTACAAAATGAAGTTGTTATAATGAAATGAATGATTATCTCACCTTTAGTCTGCGCTTCACACTGCCCGTTGACTGGTGGCAGGTTGTCGCCGCAGAGGCACCTCGTTACAGAGTCGTAGTGAGTTCGAACGCAGGAACTGCTGCTGATGCCGGCGCACTCCGCCTGCCGCGAGCAGGGCCGGGCTGAGGACAGGCGCTGAGTAAGAAACTGGACTGTTTGTTTGATTCCAATTTATCCAGATTGTGATTTAACTCTCAATATTATGATTCATATTTATTCAGATTTTGATTCGTTAAAGTACTGATTCATTAAAATTGTGATTCATTAAAAATGATGATCAATTATAATTCTGATTTATCAATATTCAAATTTATTTACATTTCGATTCGTTAAAGTTTTGTTTTATTAATATTGTGATCCATTAAAATGATGATCAATTATTATAATTCTGATTTATCAATATTCAAATTTATTCACATTTTGATTCGTTAAAGTTTTGAGTTATTAAAATTGTGATTAATTAACCTGATCATTTATAATTCTGATTTATTGTTTTGTATCAATATTTAAATGTATTCATATTTTGATTTGTTAAATTTCTGATTTATTAAAATTGTGATTCATTAAAATTATTTTTAATTATAATTTATCACTATTCAAATTTATTCAGAATTTGATTCGTTAAGTACCTACTACTAGATAATCATTAAAATTCTGAATATGTAGTATTGATTTGAACTTTTCAAGATTTAAATATATCAACATTGTGTCTTTTTTTATGTAAAAGTAATGGGACGGACGAGACGCTCTACTGATTGTAAGAGAAAACTCATGTCCAATTGTCCATGACCATTACAGTGAAACACAGTACTTTAAATAATAAAACAAAGTCCAGGGCATCGCTGCTTTTGCGCTCATTACTTTGAGACATTCGATGGTTAGTCTCAACAGCCCAGTAGTGTCGCTACAGTACCATTCAAACCGGAACACTGTGTTTATTTAAAATTATTTAGATTTTGATTCGTTAAAGTTCTAATTTATTAAAATTGTGATTCATTAATATGATGATCATTTATAGTTCTGATTTGTTGTAATTTTTCAATGTCCAAATTTATTACGATTTTGAGATGTTTACACACTAATGCTTGGCGGCAGAATATCTGGTACTGCGTGGTATCTAGCTAGAGGAATTTCTGCTAAGGAGATCTACCACCAAGTACTTAATTAAATTTGGTGTTATGAAATAAACATTGTACTGTAAGGATCACTATTTTTAAGAGGGTACACTATTTTTCTACGCAAAATTATATACATCTCCCGTCTGTTCTTAATCAGTAAAATGTTTACCAATCTTGGTTGCCTGAAAGAGATCGCTATAATCGCTCATAAGAGCTTTTGTGTTCTGTACTTTTTAGGGTTCTGTACCTCAAAAGGAAAACGGAACCCTTATAGGATCACTTTGTTGTCCGTCTGTCTGTCTATAAAGACCTTAAATATCTCCGGAACGCGGAACCTTGTATCAAAATTGTTTTTTTTCTATTTAAGGTATGCGCAATAAAGAGTTTATATCTATTTTGTAGCGATGATAGCTCAGTGGTTAGCGCGGTCGGTTCGCATGCCGAAGAGCGTGGGTTCAAACCCCAACAATGAGCTTGAGCTGCCGGTGAAGGAAAACATCGTGAGGAAACCATAGCGTGGTGGTAGGGTACTTTCTAGTACTCGGCTGGCTAGCTACTATCCTCAAGTTGAAAATCTGCCGCCAAGCATCTAACGGTGTGTTCCGGCAGCCTCACTTGAGAGCCAGTTCTATTCCGGGCTAGGTGTGCTTTACCATCTTCGAACACACCATCACTTAACATCAGGTGAGTTGTGGTCAAACACCTAGCCTGTCAGCCATAAAAAAAAAACTATAACTGAGTCACTTTTTTAAATCTGTGGTATCCATTTGTGACTGACTTCTCAGGTCGCGTGTTACCGAATGCAAATAGGGCCTTAAATAAATGACAAGCTAAGGTTGGAGCAAAGAGGTCGTAATAACAACCCACATGGACAACCTATTTTTAGAATCTTATTGTTTGGCGCATATTTTATAGCTTAAGATATTTTAAAGCATAGTTTAAGGCTTCACTTATAACATAGATAATGTTTTATTTCCCAATAAAGGAAATAGATTAGAATACAATAAAATAGAATAGATTTTTTTTACACCAGACATACAAATTTCAGGCCGTCTGTATGTTGAAATCTTTTAAACTACGCAACGGAATTTAATGCGGTTTCCATCAATAGACAGAGTGATTCAAGAGGAAGGTTTATATGTATAATACATGCCTATGCACCGCATTAGTATCTACATTGGACCCGTGTGAAGCCGGGGCGGGTCGCTAGTAATTACATAGTATAAAACAAAGTTGCTTCCCGCCGTCTGTACGCTTAGATCCTTTAACAAGAAACCGATTCACTCGCGACTTGAAGGCACCCATTGTATCTATCAGGGAACACCCACTCAGGTAGCATATTCCAATGACATAAAGTCCATACAGAATAAGTATTAGGGTCTCGTCAAATACTTTCTGAGCAAGGAACCCTTAAATTGCGTCGCCAGTTAACCTAGTTTCAACTACTTCACGCTAGACGGCGTGGTTAGATAAGTCTTACAAACGTGAGGTAAACCTCCGGAAATTTAAACAGAGACGGATTTTATATGCAAAGTAGTTGGAGCGCTTGCCCCGAGTAAGTAGAACGTCTTCCCTGCTAGCGTTGCTCCACGCAGGTTTAGCGCGCGGCGCGTGCAGGGATGTCGACATCGCATCTACGAACAAATCTTCAACCAATCTTTTATGTTCGTAGCTTCGCTAACATCAAATCTATAAGACACACGTAAGCTTCTGTGACTGTTTAATACCTTTTTATTGAAAAGTCACTAACCTATTAAATTTGAACATGAACACTTACCTACACAACAGAAAACAATGACCTTTTTTATGGCTGACGGGTTAGGTGTTTGACCACAACTCACCTGATGTTAAGTGACGGTGTGGTCGAAGATGGTAAAGCACACCTAGCCTGGAATGGAACTGGCTTTCAAGTGAGGCTGCCGGAACACACCGTTAGTGGTAGCTAGCCAGCCGAGTACTAGAAAGTACTCTACCACCACGCTATGGTTTCCTTACGATGTTTTCCTTCACCGGCAGCTCAAGCTCATTGTTGGGGTTTGAACCCACGCCCTTCGGCATGCGAACCGACCGCGCTAACCACTGAGCTATCATCATTACAGTTATCTGGTTCCCATCTTTGCTTAGACACTATGTGAAATGTCTCACGATTTATTATTATACTAGACATTTGCTAACAACTCCTATTTTCAACGCTATAATTATAAAATCAAAATAATTTCTCCTATCACTCTGTACTATAATAGTTTGAATCGAAGAAGATATTTATAGCCCTTGGCCGCGTTTCCGAGGCCCTGGCGTGATGCCCTGAATTCGTCCCTGGCTACCGTTATATGCTAAGGTTGTCCGAGAGGTCAGTTTACTCTGGACATCCGCTACCGGCCGTTATCTACGTTTGGAATAAATTTGCGGCGATATATCGAAAAGGTTATACCTCCATTATACAACTAAATTATTACAGCTAACCCGGAATAATTTACAACCGACAACGCAAGAAGAGAGCTCGTTATAGCGAGAAAACGCTAAACAAATGAAGTATAAATTTCTCATCTTTGCCCTGTTGGCTTATTGGTAGTGTCTGCTCCAAGAGCCGTAGGGCGTGGATTCGATTTCCACTCAGGACAAGCATTTTGTGGTATAATCATAAATGTTTGTTCTGTGTCTGGGTGTCCTAATATATATACATATATATATTATAAGTGTTTACAAAAAAAAAAGTATTTAAGTATTCTATCAGTTATCTGACTTCCATAGTACAAGCTTTGCTTAGTTGGGGTCAGATGGCGCTGTGTATAATGACCTACGATATTTATTTATTTTAGGGAACGAACCCCCTACGTAACCCGTTCAAGGGGGAGGGATGTCTTCAAAATACCACGCTTGGTCACAGAGGGGGGAGGGGGCTTAATGCTTCAAATATGGCATCTAGCACGCACTCTTGTCGTCACTTTTTTATTAAAGAATATCTTAAAAACGTCAACCATAATTCAAGCTGTACGTTAAACTAGCAAAAGGTATGCCAGTCATTTCAATTTAAATTCTACGAGTGTCAGAAATTTTGTTTTAACGCCCGCGCCGCGTTTCTTCGCGGGAAACATTTAACATTGTTCAATCAGACTTGTTAAAATATACCTGTTTTTAACTGCTTTTAACTAATTTCCATTAATAGCGTGATATATTTATTATTTACAACGTTTCATCATCATCATCATCATCATCAACCGCATGACGTCCACTGCTAGACATAGGCCTCCCCCATTGACTTCCATAAAGACCGGTTGGAAGCGGCTTGCATCCAGCGCGTTCCTGCGGTCTTTATGAGGTCGTCTGTCCACCTTGTGGGCGGACGTCCTACGCTGCGCTTGCCGGTCCGTGGTCTCCACTACAGAACTTTGCAGCCCCATCGGCCATCAGTTCTGCGTGCTATGTGCCCTGCCCACTGCCACTTCAACTTGCTAATCCGCTGGGCTACGTCGGCTACTTTAGTTCGCCTTCGCAACGTTTGAACATTATAAATTATTTCATGAATCTTTATTTTTTGAAGTGTGATCGCATTCCACAGAGCACACGACGTTATAATAGGTGTCATACAAAAAACACATACTTCACAAGTTGTATAATAGAAAAGATGTGTGGTTTTTGCAGAAATTTGACGACTTTGACGTTAGAATATGACGTCACCGCGTGCGTAACCCACAAAAATGACGCGTAAGAACTCGCGTAGCAAGAATAAAAAAAAAAAACAAAAAAAAAACAAAATATATTTATTTGCTCAGTACAGGTGTCAAAATGTTGGTACATAAATTAAAAAGGCACTTAAACCATACTTAACCCAGAATTGGGTGTGCAAAAATTGGATAAAATAAAATTACATTAAATAATGTCAATTTTGGATTAATTAATTATGTCAGGAGGTTAATTACAAAATGTCAATCAGTTCAATTTATTTAAATGTCAATACTTATTAATTATTTTTTACTTTATCATCAATAAATTCTTTTACAGAGTAATATGTCTTATCTATTAAGAATGTTTTAAGTTTTCGTTTGAATACAAATAAAGAACTGGCTTCCTTTATTACTGTTGGCAATTCATTATACAATTCAATATATACAAGAGAGAGATATTACGGTTTTCGACAACCCGCTTCGACCTCGGCAACCGTTTCACCTGCTCCACTACGGTTGCATCCCACCCGTTATTTTATACTTTATTGTAGACGATGGTAAGGGATAACGCCTGCCCATGACCATTGCAGCGATACACAGAACTTTGAATAACAAAACAATGTCCAGGGCATCGCTGCTTTGGCGCTCATTACTTTGAGACTTTCGATGGTTAGTCTCAACAGCCCTGTAATGTCGCTGCAGTACCTTTCACGCATGTTTACACACTACCACTTGACAGCAGAATATCTGGTACTGCGATGGTAGCTACCTAGCCTACGACCTCCAGCCAAGGAAATCTACCACCGAGTAAGTAGTAGTGAGAAAATACAGGGCTTTTGAGACTAACCATCTAGTCTCAAAGTAATGAGCGCCAAAACAACGATGCTGGACTTTGTTTTGTTACTTATAGTTCTGTGTATCGCTGCAATGGTCATGGACAGGCGTTATCTCTTACCATCAGGAGAGCGACTTGTTCGACTCATTATTATTACATATAAAAAAACATTTTCTGTTTCTGATCTGTTTGAAGTCGGTGCTTAGCTTAGCTTAGGTGCCGGTGCTTGGCACAGACTTCAAACAGATCAGTAGGTACCCAGCAGGTATAATAATACTTTGTGAAGTAAGTTTATTTTTCGCTTTTTAGTGCCGATGTTTTTTCTTGAAGTCGGTTTTACTTATTTTTTTTAAAGTTTGTCTCTTTTTCAATTTTGTCCCAGAGAATCCCTACGTGATAAATTCAAAAAAATTAACATAATGACAGTACCATGTCAATACATTTATGAAAACTTGTTGTACACTCATAAAAATATCAATCGTTTCCCTAAAAATAGCGACATACATAATTTAAATACTAGAAATAAGAATAAACTTGCTGTGCCCAAAACTAGGCTAAACAAGATAAATGTATCCTTAGGGCAATGTATACGCTTCTACAACAAAACTCCTAGTGAGTTGCAAAAATTATCAATAAATAAATTCAAACAAATTGTCAAAAATATCCTATGTAAAAAGGCTTACTACAAAATATCAGATTATCTAGACGATAAAAAAGCTTGGGACGAGTTTTGCTCCAACTCGAAAACTAACAATCTAACAAGGTAAAGGTTTCTTGTTCGCTTCTTTACTTTACCTCAAAAAGATTGAAGCGAACGAAAGATCAAAGTGATCACTTTATTTCCTAGTTTTAAGTATGTTTATAATTTGTGACGTGTGACGTGTCCAAGAGTCCTGTAAGGTCTAAAGGAAATAAAGCACTTTGAGTTTTGAGTTTTGAGTTTTGTAGTTAATTTATGTTCACGCCAAGATACACTTGAACTGTATGAGTCTAGCTAGACTCGATAAGATTCAAAAACGTCTTACCAAAGACAATTACATCGTCCACGTAAACAAACATTTTCATAAAATGAAAACAACTGGGCCAAACTATGTTAAATGTTTATGGGACCAAATGGCAACTGTTCTGCATCAAACTAAACAAGAATCACGTAAATCTGATCATAAATCTCAGCGTAATCGGTGTACATACAAAAATAATACCAATCAAGTTGAGAACCTCCTCCTTTTTGAAGTTGGTTAAATAAACGTTCACATTTAAGTAGTATGGTAATATATCCCAATAATAATCCCAAATATTTCCGCAGGTTTTTCTAACCTTGGAAGTTATTTCAATGGTAGCTGTTATTTATTCTGTGACAGGCTGACACTGCCTGGCACGAATGTCAAGTGGCCCATTTTTTTTATTGACTTTTGTATCCATTGTTTATTAGGTAGTAAAATTACGGTTTCCACAAGGTCAAGTTTTAGGTTAAGGTTCTAAATTAGTTAGTATCCATTTTAATAAAAGGAATGGCATAGCAATGGATTTGAATACACTGACGATAATATCTGCCAATACAATTGTACTTGTGTAAGTGGAATTGAATATAAAGGTACTTTACTAAAACTTTTTTTTAACGCTGACAGGCTTGGTGTTTGACCACAACTCACCTGATGTTAAGTGACGATGTGGTCGAAGATGGTACACACCTAGCCTGGAATAGAACTGGCTCTCAAGTGAGGTTGCCGGAACACACCGTTAGATGCTTGGCGGCAGATTTTCAACTTGAGGGTGATAGCTAGCCAGCCGAGTACTAGAAAGTACCCTACCACCACGCTATGGTTTCCTCACAATGTTTTCCTTCACCGGCACCTCAAGCTCATTATTGGGGTTTGAACCCACGCCCTACAGCATGCGAACCGACCGCGCTAACCACTGAGCTATCATCGCTACAAAAAAACCATGTATATGAATCCAGAAGATGGGCAGCAGCGTCTTCCTTGAACAATCACACCTAACTGCGCTCGCCAACCCGCCTGCCAAGCGTGGCGAGTATTGGCAAAACAAGGAGGAGGCCTATGTCCAGCAGTGGACGTCCTATGGCTGATGATGTGATGCGAAACATAAAAAAATAAAAAATAAAAATACTAGTCGAATTGAGAACCTCCTTTTTCGAAGTCGGTTAAAAATACCAATAAAAGGTAGGGTAGTAATATTTTGAAATATGTCGTTTAGGTTTGTACTTTGATGAAAAACCTAAGTTTGTGACTTCGAGGAATATTCGCTTGGGCCGCCATCTTGGAAGGCGCTAAACTCTGTATTGTTCAATAATACCTCAACGGTTGATCCTACGACTAAAAACGTTCAATACAAACTTGAAAAGAATAAAATATAACTATATTTTTTTCTCGTGTAAATCTCACATAATAATATATCTCTACATAGTATAAAACAAAGTCGCTTCCCGCTGTCTGTACGCTTAGATCTTTGAAACTACGCAACGGATTTTAATGCGGTTTCCATCAATAGACAGAGTGGTTCAAGAGGAAGGTTTATGTGTATAATACATGCATATGCACCACATTAGTATCGGGGTTATATATAGGGGTTTGCCAATACTCGCCACGCTTGGCAGGCGGGTTGGCGAGCGCAGTTAGGTGTGATTGTTCAAGGAAGACGCTGCTGCCCATCTTCCGGATTACATCTCTTAGCCGACTCTTACGGCGACCACGGGCAGAGAGGGTGGGGTACAATTCTTACGCCGGCACGACCACGGCAACTTTTTTTTTTTAAATTTTTATGTTTGTTGCCTCAGAACTTTCGACTGGGTGAACCGATTTTAATGATTCTTTTTTTTATTTGAAAGCTGGTGCTTCCTGTGTGGTCCCATTTCAAGGTCCAGTTCTGACAATGGCATCCATTAGAAAACCATATAAAGTCGGTTTTTTTTTTTGTTAATTTTTTTTTTCTACCGACTGGACTTTACGCTGATCAATGAGCCAGGACAAGTAATTATAATATAACTAACTAGCTGCCCGTGGTTTTACCCGCGTGGTGATGGATGATGATGATGAAAGTATCCCATGTCTTATTCCAGGGCCTAAAGTACCTACATGCAAAATTTCACCCTGACCCGCTGAGTACGCCAAACAAACACTCACAATTCACATTCGCATTAACAATATTAGTTAGGATATATAGATTTATGTCTGGACTTACGGCTTTGGTTTTAAAAGCAGTTCAAAGACCTTTTATAGCCTAAGTTCGTAATGCGAAAAAGCCATGAATAACAGAAAAGGTTCAAAAAGAAAGGCATTAATTACCTTGCCCTATTGTCGAAAACATTTACCCCAAAAACATTGTATTGATCGGAGAAAGCTAATGTATTCGTAGTCCACAGAATTATGCGTAGGTACCCCCCTCCGGATTTAGAGGGGGCAAGCCGTGCCAGCACTGAACGCCGACTTAAGGAGGCGATAAATTGTTTATATATTTTTTATGGTTGACAGGCTAGGTGTTTGACCAAAGCTCGCCCGATGTCAATGCGGTCGAATATGGTATCCACTAAAAGGTTATTAAATTACTAGTAAGAAATTATGATATCTTATATCTTTAAATGAGCAATTCTTGTATATATATATATATATATATATTCTGAATCTCGGAAACGGCTCCCATCGATTTTCATGAAATTTTGTATCCAGGGGGTTTCGGGGGCGAAAAATCGTTTTAGCTAGGTTTCATTTTCAGAAAACGTCGTTTTATCCATGTTTTCAGCCGAGCAATGCTCGGTCAACCAGGTACTTTTTTAAATGACATATTTTTATATTGACATATTTTATAATGACAATATTTTTTTATATTGTCATTTTTTTAATTTGACAATGTTTTATATATATTGACACGTTTTTATATTGACATATTGTTTTTTATTTTTAAAAACTCTGTTAATGATATTACGGAATTAGATTTGTAACATTGGTGTTATCATAAAATATTTCTATTTGTAAACATATCTAGCCTGGAATAGAACTGGCTCTCAAATGAGGCTGCCAGAACACACTGTTAAGTGCTTAACGACAGATTTCAATTGAGGATGGTAAACAGCCGAGTACTAGAAAGTACTCTACCACCACGCTATGATTTCCTCACGATGTTTTCCTTCACCGGCAGCTCAAGTTCATAGTTTGAGTTTTAAATCGAACATTTAAAACAGACTAACTTCCATATTTACGATATAAGAGTAATCTAGAAAACCATTAATCAATGAACGTTAAATAACATAGTGTTTGATAACCTTCTACCGTTTCATTTGTAATCTATAGAATATTTCTTACCTTTCATTCTATCATTAATCATAATTTTCTTGACAAGCATGATTTATGTTTCGATTGTCTTCAGGGGCGGATTAAGGGTCTTTTGGGCTGCAGCCCGGGGCTCCGTAGATATAAAGGGCCCCCAACCCCCATTGAAAACAAAATGCAGTAAAATGTGTATGCTAATTTATGAAACAAAACTTGTTGATGTTTGCCCTAATTTTATTATACCTTAAAATTTTTTTCACGTTGCCTCTACCTATGAAGCGGAGCGCTCTTTACTCTTTAGATAACCTGAATCTAGGTGTCACAATTTTATCTTTATTTCTTGTATTTAAGTTATGGCGGCTACTATTAATTTCAAATGAATTTAAATTTTTCCGGACAAACATAATGTTTTCATAAATGTACTGTGACGGTAACGTTAATATCTTAAAATCGATTTCGTAGTGATTCGCGAGGACCCAAACAATAGATTGCGCGTATTGCACTTTTTTCCGGATAAAAATAGTTTCAAAGTCTGCAGCTGAGCCCCACAGCAGTAGACTGTAGGACATTAAACTATGGAAATAAGCAAAGTAAACCAACCTGGCTGTAGCCACATCTGTTATTTGTCTAATTTTTCTAATCGCGAAGGCAGCGGAACTCAATTTACTAGCTAACTTTTCTAAAGCCGAGAAAGACTGTCTTATCCACTAGATCAAGTCTTTTACTATCGACTAAGATAGTAAAAGACCCTAAGTAGTGTTAGCCCAGGGCCCCTCAAACTCCTAGTCCGCCCCTGACTGTCTTACATAATGATGCAGCGAGGTTATTTGTTACAACAATATTCGTTAGGTACTGCGATTTATATAACAATATAATTTAATGCAATACAATATTTTATCAATAACACCAAAATACACGTCATATTCCGATTCATGTCCAAATATTAATGTAAAAGCCAAGCAGTAGTGTATAAACATTATTGTGTTTCGATTTGAAATTACAGGGCTGTTGAGACTAACCATGGAAAGTCCAGTTTTGTAGCGATGATAGCTCAGTGGTTAGCGCGGTCGGTTCGCATGGGTTCGAAGGGCGTGGGTTCAAACCCTAACAATGTTCTTAAGCTGCCGGTGAAGGAAAACATCGTGAGGAAACCATATCGTGGTGGTAGGGTACTTTCTAGTACTCGGCTGGCTAGCTACCACACGAGAGTTGAAAATCTGCCGCCAAGCATCTAACGGTGTGTTCCGGCAGCCTCATTTGAGAACCAGTACCATTCCAGGCTAGGTGTGCTTTACCATCTTAGACCACACCGTCACTTAACATCAGGTGAGCTGTGGTCAAACACATAGCCTGTCAACAATTAAAAAAAAGTCTCAAAGTAATGAGCGTCAAGACAGCGATGCCCTGGACTTTGTTTTGCTACTCAAAGTTCTGTGTATCGCTGCAATGGTCATGGTCATTATCTTTTACCATCAGGAGAGCTTCTTGTTCGTCTCATTTATTTTTACGAATGCGTCGTATAATTTAACTAAATGCGAGATGAATTCATAATGGTGTTTTATTTTTTAATTTTGTCCATCATCATATCTCCAAGATACGCCAATCAGCCTGACTTGCGACTTTTCACTTCCAGCTATAGCTATAGTGTTATCTGTCATGTATATCGCCACTCCATCAAACCTCAGGGCGTCCTAGGCTACGTTTGAAGATTCGTGGTGCTCTAAAACACAATGTTGAATGAAATCGATCAGTTTTTTTTTTTAATTATGTTCACACTACATGCACAGACTACAGCGCACGCACGAATGATAAGAATAGTTGGTCGCTGTGATTAACTCAAGACAATGTTTGTGTTCTTTCTCCAGAATTAGCTCACCTACTGACAGGTTTATATGAGTTTATATAATTGTTTATTTTATTTGACTTTATAAGTCAATTTATTTTAGTTTTATTTTAATTTATTGTTGACATAATCTACTCATTACAATGTTTTTTATGAGTTGCATTGCAATATGTGATTAGCTAACGTCCTAGTTTATCATTTATAACTTTCAGTGACAGTTATGTGAATATAGTTATATGTAAGCGGGCACGCCCATAATGCCTGGAGGCTTTTATTTGGATATTGTTTACGTTTCGTTTTTATTCTGCCTGAGTATAGTTCTCGATGTTTTTGGTTGGTATATTGGCGTGTGCTAGCTGACATACGGCTATTAATTTAAATATTGTTTTGTGTCGCGTAATGTAAATAATTTTGCATAGTATTATATAATTTTTTTTTTTTTCTCTAACTGAACAGACAGCTGTGCTGCTGGGGAGTTTGTTGCGCCACTTCTTCTTCCCAGCTAAAGCACTAGGAAGTGGTGACGGGTGGGCGTTTTGGGGGACTGTCTTATGTAATTTCGACGTTCGAAAAGTGCTGATTCTCAGCCAGGTTTGAATAAATGGTTATCAAAAACGATTCCACTCTTATTGAAAATATTAGATAAAGGAAAGTTGCAAGAATAAATAATTTTAAGATTACCACTTTAAAAAATCTACTAATATTATGTCACTAAATACCTAATTTTATACACCTTAATTTATTCCTTTCTACTTAAATTAGGTTTAATCTTAAATACAGGGTGTAAAGGTAACTCCGGAAAACGGAGACAGTAAAGTACCAATCAATGCTCAAGAAAAAAAAACTTTTTGACATAAAATTTTGTCACAAACATTACTTGTCGTCAGTAGTGAAAAGTCAAAGACAAATATTATTGCGAAAAAAAAAAACAATTGTTGGTAGATCTCCTTAGCAAGAGGTCGTCTAAGTAGGTGCCACCGCAGTACCAGATATTCTACCGCCAAGCAGTAGTGTTTAAAACATTACTGTATTCCGGTTTGATGGGTACTGCAGCGAAATTACAAGGCTGTTGCGACTAATCAATAATTTATTGTATAATTAGTTAAAAATATACATTGCAAACTTCAAGGAATATATTTTTAAGTAATGAGACGAACGAGACGCTCTCCCGATGGTAAATGACAACGCCTGTCCATGACCATTGCAGCGATACACAGAACTTTGATTAGCAAAACAAAGTCCAACATCGCTGCTTTGGTGCTCATTACTTTGAAATTTTCGATGGTTAGTCTCAACAGCCCTGTAACTTCGCTGCAGTACCCTTCACGGTAATGTTTACACACTACTGCTTTACGGCAGAATATTTGGTACTAAGGTGGTACGCTAGACGACTTCTTGCTAAGGAGATCTACCACCAAATTATTATTTTTTTGATCATGTTAGTAATCAATAGAATTATCACCTGTCTTCGTTTTTAAGAGCGATTACCTCACACCTTGAATAAAGAACAAGTAAGATAAGAAGAATACATACTAGATAGTTGAGAAAGAAGAAAAGAAAGAAAAGACTTTGCTAGAGAGAGAAAGCATGTGCAACTAAAGCAGAAACGTAATCGCCACTTATGCATAGAAATGACCAACTATAAAAGTATTTGAATTATTTTATGTTATTGATGAGTTTTAATTAAATAAATATAGCCCCGGAGCAATGGCAGCTTCATTTTTAAACTATTTATTTGAACGCTAGAGATGTGTTATTAAACTACTAGTTGGTAAAAATGGTAGATCCGGGGGTGAATACATAAGAATAAGTTACACACAGTCTTTAGTAAAGAATTTACTAGTTGTACAGTACCTGCGATTATATAAAATATTACTAATTAGATTCGATCTTAAAGGTTGGTCTTCGTGCACAAAGCGTTTTAAGGTTATCGCCCATTTATCACATTATCGCTTTTCGTGTTCAAATATATCGTGATTTTACTAACTACCCTCATTATTAATACCAAATGTTCTAAGAGTTAAACTCAATGATAGTGATTTTAAAAAGTGGAGGGTGCATGCCCGACCCAGAACTAGTAATTACTACTTATTTGTAGTGATGATAGTTCAGTGGTTAGCGCGATCGGTTCGCATGCCGAAGCCCCAACAATGATCTTGAGCTGCCGGTGAAAGAAAACATCGTAAGGAAACGATAGCATGGTGGTAGGGTACTTTTTAGTACTCGGCTGAAAATTTGCCGCCAAGCACCAAACGGTGTCTTCCGGCAGCTTCACTTGAGAGCTAGCTCTATTCCAAGGTGCGTTTAACATCTTCGATCACAACGTCTCTTAACATCAGGTGAGCTGTGGTCAAACACCTAGCTTGATAAAAAAAGTAAGCATGATCAGGGTATCGCTGTTCATTACTTTGAAATATTCGATAGTCAGTCTTAAGTTAGTTACTCAAAATATTAAAAAAAAAAAACACTAAATATTGTTACTCAAATAATCTCAGCTGGGTAAATGTACTGTATACTGCTTCAATGGTCATGAACAGGCTTATCTCTTACAATCAGGAGAGCGTCCCGTTTGTCTCATTAACTTTACATGATAAGCAGTTTTGTCATACAGGCACATCGTTCGATTATAAGCTAGCTTATCAATTCGATTAACACACAAACACACACGCACGCACGACCACACACACACACAAACTCATATACACACATGGAATTAAGCTATTAAAGTTTATATAGCTATTATTTTTTAATGCAACTATTATTTATTGTTACTTTTGTACATAAGAGAGAGCAGCTGCAATACAGCTATACGCTATAGCAGCAAGCAGGCTTATAACTTTATATAGATCACTCTATATTTGTAACAATAAAATATCAAAGCCTGAGTGTTATCAAAACTTATGAGATTGACAATTTTTAAGCGATTATTGTGATAAATGAGCGCTAACTAAGCTTTACCTGGGGGCGCGGTCGGCGCGGCATCCTTCGGGGCCTGAGTTTGACTCTTGCCAAACGTTGTTAACGCTTCCGATGAGTGGCTGGTTAGCCAACCAGCTAGCAGCAGCGGCAAAATGGCGGCTGCCGCTTGCTTTCTGCACCACATCTCGACCCGCCAAAACATACGCATGCTTGTTTCTTTCTGTTACGTTCTAAACCTCGCTCTCTGATTGGTCGGGATCGTAGTTCAATTTTTTGCTGCTCTCTAATTGGTCAAATTTTCGAGAATTGATTTTGATTGTGAAGTTGTTGCTTCTATTTTGAATTTGTGCTTTCTAAAGTGAATTTTAATAGACTGCAAATTTTCTTGTGATTAGTTCGATTTAAATATTTTTGTGTATTGTGCTGCTTTGTGATGAATTGGATTTGTAGTTGCAGCTACTATCGTTGTTTTTGATTCTACTTAGTATTCTATCAATAAATTAATATTTATTAATTAATCAACATAAATTAATCATGTCACCAGTCCAAATTGGAAAATAAATGCTGTATTGTTTTCTAAGAATAATTATTGAACAGAAAAATATAAAAATCTGGTGTTCGTATTTATGAATTACGCTAAAAAATTAAATTCGTTATAAGTATTTAGTCTATATTTGACATGTTTGGCTTCGTAGCTAATTCGTTTATATTTATTGTTAGTATATTTGTGTTACTTGTTGTTTGTTTTTGAAAATTTAAAATATTCAATCACTTACCAGGTTTTTGGACGTGTAACTAACATATTCTCCTTTGAAGATTACCAATGTGTTACATGCGTTTTTTCAAATTTCTGATCAAGATGTGGTGTAGAAAATATATTACCCGTGTATAGTCCTCGATACCTAGAAACTTTGTTAATTCTATGTGTCACATCGAAGGCTTTTTATTACACATATGCAGCATGCTACGTTCGTCGTCTATTTCGAACGTATTTATTGTATTTGTGTGTATTTATTGCTCACATTTAATTTTAAGCTGGCTGTTAATAATGACATTCATTTCTATAACCACATTTTTATATTAATAATATGTTTGTTGTCTAGCGCATCCATGCCGCACATTTCTAAGCACTGTGGTTTTTATGTGTGTGTGTATATTTCATCTATTTGTAAGCAGCATTCAGTCTCATTATATAGAAAAGTCTTACCAGGTGATGCAGTCGTGGTAGCAGGTTTTGGCGCGTCGGTGTTCGCCTTGCCAAAGGAAGAGATGCCGAACCCTTGTGAGGGGTGTACGTTCAACCAGGTACTCAGAAGTAGCAAAGCAATCGTCTCGCGATTGCATATTTTGATTTTTATATGCATTTCTTCTCAAGGAAGATTGTGGCTTTGTCGGTTAAGTGTCTAGCCTTCAATGCACAGGATGTAAGTACAACTTTTCTGACAAATTTATTATAAATATCTAGTACAAGCGTATAAAATTTTATACTTTACTTTCCTATTAAAAAAAATTATCCTACCTTATATATTGTGTAGTGAAAGCCAGTGTGTCTGTAATACAGCCTCATAACAGTTATGATGTAAAACATGAATGCATTTTTTTATTGTAAGACAAATTTATAAATTCAAAATTGCAAAATTTCTTACCCTAGATGATGTTAAGTGTATGTTTTGTTATAGTTTTGTAAATGTGACAAGGCAATTTAGATTCACACATATTGTAAATTACTTAATGTAAAATAACTAACCTGTACTGGAAGAAAACAAAATGTCTGATCTCATTGAGTCTATGATTAAATCGGTGATTAATTCTTCTTTATATAATGAGACAAAAAATTGCTGCTACAAATTTAAAAATACATTTTCCTAAACTTTGAAATGTTTAACAGCATGGTTTTGAAGTGTCGGTATAAATGCGTATTAACATGCCAATTATTGCGTATTTACAATTCTGTTAGAATAAATAAAATTGTCCCATTATATAAAATCTTACCCGAAGGGGGTGTCGGTGACGGTGGTGGGAGGGGAGATTCTGTTTTGATCACTCCAAAAGCGGGGCTAAACACTCCATTACATGTTCCAACCAAATATAAAAATACCCATAATGGCAAAATGGATGATGTCATAAGCCACATTTTACTATCCCCGAGCTGAAAGGTATACATATATTGATTGCATTTTTTATCAAAATCTTGAATATTAAAAATATATGTATTTACAGTTCAAATATTTACATGTGCGTACAAAGAATTAGTTTCAGTTATGTTTTTGGATTAATTTGGTAAATTCTATACAGTGAATGATATGGGTAAACTTTTATATAATGGGACACATATTTACAAATTTAGGCACAGTTTAAATTTAGTTTAATGTCTTAACTATTGTGCAAGTGTCGACAACACCAATATGTTAAGGTTTTTTTAATGAATTTTAAATAGTCTTGTTTTCCCAGAAATAAATTAAGAGAAATTATAAATGTACACTTAGATTTTCTCTCAATCTATAAATGGGTTGACTAAAAACATTAATATTTTTAAAGCTGTCGATATTTTTTTCTAATATCATTCTCATTAAAGTAATTAAATGTTTTCAGGGATTCTGGTCAGGCATATTTAAGAAACAGCTTTACAAAATATTATTCAAATTATACAAAGTTAAAAAGGTTGAGGTGCACTAAACAGAAACAGGGTCATTCTACTCGTAATTATTCATAACTTTTACTAGATACAACTCTGAGGAATGTTCCACAGGCTTTTCTGCGAAACAACTGTTTCTTAGATTTCAGGGTTGTGCCCATTGTCAAAGTTGTACATAATTACGAGTAGAATGACCATCTTTTGTCTTAGAATCCCCAAACTTATAACCCTGCATAAAGTTATGAACCTAATCAAAATATTAAATCAAGCCACACACAAACAAAAAACAAACAGAATCAAACAATTTAAAAACAGAATGAAACTTTCTGTTTATGAAGTACTAGGCAAACAAGACAAAGTCAAATTCACAACTAAAACCTTTTATGTATGTAAGGTACAGTGTAAGTAAAGTGCAATAGTGTGTCCCATTACACAAAATGTTTACCGGGTGGTGATGTCGGTTTGGGTGTCGGTGGCCGGGTATTCGACACTCCAAACGTGCTGAGGGCTTCCGAAGAATTGCCGAATAACCAGCACAGCACCAGCGGAAATAGGCATGTCGCCGCCTGTCGCCGATACATCTCGGAAATTCGAAATTTGAACATTATCACTTGACTTCCTTCAAAAGTAATATATGAACAAAATGATTGATACGGTTGTTTTGTTGACTCTTTTTTTAAGAGTTAATTGATTTCGAAAAGTGTTTCAATGGAGTTCAATGGGACGTTGATGTACTGAATCTTTTTTTTTTTTACAATTATTATTTTTTTGGTTTCTGTTTATATTATTGTTGTGTTGATTGTATTGGGGTTTGTTTTAATTTGTGGTGTCGGTGTCTCAAAATATTACCTACAGAAAGGTCAAGGATTTGATTCCTTTTTAGACACATAAAATTAAGGAAAAATGTATAAAATAAGTACATTAAATGATTTATGTACAAGTGAAATTAAAAGTCGTTGTATTGACTTGGGGACGTAGAAATTTTTCTGTCATAGAAGTTTAAAACTCTATGCGTTCTATAACGTTTTCAAATTTGGAAAAGTGATGATTGACACGAATTTAATTTAAAAAAAAAAACATTTCAAGTCTATGAAAAAACAGTGACAATTTAAGTTGACGATATAGCTTGACAATTTGCGAAAATACGTAAGCCAAATCAAAGTTGAACATCTTACGTGAAATCTTTATTAGCCAGCTTTATTTTATTTTATATTACCATCCACACAGAAAAATTGGCAAAATTGGCCCTAAACTCAATGGCGTAGTAGTATAGGGTACTAGTAGCCAGAAATGAAAAAAAAAAACTTTTTTTCATCATTTTATGCTCGACAGAGGTTCTTAGACATTTCATTTTAGTATTGAAATATGATAGTTTTGTCGTAAATTGTCAAGCTATACCGTCAGATTATTTAAGTATGTGTAACTTTTTGACATTATGACATTTTGAGAATGTGACATTTTACGCCGAGATTGTTTTCTAAATCGTAGTTTCATTCATTAACAATACTTTCTAAATAACATAAACATCTTTACTGTAGACTAGTTAAATATGTTTTTTCTTTCAAAATATATATGATAAACTTAAGTTAAGATTATAATTACAGAAAATCTTATCAAAACCTAAACAAAATGTAGGCCTAAAGTAAAAACCAATTAGTCCGGTGTCAACTAATGATGGGATCCCGGAAAAATCGAGGGAAACACTCAAATTTTATAGGGACGCAATGTGTTTTATATATTTTGTGAAACTAATCAAGTATTTGCAACTGGATTAAGGATATCTTTCAGATTGGTCCCCATAAATATTTCATAATTGAATCAGTAGTTTGATCTTTAAACCTATTCTTTCTTTCGTGTTTGGGCTTAGGGTCAGGTTTTTTATAATTATAAATTTATAATTTATAGCGATGATAGCTCAGTGGTTGGCGTGGTCGGTTCGCATGCCGAAGGGCGTGGGTTCAAAACCCCAACAATGAGCTTGAGCTGCCAGTGAAGGAAAACATCGTGAGGAAACCATAGCGTAGTGGTAGGGTATTTTCTAGTACTCGGCTGGCTAGTCAAGTTGAAAATCTGCCGCCAAGCATCTAACGGTGTGTTCCGGCAGCCTCACTTGAGAGCCAGTTCCATTCCAGGCTAGGTGTGCATTACCATCTTCGACCACACCGTCACTTAACATCAGGTGAGTTGTGGTCAAAAACCAAGCCTGTCAGCTATAAAAAATATATATATACATATATATATATAATTAAAAAAACATGTGTGGTTCATTTTTTTCCGCAAATTGTCAAGAACATGTACATATGTTGCCTGCCTAACTCGGCGATTACTTTAGGCCTGAATATTTATAAAAGCAATTAATCTTATAAACAATCTGACGTTAATATTAATGACCAACTTGTCACAGTCTGTATGTCAAATGTCATGATTTTATATTGATTAATTTAATTTATGGTATAGAGTTTTTTTTTTAATGATCTATAAAAAACAATAACATTTAGTATAAAAGTAACTTTTTCTTTTCTTGCACGTTTTAAGGTCTTGCTTACAAACCGGTCTCGTTTAAACTCGTAAAATTTCACGTAAGAACGAAGTTAGTAACATTTAAAGCTTTGATTAAATTTAAGTATTGTCAGTAAGCAGATGTCTAAATCGCTCTGCACTTGCATCCCCCTGACTAAGTGACAATTGTAGTAAGCATAATGTATGTATTAATATTTATAACTGTAAACTGTATCCTAATATGAAAAGAAAGATCCACAAAAAAATGCCTTGCTGAGTTTGTTGCCGGAGTCTTCTCAGTTGAAGTGTAATTACGAGCCGGTGGTAGATTCAAACATGTAACTTAACGTTCATAAGTGCCTTACCAGGGCCTAAACTGAATAAATGACTTTTTGATTTTGAATGCGTCTTTTTCACTGAACTTTTCAGTTTTAAACTTTTTATGTTTTGTGAGTTTTTAAATTTAAATGCATTACATTCTATTGAACTACTACGATTCTATAATATAATTTTGTCATTAGTGTCATCTAAACATGTATTCTGTTAGATGAAATTGCCAAGATGAATAGAAAATATATTTAAATATGCCATAATGCAGGGTAGGATATTATCTAGTACTCGACTGGCTAGCTACCACGCTCAAGTTGAAAATCTGTCGCCATGCACTTAAAGGTGTGTTCCGGCAGCCTCACTTGAGAGCCAGTTCCATTCCAGGCTAGGTGTGCTTTAAAATCTTAGACCACACCGTCACTTAACATCAAGTTAGCTGTGGTCAAACGCCTAGCGTGTCAACTATAAAAAAACCAGTACAAATTTTACGTCTCTAATTAATCACACCATCACTTAAGATCAAGTAAGCTGTGGTCCACCTTGACTAACAAAAAAAAAAAAAATTATATAAGTACTTCAAATTTGAGTCCAATCCGACATCGGGAAGTGGGTCAAATTTAACTTGCAAGATTTAAGTCGTACCAATATACATACATACATTGCAAGTTAAATAAAAGCTTGTAACATCATTAAATATTTAATAGTGGACTTCATCCGCGTGGAATTTAACAAAAAGTTTGTTCAGCTTCCAGAATAAAAAGTATTCTATATGTTAATGCATGCCATAAACTAAATTTATCGCAAACAGACAGATAGACAGAAGCCACGGACGATTTTATTCTCTAACGGATTTTGGCAGTTTCAGCTAAGTACGTTTCTAGATGGGAACTATTTAATAAGCTATTAATATTATATAAATATATATATAAATAGCTATTAATTAAAGTTTATTAGAAATGAAATTTTAGACATTTGATTGTACTATATGAAGCTTAGTAGTAAGTTAACATTTTACTAAAGAAAAGAAAAAGTTACACAATAAAACATACATAACTATAAACGTTGATTAAAGTTTAACAATGCTTATCTGTCAACTACCCGAAGATGACGCCAAATGTAATGAATATTAAGATAGGTTATTTTAAGCAAAGATTAACTTAAAGCAGTAATTATCAGTGAAGTCTTATGTTAGTAAGTAATTATACAATATATATTTAAAGGAAATGATTTTCGTGAATCTAAAGCTCCGGTATGGAAATGTTTGACTAAATGGTCTTGCTACTGAAGCGGAACAGGCCCCTAATTCTCTAATTCACTTGAGATTCCTTGCCAAAAACGCGTATGGTTTATCACGTTTTATGCTTACAAAAGTTTTTTTTTAAAATGTGAATGTAATGCCGTGGTGGTGCCGGCGTAAGAATAGTACCCCACCCTCTCTACCCGTGGTTGCCGTAAGAGTCGGCTAAGGGATGTAATCCGGAAGATGGGCAGCAGCGTCTTCCTTGAACAATCACACCTAACTGCGCTCGCCAACCCGCCTGCCGAGCGTGGCGAGTATTGGCAAACGCCCCCAGGAGGAGGCCTAAGTCCAACAGTGGACGACCTATGGCTGATGATGTGTGTGTATGAATGTAATGAGACGAACGAGGCGTTCCTGATGGTAAGAGATAACGCATGTCCATGTCCATTGAAACGATACACAAAACTTTGAGCAACAAATCAAAAGGGCATCGCTGCTTTGGCGCTCATTACTTCGAGACTTTCGATGGTCAGTCTCAACAGCCCTGTAATGTTGCTGCAGTACCCTTGAAACTGGAACACCGTAATGTTCACACACTACTACTGGTAATTGGTATTGCATATGCCAATGTTAAAAACAAAAAAGTAATAAAATCTGTCAAGCTCTCACTTAGAACTGACAAAATGATTTTTTTCTTGATGGGAGATCTTCTTAGCAAGAGGTTCTCTAAATTAGTAATACAGCACCAGATATTCTAACGCCAAGCAGTAGTGTGTAAACATAACCGTGTTCGGTTTTTGTTATACTGCAGCTAGCTTACAGGGTTGCTGAGACTAACTGTGTCTACTTTGAGACACAGTACATCAGTAGTCTTGCATTACTTTGAATGAGCACCAAAGCAGCGATGTCTTAGACTTTGTTTTACTACTCAAAGTTCTGTGTATCGCTGCAATGGTCATGGACAGGCGTTATCTCTTACCATCAGGAGAGTGTCTCGTTCGTCACATTATATTAACTTTTTTTTTTTTATAGATTATTAAACGCGCTAAGTAAACGAGGCCGTGTTATGTGCTCATAGAGAATAAGGTTCTATTTTGTATTGTACATATTATACACAGGTATTTCGTTTAGATTTCCCTGACTACCCTTCATTTGGTAGAATATCTGCTTCGAATGCTGTAGGGAGTGGGTTCGAATCTCACCGGGACAAACATTTATGTTTGTTCTGTGTCTGTTGGGTCTGGACATGATTACAAAAAAAAATTGAGTATTCTATCAGTTATCTGTCTTTCAAATGGCGCTGTGTAAATGTCCTACGATATTTATATATTTTTAAAATTATGTATCTTTTTTTTAAATAGATTATGTACAATTCGTAATTTTATTCAAAATGTTGTTGTCCTTGTCTAATAGACTGTAATGAAAAAGACAACAACACATTTATTACTTTTCAAAATTGATCTTTAGCCAAATTAAGTTCAATTTGACGTTTGAAATGTGTTCATTTTTTTTTTCTTCACTTTTGCATCGTACTTTGTACATTCTTCCATTATATTAGTAACCCATTTCAAGTTTAAAATACATCTTTACTAAATAAGACATAAATTAACACTCAAGATACTTATTTTTTGTTCAATCGTGGCTTGCGACGACGCTTGCATTCAGCCAATAACTTGGCTTAGTTTCACGAAACTATTTCCTTTAAACATAAAGCTTTAGTAAGGTCATGGGTGTAGTTGCGGCCGTGAACATGCATATATCATTACAATTTATATTTACAAGTATAACTATTTCTTATATACAGCTAGTATTGATATAGTGGATTTCCGACGGGAAACACTTTTTTTTTTTAATAAATAGGCTTGCGTTTTTTTGTCAGGTGGCCTAATTTTTTTTTTTTAAATATATCTTCGTCACACTTTGTGTTTGGCCACAGCTCCTTTGATGTTAAGTGATAGTGTGGTCGAAGATGGTAAACACACTTAGCCTGGAATGGAACTGTCTCTCAAATGAGGCTGCCGTAATACACCGTTAGTTAAATTAACAAAAAATAACAATCATGGGAACTGTAGACATAAATGAAAATTTATACCACGTCACTTTAGCATGTCGGTGACGAGGAGCCATAAGTTTTGCCCCTGCCAAAAAATCACTGAACACTACTTATTTATAATTATTGTAGTAATAATTTACCATAGAATTTCCAGATGTTAATAAAAATGCTTAAAAAGCTCTGTTAACTACTCGTATGAAATTTATATAGACAAATACAGCTTAATTTACACATAGATTAAATTAAAATAAACTTTATAAGTAAACGTTACATGTCAAAAAAAAAATTACTGGCGTAGCAAGATCGGCGTAGCAATAGCTACGGTTATATTTCGTCGTAGCTCTTTGCTACGAATCTGTGTAGCCCTCTTAGTTAAAATTTATTATATTTGTATGCTATTGCATTAAATACATATGTTTTATTGGAAATATATGAATGAGTTACTTGAGAGACCGTTTCCATTGTAGGCTTAATGTGTTTCGTTTTTATGTAAATGAATATGTTAATTGCTTGAGTAAATATTCTATGTCCTTTTTTCAGATATGTAGCTGTTTAATGGCAGCAAATTTTATTATGATCGGTTGAGCCGTTTTAACTTGAAAAAGTATCAACAAAGTACTGGATATCATTTTTTTATTTATTTATTTGGATTAGGATGTTGACTTTTTAACAAATATGCTTGTCGGTGGAATCCTTAATTTTCAAAACTAGCTGTAATATTTCATTTCAAAGAGATAAAATATGTATTTTCTTTTTATAAAATAAGTATTATATACTATAAAAGACATGTTTTACTATAAGTGACATATTTTTATAATTTTTTAAATTGACTTATAACTTACAAAATTCGCATTTCTATATACAGTATAAATATGTATTCAAATTATAGATAAAACTAAAAACAAAAATAATTATAATTATATCATAGACAAAATTTAAATAAATTTTGCAGCGATAATGGCTAAGTAGTTAGCACGGTCGCTTTACACACCGAAGGCTTGGGTTCGAACCCCAACAATGAGCTTGAGCTGCCGGTGAAGGAAAACATCGTGAGGAAACCATAGCGTGGTGGTACTCTCTAGTACTTGGCAGGCTAGCTACCACCCTCAAAGTTGAAAATCTGCCGCCAAGCATCTAACGATGTGTTCCGGCAGCCTCACTTAACACGAGGTGAGCTGTGGTCAAACACAAAACCACAAAAAAATAAAATTCACGTGAAAATTGTTACAAACACGACCAGCTATGTATTAATTAAATTAAATCGTTTAAAAAAAAAAAGAGACATTATATCATACTCTAATGTTAATACAAATATATTGATAAAATAATTCATATATCTTTAATATTTAGGAAAACATAAAGATCCATTTAAATATGTATTCAAAATATTAAGATAAACACACATAAATATATTTAAAAAAAAAACTTAAATAGGTACTTACGTAATATGCCACCATATTTAATTAAAACATATCTTTTTTAGTAAAAAAACAATTGCAACTGAAAAAAAATTGACAACTAAAAAAAATTCAGTCTTATAATTACACAAAAAAAACTTCTAGTAAAATAAATTAAGCTCAATTCACACTGGAAAAAATCTAGAGTGCAAGAAGCGTGACCAAGCGTTTAGTTTCAAATTTTATTTCCGCATTAGTTGACATTGACGATATAATGTATTATTTCTTTTTTTTATTTTATTTATTCACTATTTATTTATTTAGTGGTTGGTTGATATAGGTTAGTTACAATTTGGATGGTGTATCTTGCTCGACGGACCGCGCTCTACTAAAGGTTCGCGACTACCCTCAACGCAAGGTTCAGTTTGGCCGTCTATAGGATGCTTTATTTTCTAAGTGGTGACGTCTTTTTCAAAAAAATCAAAATCAAAATCAAAAGTCATTTATTCAACGTTAAGTTACATGTTTGAATCTATCACCGGCTCGTAATTACACTTCAACTGAGAAGATTCCGGCAAGAAACTTAGCAAGGCATTTTTTTGTGGATCTTTCTTTTCATATTAGGAATCTTTTAATGGAAAAGTAATGAGATGAACGCTCTCCTGATGGTAAGAGATAACTGTCTATGATTATTGCAGCGAAACAGAACTTTGAGTAGCAAAACAAAGTCCAGGGCATCGCTGCTTTGGCGCTCATTACTTTGAGACTTTCGATGGTTAGTCTCAACAGCCCTGTAATGTCGCTGCAGTACCCTTCACGGTAATGTTTACATACTACTGCTTGGCGGCAGAATATCTGGTACTGCGGTGGTACCTACCTAGACGACACCTGCTAAGGAGATATACCACAAAGCTTTTATTCCGAATCAGCTGTTATATATTGTAATATTATAAATTGTCCCACAGCTGGGCGTGGGCTGCTTCTCATTGTGAGATGGGTAAGGCCATAATCCACCAAACTGGGCAAGTGTGGGTTGGCAGACTTTACGAGAACTTTTTTGTTTAACAAACTTTGAAAAAAAAGTAAAACCGACTTCAAGAAAAAAACATCAGCATTAAAAAGCGAAAAATAAACTTACTTTACAAAATATTATTATACCTACTAGGTACCTACTGATCTGTTTGAAGTCGGTGCCAAGCACCGGCACCTAGGCTAGGCTAAGCACCGACTTCAAACAGATCAGTAGGTACCTAGCAGGTATCATAATACTTTGTAAAGTAAGTTTATTTTTCGTTTTTTAGTGCTGATGTTTTTTTCTTGAAGTCGGTTTTACTTTTTTTTTTAAACATTTTTTTATTTTTAATTTATGTTCACGCCAAGAAACACTTGAACAGTATGAGTCTAGCTAGATTCGTTAAGATTCAAAAACGTCTTACCAAATTAAACAAAAAAATTCATTAAAAAATGTTCATAAAATGAAAACAACTGGGCCAAACTATGTTAAATGTTTATGGGACCAAATGTCAACTATTCCGCATCAAACTAAAGGAGAACCACGTAAATCGGATCATAAATCTCAGGGTAATTGGTGTACATACATTTAAAAAAAACAATCAAGTTGAGAACCTCCTCCTTTTTCAATTTAAATAAATCGAAAATATATAATTTAATTTATTTGGCAACAGCCTGTATTTGGAGATTATATTAGGGCAGTTTCTACCCCTTCCATAACATAATGGCATGCCAAGCAAGTAGGTTCTTTGTGCTGCTTACCTAACTACATTTTATTTTTACCTCGAGGGTAGGTGGTAAGTTGTGGTGCTTGGTACGAGTTGTAGCGGGATACATAACCCTCGTTTCTTGAACGATTGGTATGCAATGGATTAATTTTATTATGGTTGAAAAGCTGGGTGTTTGACCATAGCTTACCTGATGTTTGGGACGGTGTGGTCGGTGATGTTAAACAAATCTAGCCTGGAATGGAACTGGCTCTTAGGTGAGGCTGCCGGAACACCCGGTTAAGTGCTTCGCGGCAGGGGGTGGTAGCTAGCCAGCCGAGTACCAGAGAGTACCCTACCACCATGCTATGGTTTCCTTCACCGGCAGCTCAAGCTCATTGTTGGGGTTTGAACCCACGCCCTTCGGCATACGAACCGACTTTTTAATATTTCACACACATTTTTTTTTCAGCTTGAGCTGCCGGTGAAGGAAAACATCGTGAGGAAACCATAGCGTGGTGGTAGAGTACTTTCTAGTACTCGACTGGCTCAAGTTGAAAATCTACCGCCAAGCAAGAAAATGAAAAAATGCGTCTAATAGTTTTAAATAATATGAATCCTTCAAAAATATCGTTGCATTTCTGTATTGTTTTTCTGGTTGCGATACAACATTTGCCGTGGTGGTGCCGGCGTAAGAATAGTACCCCACCCTCTCTACCCGTGGCTGCCGTAAGAGTCGGCTAAGGGATGTAATCCGGAAGATGGGCAGGAGCGTCTTCCTTGAACAATAACACCTAACTGCGCTCGCCAACCCGCCTGCCGAGCGTGGCGAGTATTGGCAAAACCCTCCCAGGAGGAGGCCTATGTCCAGCAGTGGACGTCCTATGGCTGATGATGTGATACTATGTCTGGATTTGCCGGAAAAGGGAAGAAAAGTATCGTATTAGACAATAAAAAAAATTCAAATTTGGTAGATAAACCGTTTTTTACCCTTAAAAACTCGCCCCCTTCCAATTCCCGATTTTTTTTCACTTTTTACTATTTTTAAAGGCAAGGTCTATAAGGTGAACTTCTTTTCTCAGTGTACTTTGATAGTTAATCGGTTTACATGAACTAGACTCCTATTTAAGTGTTTTTAGGTAAAAATAAGAACTATTATAAATGTCTGATAGGACAAAACTTTCGTAGCGATGATGGCTCAGTGGTTAGCGCGGTAGGTTCGCATGCCGAAGGGCGTGGGTTCAAACCCCAACAATGAGCTTGAGCTGCCGGTGAAGGAAAACATCGTGAGGAAACCATAGCGTGGTGGTAGGGCACTTTCTAGTACTCGGCTGGCTAGTTGAAAACCTGCCGCCAAGCATCTAACGGTGTGTTCCGGCAGCCTCACTTGAGAGCCAGTTCCATTCCAGGCTAGGTGTGCTTTACCATCTTCGTGGTGTTGAAAGAATATAAACGACTGATTATAATTGAAAACAATCGTTTACATTAGAATTGTGTTTGAATTATTAATTGTTCAAGAATTTTCAATTAACAACTGTGCAAAAATATCGGGCCGCATACGATTTCGTCGAAAATATTGGGAACCAATAATATAAATTAATAAAGATTTTCGTTTTCGCAATATTTTGTTGCCATGCCTTTAGCACCAATAACTGCTGCGCACCGACGAGGCATAGACTCGATTAATTTGCTTATTCGGTCTTCTGGCAACTCTTCCCACTCACATTGCAAATGATTCCACAATTCCGTCTTATTAGAATGATTTTTGGTCCCGACATGAAGCTTTAGGTCTTCGATTAGGCCCCAAGTGTTCGATGGGATGTAAATCCGGTGACTGCGACGGCACCTGTTGGGCGTCTTACGTATTTCTGACCATCAATTCCAAGCAATTGAAATTTCGATTCGTCAGAAAAAAGACTTTCCGCCAATCTGATGTCATCCAGTGCTGATACCTTTTTTCAAAATCCCTAGCCTTCTTATTATTATTTTTTATTTAAAATTATTTTAAATATTAATTAAAGGCTTCTTCACACCAACTCGTCCAATTAGTCCTGCAGCCTTCAGACGTCGGGACACGGTACTCCGACTAACATCGGCTAAATTTTCGCTTCGCAATTCCTAAAAAATGTCGGATGCGGTTTTTCGTGGATCGACAACGCACTATCTTTTAATAATTTTGTCGACTGGATTCGAAGTTTTTCATGGTCTACCGCTCCGAATTTTATCACAAAGTGTGTTTGTGGTTTTATATTTTGAAATTATACGATTTACAGTACTTTTACCGATAGATAAAGTCGTCGCGATATCACGAGAACTCTTCTCTTCCAAAGAAAGTTTTAAAACGATTTCAGGAACCTGAATATTTGCGTGTTTCACTATGATCGCCAAAGTAAGACTAATATTCCATTGAAGAACAGAGTGTGAGAGAATGTTTTGAAACCGATGTCAAAAAAAATTAAACAAATCGTGCGTACAAAGCCACGTCGAATAGTGGCCCGATACTTTTGCACACAGACAAAAGTCATTTTACGTAGTACCTACACGTAAGATATGCTAAAGAAAAAAATTATATTCAATGGTATTATATTTATCCAGACTCTTTTAAATACCTTGGAACAATAATCGAGTGGAGGAATAAATATTTTATTAATTACATAGAAAAAAAAGGGTGGCCCGAAACTTTTGCACGCCACTAAATTATCTATCTAAATATATATAACTCAAAGGTGACTGACTGACTGACATAGTGATCTATCAACGCACAGCACAAACCACTGGACGGATCGGGCTGAAATTTGGCATGCAGGTAGATGTTATGACGTAGGCATCCGCTAAGAAAGGATTTTGATTAATTCTACCCCCAAGGGGATAAAATAGGGGATGAAAGTTTGTATGAAACTTTGTCAATTTTAAACCGATCGGGCTGAGACTTTGCATGCATACTATGACGTAGGCATCTAGCGCGGGTGAAACCGCGGGGCACAGCTAGTATATATATACAAGAATTGCTCGTTTAAAGATATAGATAGATACAATAAAATATATAGTATGAAATAAAAATATATTCTAATTCTATTCACGAGTTGACACTGGTTGGCAGCACTATTAGTCGATATACAGGCAAGCTAAGCAGTTGCCTTTCAAAAATATTTAATTACTTGCATTTGCGATTGCTGGTTATTTGCTGGAAAAAATTCGCAAGCATTACTTAAACTACACATAAATAAAACATTAAATATTATTATTATTATTATTTTCTAGATAACATATCTAGCTGATAAATGAAACGCTTGCGCGTTTTAAGGAGAATCAACGCCATCTAGTATTACTTCTGAAAAAAACGGATCATAGTTAAAAACCAACTTCAATTTGACGAAGTTTTAATCATGCATCTCTATTTTTCTTCTTGGCATCGCGCTTTGTGCATTTTGCCAGTTTCAATGTTTCTGTATTTTGTGTGTAGTCTTCAGTTTTCAACTTCTTTAAGTCCAGTCCGTGCCAGTCAAATCCAGTCATGCTTTAGTAAAATAGTGGCGACTTTACAATGGGGCGACACGACTCTTTCAGCGTTCCCGCCAAAACTCTTGTTGGCACATTGGTATTATATCTGCTTTAAGAGACACAGGGGTGGACTAGGAGTTTGTGGGGCCCCGTGCTTATACTACTTAGGGCCCTGCCTGAATAATCAACCAATTGCCATTTTGTCAAAAACCTATTTTCGATAATGCGTACTAGGAAGGGTAGGGTTAAGGAAAAATTAGGGCAATTAAATTGTTTATTTATAGAGTATGCCTTAGACACAAACAGCAACTGAGAGACATTACCGCAAAACAAATCAACAGGTTATTTGTTTGATACATACTATATCTAAATATATATAACTCAAAGGTGACTGACTGACTGACTGACTGACATAGTGATCTATCAACGCACAGCCCAAACCACTGGACGGATCGGGCTGAAATTTGGCATGCAGGTAGATGTTATGACGTAGGCATCCGCTAAGAAAGGATTTTGATTAATTCTACCCCCAAGGGGATAAAATAGGGGATGAAAGTTTGTATGAGACTTTGTCAATTTTAAACCGATCGGGCTGAGACTTTGCTTGCATAAAGCTACTATGACGTAGGCATCTAGCGCGGGTGAAACCGCGGGGCACAGCTAGTTTATTATAAATCAATATATTTGCATATTTGCGCTATGAATTCCTTTATTTGCTCATCACATTCAAGTCCTATGTTAAATCACAATTTACAGAAAGAACTGATAAATGATTTAGTCGATAGTTTGATATGTTGTCCTATATTTGTTTTATATATACGACATCCTGGAGAAAGTGCGCTCCGCTTCACAGGCAGTGGCAACGTTAAAAACATTTTAAGATATAATAATTAGGGAAAAGATTAACAAGTTTCTTTTCATAAATTAAAATTTTACTGCATTTTATTTTCAATGGGGGCTGGGGGCCCTTTATATGTATTCTAATATAGATCCGCCCCTGAAGTACGCGCGCGTGAGTTGGAATAAGTTCGTGTTTGACCACATCCTGCTTGATGTTAAGCAACGATGTGGTCTAGGATGGAACACGCAAACCTAGAAGAAGGCTGTTTATACATATATGTTGTTTTTTTTAAAATATTATTTATACGGAATAGATTCGCGTTTGACCACAGCTCACCTGATATTAAGTGACGGTGTGGTACAAGTTGGTAAAGCACACCTAGCCTGTACTGGCTCTCAAGTGAGGCTACCGGAACACCGTTAGATGCTTGGCGGCAGATTTTCAATTTGAGGGTTGTAGCTAGCCAGCCGAGTACTAGAAAGTACCCTACCACCACGCTATGGTTTCCTCACGATGTTTTCCTTCACCGGCAGCTCAAGCTCATTGTTGGGGCTTGAACCCACGCCCTTCGGCATGCGAACCGACCGCGCTAACCACTGAGCTATCATCGCTACAAACGCTGCTATGAAAAGCTTCTGCTACAAGCCAAATACGAGAATTTAATTTTAAATTTTTGTTTCGTTGTCCCAGATAAAAGCTTATTAGGGTTCCGTATCCAAAGGGTAAAAACGGGACCCTATTACTAAGACTTCGCTGTATGTCTGTCCGTCCGTCTGTCTGTCACCAGGCTGTATCTCAAGAACCGCGATAGCTAGACAGTTGAAATTTTCACAAATTATGTATTTCTGTTGCCGCTATAACAACAAATACTAAAAACAAAATAAAATAAATATTTAAGGGGGGCTCCCATGCAACAAACGCGATTTTTTGCCTTTTTCGTAGATAATGGTACGGAACCCTTCGTGTGCGAGTCCGACTCGCACTTGGCCGTTTTTTTTTTTAACTTTTTAATAGATAAGCGTTTTAGAGATTGCTCCTCAAGACGAATCAATTGAGTCCACACTCGATGGGTTTATCTTGTTTAGTTCAGAAGTTCCTATAGCCATCTTCCGTCTCCATCATCAGACCAGCTCTATTGTACCATATAATTGTATCGACACATAAGTACACCATATTTGAGTGCAATCGGACATCGGGAAGTGGGTCAAAAACTTGCAAGATTCCACCCGAACAAACATACATTGCAAGTTAAATTAAAAGCTTGTAAAAAGAACTTAATTCTGAGATATATATGAAAGAGAGATATCGATATAGCTTAAGATGGCGGTGATAGCGTCAAAAATCTACCTAAATACTGAGAAAATAAAAGTTTTTAAAACACTATTTTTATTTCAAGTTTTTTTTTTTGCATAAACACGTATTTTAGAACACAGATTATGTATAAGAATACTGTCTACAGGAACATTGCCTTGTAGACAGTGTTATGCCGGCTTTACACAATCGTCCAACAATCGTCGAACATGACTCGAGTCTGTCCCAACTCACGATCGATCAAAACAGACCCTCCACACAATAAACACGTTCCAACAGTGTTCCCAACTCGGGGGTTTTCCCCCTATATTTAGGGGGAAAAATAAGGCAGGTGGGTTTTTTTGCGGCGTTATATTTTTAGGGACTGCTTATTTTTTACTAAGAAAAATACAGGGTCTGAAGTTAGTTCAATCTAGCCATAGTAATATTTTAGTCTAGTAATATTTATTTGTTGACCTAGCGGCTTAGCGAGATCCGGTACGGTTCCGGGTTCCTCATTACTAAGTATGCGGAGTTGAATAGAAAACAAATGTCGCCATAGTGCTTACCATAAACACAAGACGAGAGATATTAAAACAATTCTGTGATGACTGGTGACGTTGTCTATGCTTACTGGAAATACGTTGATTGTTATTTACTTGTTTAATTTAATTTCGTTATTGTACTGCTGTATGGACAACCAATTTGTTAATTATGCCTAAAGAAAAGAAGAAATACAGTCAAAAGTACACAAAGATTTGGGTAACAGATCCAGGTAAAAAGAAATGTACTTATATTGGAAGTATTAAATAAACTATAAAAATATTAAAAAACATTACAGTTTTTTGTATATTTGATTAAATATCTTTTTTTTAATAATATTATTTTTTTGGGGGATTTGTGTGATTGTAGGGGTTTTAGCATAGCTTTAGGGATAAATATTTTTGAGAGCTGGTAACACTGCGTTCCAACCTCGTTCTCTATGGGGAGTTTTTGGTGGGAACGCGGTGAGCGTCGTGTCACCCCATTGTATTTTTTTCCAAAACTAGTGTTTTTTCGAGTGTTTATGCATAAAAATGGTGGTGTTTTATTCATAAAGTGCCGAATTACAAGCGCGAGTGTGGGAGAATGATATAATGTGGTTAAACATAATTTTTCGTGTTGCTTCCAAAACTCCATCCAGAAGCTTATAGTAAAGTCGCCAAGTTACTAAGACAAGTGAAGTGCTGTAATTCCAAATAAAGACTTGGTTCAAAGGCCTCAGTAGCCAGTCCATAAACATTAATTTAAAAAAAATTGGTCTGTGCAATTCCTTTGATCTGTGTACGATTTACCGCCATCGGAGCGATCGCGCGCCAACATGCTCCAATACCCTCAAACACGCACGAACTACCCCTCCACACGTGGAGGGTTGGACGAACAGTTCGACTGTTGGACGATTGTGTGGTGCCGGCATTACCTGGCCGTCCTACCTGGCGTCGTTATCTGGCCACTTAAGAGGAAAGCAGTCAACTGAGACATTTGAAAATTAGAAATTTCACCAAGCTATTTCTGTCGCGCCGCACGCAGCACCCGCGTACATACTGAGCGAAAGGGACAACTGCACCTCGGGCTCAATAACCCGAAATAAAATGAGCAAAATCGAGGTTTCGTATTCCTCTGTTTCCTCCTCCAAATTTAGACCGATTTTAGTATTTCTTTTAACAAGTAAATAAGAAGGATGTGTTCTTTGCCTGTGCATTTTATTTTTTTAAGATTATGTCTATGAGATTGGGAATTTGGACGTTGGAAACACAGCGTTGAAACTAGGTAAATTTTAAGATTTTTGAAGATTCCTAGCTCTTATAAAAAAAAACATATATCAATAAATCAAAACAGAGGGGCATGAAACTAGCAAGTATCTACTTCCTATCTAAAAATTATTGCTCTAGTATTAAAATCCTGGATGGAAAATGGGGAAAACGTTTGTATGAAGAAAATGACGACTTGTTTCCTCTTAACCCCCGACGTAAAAAGAGGGATGTTATAAGTTTGACGTCGACGTCTGTCTGGCTGTGTGGCATCGTATCTCTCAAACGGCTGGACCGATTTCGATGGGTTTTTTTGTAAAATCCAGTTTCCTTGGCAATCTTCAATAGATCGCTGTTAAAAAATGCGATGTTTACTTATAGCACCATATATTTATTATAGTATGTATGCGGGACCAATCTACTCCATCCCATCACGCGACATAAATACTTGCGCGTGTTAAGCGGAAACAGCGCCATCTAGATTCATTCCTACAAACATAAATCTCATACAAATATAGTCATTAATCCTTTTTTTTCTTTGTTTTTATAGCTGACAGACTTGGTGTTTACCACAGCTCACCTGATGTTAAGTGACGGTGTGGTCGAAGATGGTAAAGCACACCTAGCCTGGAATGGAACTGGCTCTCAAGTGAGGCTGCCGGAACACACCGTTAGATGCTTGGCGGCAGATTTTCAACTTGAGGGTGGTAGCTGGCCAGTACTTTCTAGTACTCACTAGAAAGTACTCTACCACCACGCTATGGTTTCCTCACGATGTTTTCCTTTACCGGCAGCTCAAGCTCATTGTTGGGGTTTGAACCCACGCCCTTAGGCATGCGAACCTACCGCGCTAACCACTGAGCCATCATCGCTACAAATAGTAAGTACAATTGTTTCTGTCTATCTATCTATGTACAGTAGGTTCCGCCAACAGAACCACCCCACCTTTAGGTAATAGGTACGCGATCTAAAAGAGTTATTAAAGACACGCAACCAGGTGTATATGATAGCTAAGGTGCTAGAAAAGTATTCAGTTACGACGCTAAGGCAGCATTTCCACGTGTGAAGTTACAGTAACTTCAGGAAAACATTGTGAGGAAACCATAGCATGGTGGAAGGGTATTTTCTAGTACTCGACTGGCTAGCTTGCCGTGGTGATGCCGGCGTAAGAATAGTACCCCACCCTCTCTACCCGTGGTTGCCGTAAGAGTCGGCTAAGGGATGTAATCCGGAAGATGGGCAGCAGCGTCTTCGTTGAACAATCACACCTAACTGCGCTCGCCAACCCGCCTGCCAAGCGTGGCGAGTATTAGCAAAACCCCCCCAGGAGGAGGCCTATGCCCAGCAGTGGACGTCCTATGGCTGATGATGTGTGATGATGTGTGACTGGCTAGCTACCACCCTCAACTTGATAATATGCCGCAAATCTTCGACCGCACCAACACTTAACATCAGATGAGCTGTAGTTAAAAAAGTTGTTAGATTTGCAACAGAACGAGAGGTGGGGTTTTGGTTATAGACTTATTCTACGTTATAGGTGAGCATAGCTAAATTTTGTGTCTGTGGTCTATATGTTCGTCCGTGGAAATTGTCACTTCAACTTACAATGTAGGTGCGACGTGACACGGTAAACAATTTGAAGGCTATGCCATGGCTATGCCGTTGTTTAGGCCAGATACAGACGTGGCAAATTATTAGTTTGATATAGAAACCTCCCTGGAGTTTTTAACGCCAAACTCCTTTGTGGTGACATTTATTATACAAGAAGTTTTGGCGGGAACGCGGGAGGAAACTCCTTTTTTTTCGATCATAGCACGTTCGTACATTCTGCCAGTTCTCAAGTTTTCTGTTATATATTTTTTATAAAACGTATGTTTTTCACGTTTTTCTTTAGTTTTTAATTAAATTAAATGCAAGAGTGTGGAGAAAATTTGTTATTCACATTTCAAATAACCTTCAATGCTTTTTTTCAAGACAATAAACATTTGCGCGTGAAAACTAATATTGACAGTTGTCAGTTTTCCCGCGCAAATACATCTTTGTTTAGCCAAGCAGTGAATTCTTATTAGTGATTACTTTTTTTTTCTAGGCATCACACATTGTGCACTCTGCCAGTGTCAAGTATTTTATTAATTTAAAGTGTTTTGTGGTGTGTTTAGTGAAATAAGTCAGTCACAAAAAATAAGTCACAGTTAAATCTAGTCTGTACTAATACAGCAGCCTTTACTAGAAGCTTCTACGGAGATTTGAAAGCATTATATGTATATATAAAATTATGATTATACAAAATAATGATTTTTTCTGCACGAGTGCTCGCAAAAAAAAATATATTATTTTTAAACACAAACACTTAAATTAATGTACCGTTTGGTGAATAATGCAATGCAGTTATATGATTTTTTCGCATGCCCGACAAAATTCTGATTATCACTACATATTATAGAACAAAGTCATCCGCCGCGTTTGTGTGTTTGTCTGTATAACTTAAAAACTACTGAACGGATTATCATGCGAGTTTCACCAATAGATAGAGTGATTCATGAGGAAAGTTTAGGCATATAATTTGTCAAGATTTTGTGTAAATTGGTTGAAATACAATACAATATAACTTTATACACACTCAAACAAACTCAATGAACTTTTTTTTACGTGATTTGGCAATGCACGGTTGTTATATTTACCTATTTTGGTATTTTATAAGTGAAGTAACGAAATTATAGTATTTTTCCGTACTATCCTTAGATATGGATAGTATCTAGTACGGAGCATGAAATAGTTGTTCAAATACTGTAATTATAGTACGAAATCCAACGCTGCGTTGACTTGACATTGACAGTTTTTGTTTAGGTTCGCCATTGCTTTTGCACAGCGAACTACATGACGTCATTATGGGACTCATTGAAAGTCAAGTTTATCTTGTGTATTTTATTGAAATATACCCCATCTCATAGTTTAGAGAGTTTTAAACGTCAAAATAATGTACAGGAATGTAATATTACGAAATGGTTTTGGAATCAGCAAAGTATTTTTTTCTTTACATACCGAATTCAATAGAAATATTCTTTGGTTGGTACTTATTTCAACTTTTGAATGTTGGCACTCACCACTAAAATTCCAAATTCAAATTAACAACGAAAGGGCGAACACGCACGGTCCGTCACGAAAGAAGGTCGATTAAAAATAAGGAAACCTCCTTTGCTTCTACAATTAATATTCAACCTTATCTCTTTACTATAAAGACCAACATCGCACAGAAAATTATAGTAAGTTTTTTTTTTAAATCCCATGGCAAAGAGGTTCGTGTTATGCCAAAGGTCACATAGTTGAACGCATTACTACAATTTATTAAGAAAAGCAAGTAAGAAATGATATTTTAGGTGTTTCACATGCTATGTTTTTTTAATTGGGATAGTGTAAGAAGGTAATTTAGAATTTTTGTATAAGGCTTTGGTGTTACGGCAACAATTCTAGTAAAAATGTTCATAATTAAAAAAACTATAATACTTTTTTTAATCTCTTGGCATGAGGTCATCTAGGTAGGTATCAGATATTGTGCCACCAAGCAGTAGTGTGAAAACATTACTATGTTCCGGTTTGAAGGGTACTCCAGCGGCTTTACAGGGCTGTTGAAACTAAAGCATAAAATGTCTCATCGTAAGCAACGGTGCCTTGAACTTTGTTTTGCTCATTACAAAGTTTTATGTACCGCTACAATGGCAATGGCCACCACCAGAAGATAGTCTCGTTCGTCTCATTACAATTACATATTAAAAAAATCTGATCTAATTTCCAAAACTTATGTTTTTCCGTGTATAAAATAGTTGTGTTTTATTCATAAACTACCGAATTATAATCTGGGAAAGTGATGTGAAGAAACATGAATTTTCGTGTTGCTTTCAAAGCTCTTTTGAAGCTTGTAGTTAAATCGCCACTACTATACAGGGGCATGACCAGATTTGACCTTGATTTAAACACTTGACATTGGCAAACACAAAGTACGACACCGAAAATAAAATAAAAAAGAATCTATTGTTTTACTTCCTTAACAAATAAGGGTTATAAAATCAACCACAGCACCCACATCCTTGAACACCGCCGAATATAGCAAGTCTGTCAATTTTCTACAGGATTCATTTCGGAGAATGTGCTACTGAGCTGTACGAACTTGTACTTCCATCCCCTTTTTACTACAGGACAAGTAGTGCGACGGCCCCCTACCACCCATACATAATGGAATTTTCTTAGGTACCAAACGTTTGACTCTACGTTTCTTATCCGCACGGCCAAGGAATGGAACGAGCTGCTTCCTTATTTCAGGCGTGTTGGTGGACAAAAGCAGATATATCCGTGCTACAAAAATATTGTTTTTTTTTTTATGGTTGACAGTCTAATTGTTTGACCACAACTTATCTGATGTTAAGTGACGGTGTGGTCGAAAATGGTAAAGTACACCTAGCCTGGAATGGAACTGGCTCTCAAGTGAGGCTGCCGGAACACATCGTTAGATGCTTGGCGGCAGATTTTCAACTCTCGTGTGGTAGCTACCCAGCCGAGTACTAGAGAGTACCCTACCACCACGCTATGGTTTCCTCACGATGTTTTTCTTCACCGGCAGCTCAAGCTCATTGTTGGAGTTTGAGTTAGCTATCATCGTTACTAAAATGACGATTTACAACGACGTCAAAATAAAACGGAGACCCAATAAAGTTCTATACATATATCCCTAAATGGGATATATGTATAGAACTAACCCAAACTGGACCAACTGGGACCCAAATATCTTAAGTAGGTACCTACTACTTTCATAACAGGATAATGCAGGTGGTAGATAACTGAACATTCCTCAATTATAAAACTAATCTATGTCCACCTTATCTGAATTCGAAACACCTGAAATATCTTGACTCACTATGATAAATAAATTTAAAATTAGTCATATCCTAAAGCTTGTACTGTCACGTATTCTGTACCCGAATTATATCTTACTTCTCCGATATTTAAATGATAATAAAGATCATGTAGATTTTTAATTTTATTTAATGTTATATTGGCTCCACAGACACCGGGGTCCGTGACCTTTGTCAACTTTTTATATGAAAGGAACTAGACTCCCTCCTGATGGTAAGAGATAACGCCTGTCCATTGCAGCGATACACAGAACTTTGAGTAGCAAAACAAAGTCCAGGGCGTCGCTGCTTTGGCGCTCATTACTTTGAGACTTTCGATAGTTAGTCTCAACAGCCCTGTAACTTCGCTGCAGAACCCTTCAAACCGGAACACAGTAATGTTTACACTAAAATATAGATATTTTAGATCCTTGCCAAAGTTTAAAAAAATAAATATATTTTGTTATTAATTTTTTAGTAGATATTTCAGATATTGCTCCTGAAGACGAATCAATCAAGCCCAAACTCGGTGAGGTTATGTTGTTTTATCACAGAGATGCCGTGGCCACCTTCTAGCTTCATCATCAGATCCTGGATATCGTCTAGGCATAAAATGCTCCTAGAGACGAATCAATCGAGCCCAAACTCGATGGGCTTATCTTGTTTAGTTCAAAAGTTCCTATGGCTATCTTCCGTCTCCATCATCAGACCAGCTCCATGGTATAATTGTATTGTCACCAAAGATACATAAGTACACCAAATTTGAGTCCAATCGGACAACGGGGAGTGGGTCAAATTCAACTTGCAATATATTTCACCCGAACAAAATACATGTATGTTAAATTATATAATCCACGTTCCAACCAAAACACAAAAACCTAGACTTAGTTTTGGTGACTCAAAGTTCTAGGTACTATGAAACTAACGAAGATAAACTACACAGCTGTTCATTGCTTCACGATAAGATAATGTGTTATCGAATGTCAACTGAGTGAAATGATTTAATTACTTATGTAGGTATCATTGCAAATTATGCAAAGTTATTAAATAACATATAGATGATGTTAATGTCGTCTGTCCACCTTGTGGGCGGGCGTCCTACGCTGCGCTTGCCGGTCCGTGGTCTCCACTCCAGAACATTGCAGCCCCATCGGCCATCAGTTCTGTTATGTGCCCTGAAATGCTCAGACAGGCGTTATCTCTTACCATCAGGAGAGTGTCACGTTCGTGTCATTACATTTAGATTAAACACTTCAACTTGCTAATCCGCTGGTGGGTTATGTCGGCTACTTTAGTTCATCTACGGATCTCCTCATTTATGATTCGAGCAGTGGACTTCCTACAGCTGAAATGATGATGATGAATGTTAATGTCGGTTTATCGTTGGGACAAAATCACAGTGGTTCCCTTAGGATGGCAACCGACCACCTGACCGGCTCAGACGGAGATGGAGGGACGAACTTGACTCCTTTATGAAAGAATGGACTCAGGTTGCAAGTGGAACAGTGCAGGTTGATAGTAATAATATTAAAGTTGTTGTTAATTTATATTAAACCAGCGACCCCCCTCGGCTTCGCACGGGTAGTAACAATTATATAATTAATAACAATTATATATTATAATTAATTTAGATTGTATAGATGAATTAATTAATTGCATATTTAGTTGTTAAGAATAATAATGTAAACATTGAATGACTAAATAATAATTGACTTGTAACTAGGGTGTTATTAATAAATTATTTGTATTTGTATTTGTATTTGTATAGTACGCTATCCTTAAAAGTTAGCCAAGTGCGAGTTGGACTCGTGCATCGAGGGTTCCGTACAAACCTGTAGGTATATAAGTAAAAGGTTATGGTACTTTTTTTAAATGGTAATTTATGCTTTTCGCATTTTTTTTTTATCTGTGTTATATGACATTGCTTCGTACCAAATTTCAAGATTCTGAGTTCACGGGAAGTACCCTGTAGGTTTTGATTCCTTTGCGAGTGTCGAAAATTTGCAGCATAAACGGCTGTATCTTTTGATTGCGTTGGCTTAGAAATTTGATTTTTTCACATCTCTAAGAGACAGTAGACTTGAGTATTTGATATGAATTTCAGCTTGATACCTCCACGTATTCCTGAGAAAAAGGGTGTTGACAGACAGACAGACGGACAACAAAGTGATCCTATAAGGGTTCCGTTTTTTTTCCTTTTGAAGTACGGTACCCTAAAAATAACCAAACCTATCAAGTAGGGTATCTAAATAAAGCCATATAAAAGAGGATTACAAAAATATATAAGTTATAATGTTTAAATTTAATTATAACTAATAAATTTGTTTTTAATAAAAATATCCTTTAATTAAAGCTATTTTGATTGTAGTCGGGTTATATTTTTTTTAAATTCTTCTGCTTGTTTTTGATTTTTATACCGTGCAAAGTCAGAGCCGTGATTTGCCTCGGTGGTGCCGGCGTAAGAATAGTACCCCACCCTCTCTACCCGTGGTTGCCGTAAGAGTCGGCTAAGGGATGTAATCCGGAAGATGGGCAGCAGCGTCTTCCTTGAACAATCACACCTAACTGCGCTCGCCAACCCGCCTGCCAAGCGTGGCGAGTATTGGCAAAACCCCCCCAGGAGGAGGCCTACGTCCAGCAGTGGACGTCCTATGGCTGATGATGTGAAAGTCAGAGCGTGTAATACTAGATATAATTAGTTTGCTATAATAATGATTTCGAAACAAAATATATATAGATAATATTTTTAAGTACTTTTGTTAATCGTAATCTTGCAGCTTATCAAATCGATAGTCAGTGATACGAACACTAAATATCCATTTTTTGTTAGTCTCTGAGCTAGCTAGTAGTGGGTGGCAATGGGGCTGTATAAATTATTTGTTTTAGGTAAGTTAATTATTATTGATGTTACGGAACTTTATTGACAAAGGTGGCTCATTACGTGGAAGACAGGAATATATGGTTGTAGTAGCTTCTCTCTGCACTTGCATCCCCCTGGCTAAGTGACAATTGTAGTAAGCATAATGTATGTATTAATATTTATAACTGTAAACTGTAACCTAAAAGAAAGATCCACAAAAAATGCCTTGCTGAGTTTGTTGCCGGAGTCTTCTCAGTTGAAGTGTAATTACGAGCCGGTGGTAGATTCAAACATGTAACTTAACGTTCATAAGTGCCTCACCAGGGCCTAAACTGAATAAATGACATTTTGATTTTGTAAGGTTGGTTTTACTTGGTGGTAGTTCTCTTTACCAGGAAGTCGTCTCGATAGGTGCTCTATATTCTGCCGCTAAGCAGTAGTGTGTAAATATTACTGTGAAGGGTACATTACAGGGCTGTTGAGACTAACCATCGAAAGTCTTAAAGTAATGAGCGCCAAATGCCCTGACTTTGTTTTGCTACTCAAAGTTCTGTGTATCGCTGCAATGGTCATGGACAGGCGTTATATCTTACCATCATGAGAGTGGCTGGATTGTTTCATTACTTTTACATAGTTCTTTAATCATTTGTATATCAACTCGCATTTGGCTGGTTTATATTATTTTTGTTTCACTTTACATTTTAGTTTTCAGCGCCATCTAGCCTGAAACTAAGCAAAGCTTGTACTATGGAAACCAGATGATAGAATACTTTTATATAATTAACTACTAATTTTTAGGGTTCCGTACCGAAAGGGTAAAACGGGTTATTACTAAGACTCCGCTGTCCGTCCGTTTGTCTGTCCGTCTGTCACCAGGCTGTATCTCATGAACCATGATAGTTAGTTGAAATTTTCACAGATGATTTACATTTACATTTATTAATTTATTTACTTAATTAAAACGGCTAGAAAAGAGCCAGTTACATTAATTAATCATTAATAAAATTACATTACATTCATAAATATTTAGTCGTTGGTACAAAAAATTATAATAAAAAAATAAAAACATTATGATGATTGCCGACAGACTAGATTGCCCTTTCCTTCGGCATTGCTGCAACAGGCATGTTGCAGTTCCAATGTCGAAGAGAATATATAATTGATTATCTTAATGACTTATTTTATTGTTATTTTTGTTGACTTTGAATTAATTATTTCTGACATGATTTATATTTATGTATTTTTGACATTTTATTTTGAATTGAATTTTGTAATGATTGTAATTTTAACATTATGGGTTAAAAGGCCTGAAATAAATGAATTTTAATTTTTTTTTTTTTAATTATGGTCAATATAAAAAAGATCAAGACAACACTTACAAATATAATAACAAATAATGTCAATGTAGATTTATACAGTTAATAATAATAATAAAATATCTCAGTCAAATAAAACATTCAAAACAAGACAACACAGATAAATATAAAACAAAATAGTACATTCATTCATAATTACAGTCAAGCTTTATTCTCACAATATGCCAAAAATGCAGACAACAGATCCATCCAACCATTCTCAAACACGATGTATTTCATGTAAACATGATGTATTTCTGTCGCCGCTATAACAACAAATACTAAATAACAGAATGAAATAAATATTTAAGGGGGCTCCCATACAACAAACGTGTTTTTTTTTGCCGATTTTATAGATAATGGTACGGAACCCTTCGTGCGCAAGTCCGACACGCACTTGGCCGGTTTTTGTTAATACATACAGAACAAACACTCATCGTCATATAAATATTTATCCCGGTGGGAATCGAACCCACAGCTACAGCTATTGAAGCAGATATTCCAACAAATGAGCTAACATGAGAGTCAATTAATCGTATTCTAAATGCCGTGGTGGTGCCGGCGTAAGAATAGTACCCCACCCTCTCTCCCCGTGGTTGCCGTAGGAGTCGGCTAAGGGATGTAATCCGGAAGATGGGCAGCAGCGTCTTCCTTGAACAATCACACCTAACTGCGCTCGCCAACCCGCCTGCCAAGCGTGGCGAGTATTGGCAAAACCCCCAGGAGGAGGCCTATGTTCAGCAGTGGACGTCCTATGGCTGATGATGTGATGAAATGGTGTTATTTTTCCAGCATTATGCCTCGTTCAGACTGGGCCAGTACTGTCCCAATGGGCGTGTATCCAAGACAATGACTGTTCCGACCTCGGAGGCAGCGTGTGTCGTGATGGAACCTGCGGCTGCCCCACTGGACAGCAGATAGGACTTTCTGGATCTGCCTGTATTGAATGTGAGTCTTCGTTGCGCATTATACCCTGGGACTCTGTGAAATGACTATATTCTTTTTACTATGGAAACTGACATGATTTTGCCCCTTTTTTACTTATGCGGGATTATCGGATAGTCCGACTATAGTTTCGGCCACATCCGGTGGCCTTCTTCAAGGAGACAAAGCTGAGTACAACGCTTGCAGTCAGCGGCGGACCAGGAGTTTGTGGAGCCCTGAGCTAATGCTGAATACTAATACTTCTGGGCGTTGACACAGAAGGTTTTGTGTGTCTTATTTACTTAGATTTGATGTTAGCGAAGCTACAAACAGTTTTTTTTTTATTATTGCTGACAGGCTTGTTGTTTGACCACAACTCACCTGATGTTAAGTGACGGTGTGGTCGAAGATGGTAAAGCACACCTAGCCTGGAATGGAACTGGCTCTCAAGTGAGGCTGCCGGAACACACCGTTAGATGCTTGGCGGCAGATTTTCAACTTGAGGGTGGTAGCTAGCCAGCCGAGTACTAGAAGTGCCCTACCACCACGCTATGGTTTCCTCACGATGTTTTCCTTCACCGACAGCTTAAGCTCATTGTTGGGGTTTGAACACACGCCCTTCGGCATGCGAACCGGCCGCGCTATCCACTGAGTTATCATCGCTAAAATATCGATAGAATGTTCAAGCTATATGTATATTTAGTTTATTCAGTTACAACAGCAATTAGGATTTAAATTTAACTAAAACTAGATAATAATTTAAAATATTGAAAATAATTTTAATAACTTATCTGGAACTTTATTTTGTAGCGATAATAGCTCAGTGGTTAGCGCGGTCGGTTCGCATGCCGAAGGGCGTGGGTTCAAACCCCAACAATGAGCTTGAATTGCCGGTAAACGTGGTGGTAGGGTATTTTCTAGTACTAGGCTGGCTAGCTACCACCCTCAAGTTGAAAATCTGCCGGCTTTTTGGCATTCCAGGCTCACCTGGTGGTGAGCTGTGGTCGAACACCTAGCCTGTCAAACATAAAAAAGGCACATAGTATGTATTTTAAATCCGTATAAAAATCGGTATGTCAAAGTTATCCGTATGAGAGTTGAGAAATCCGTATAAATACGGATTGCAACACTGATGATTGTTTAATTTTCAGTGGCTCCATACCACACTTCGTCTTGTGTAGAAGCTCACCAGTGTTCCAGACTCTTTACCATGTTTGAGTGCAGGCGTGGGAACCAGACAGACGGTGAGTGAGAATGCTGAGTGTTAAACACAGCTCAGAGCTTTATTTGGTGGTAGATTTCCCTAGCAGGTCGTTTAAATAGGTACCACTGCAGTTCCAGATATTCTGCCCCCAAGCAGTAGTGTGTAAAGGGGTGCAGCGACATTACAGGCCTGTTGAGACTAACCATCTAATGTATCAAAGTAATCCAAAGCAGCGATGCCCCGGACTTTGTTTTGTTATTCAAAGTTCTGTGTATCGCTGCAATGGTCATGGACAGGCGTTATCTTTTACCATCGGGAGCGTGTTCCATTCGTCTCACACCTCATCAGCCATAGGACGTCCACTGCTGGACATAGGCTTAATCCTCCTGTGGGGGTTTTGCCAATACTCGCCACGCTTGGCAGGCGGGTTGGCGAACGCAGCTAAGTGTGATTGTTCAAGGAAGACGCTGCTGCCCATCTTCCGGATTACATCCCTTAGCCGACTCTTACGGCAACCATGGGTAGAGACCTAGCTTGTCAGACATAAAAAAAAAAAATTCTTTTCAGAAACTGGATCGTGTCTGTGTCAAGAAGGTCATCATTACTTCCACGGGCGGTGCTGGCCGACAGCCGAGTACGGCAGCGCTTGCTTGAGGGACGAGCACTGCATCACCGTGCCGAGGGATCCATTCAGCTTGAAATGCGATGGCGTTTGCGTCTGCGCTGACGGGTACTATGAGAGGCAGAGAGGGGAGTGCAGAAAAATTGGACATGGTGAGTGGAATTAGGGTAGAAAGGTTGGTTATGCTGGGTGGATTAGGGGGAGACAGTTTGATTATATTGAGTGGGTCAGGGGTTTAAGTATTGGCTATGTTGACTGAATTAAAGGTAGAAAGTTTAAATGTACTGACGGGAATTGAAGAAAGTTTCGTTATGTTGAGTGGATCAGGGGTAAGTTTGGCAATATTGACTGGATCAGGGGTATAAAGTTTAGTTATGTGGAGTAGATCAGGGGTAGAAAGTTTAGTTATTTGGAGTAGATCAGGGGTAGAATGTTTAGTTATGTGGAGTAGGTCAGGGGTAGAAAGTTTAGTTATTTGGAGTAGATCAGGGGTAGAATGTTTAGTTATGTGGAGTAGATCAGGGATAGAAAGTTTAGTTATTTGGAGTAGATCAGGGGTAGAATGTTTAGTTATGTGGAGTAGATCAGGGGTAGAAAGTTTAGTTATGTGGAGTAGATCAGGGCTAGAGTTTAGTTATGTGGAGTAATCAGGGGTAGAGAGTTTAGTTATGTGGAGTAGATCAGGGGTAGAATGTTTAGTTATGTGGAGTAGATCAGGGGTAGAGAGTTTAGTTATGTGGAGTAGATCAGGGGTAGAGAGTTTAGTTATGTGGAGTAATCAGGGGTAGAGAGTTTAGTTATGTGGAGTAGATCAGGGGTAGAGAGTTTAGTTATGTGGAGTAGATCAGGGGTAGAGAGTTTAGTTATGTGGAGTAGATCAGGGGTAGAGAGTTTAGTTATGTGGAGTAGATCAGGGGTAGAGAGTTTAGTTATGTGGAGTAGATCAGGGGTAGAGAGTTTAGTTATGTAGAGTAGATCAGGGGTAGAGAGTTTAGTTATGTGGAGTAGATCAGGGGTAGAGAGTTTAGTTATGTGGAGTAGATCAGGGGTAGAGAGTTTAGTTATGTGGAGTAGATCAGGGGTAGAAAGTTTAGTTATGTGGAGTAGATCAGGGGTAGAAAGTTTAGTTATGTGGAGTAGATCAGGGGTAGAAAGTTTGGCTAAGTTGAGTGAATCAGGGGTAAAAAGCAAATTATGTTTGTTACAGCGGTCGGCGATGGCTGTGTGATTGACGAAGATTGTCATTTCACCAATGGCGTGTGCGAGATCGACTCCCGTCGATGCGTCGACAGTACTGGTAAGACATATTTACAAAGCAATCTATCTAAATAAAAAAATTGTACATTTTTACCCTAGGGGTGAAGGTAACTTATTTAGTCCCGACATGAGGTTTGGCCAATAGTTCGAGTTCTAAATAAGCACTGTGCTTTTCATTACAATGAAAGTAAAAGTAAAAATATGAATTAGCTAAAGAAATAAAATAAAAAAAAAAGATCGGATTGCCGCTTTCCCGCCTATTTTTGAAACGATTCTCCCTAGAGGGCTATGAGTAATGAATAATAGATTCCCTCCATAGTGTAATCCGACTGATGACTTGATTGTTTGATGCCTAAACTCTAACCCTTTCTATATTTCAGCATCCAGTACTTCAAATGCAGCGCTAGTTACGACCGCTGTCAACTCGACAGCTGTCACCTTGACAGCTGTCATGTCGGCCGCGTCGCATGGCGTGGCGTGTAGCGTTATGTCGCCGTGTCCGCAGCCACTCGAGTGTTCCACGTTCGGTGCCTGCATCTGCCCTGTAGGGTACTACTTGAGTGATGATGGCCTACAATGTAATGCTGGTAAGAATAACTTTTATCAGCGTCTTTTTGAATCATCACACCCGTAGGACGTCCACTGCTGGACATAGGCCTCCCCCATTGACTTACATAAAGACCGGTTGGAAGCGGCTCGCATCCAGCGCGTACCTGCGGTCTTTATGAGGTCGTCTGTCCACCTTGTGGGCGGACGTCCTACGCTGCGCTTGCCGGTCCATGGTCTCCACTACAGAACTTTGCAGCCCCATCGGCCACCAGTTCTGCGTGCCATGTGCCCTGCCCACTGCCATCGCCTGCTGTCTTTTTGAATAGCAAAAAGTGATTAGAAGAGCGAGACCTGATGGATATATCGGTTTGAAAGGTATTGCAGCGACATTACAGGGCTGTTGAGACTAACCATAGAAAGTCTCAAAGCAATGAGCGCCAAAGCAGCGATACCCTGGACTTTGTTTAGGACCATTAAGAGAGCGGTTCGTCATCACCATCATCATCATCATCCGTAGCCGTCTCTAGCCCACTGCTGGGTATAGGACTCTCTCGTTATGCGATCTGCCTCGGTTCTGTGCTAATCTGATCCAGGTTCAACCTGCAACGATGGTGATATTGTCGCCCTATCTTACGGCTGGACGACCAACCCTCCGCTTAACTTGCCCAGGCTACCAATTCGTTGCAACCTTACTCTACCCGTCATCACTTCGCGTGGCAACATGTCCATCAAAATAAACATACCTTCGCTATAATATATGCAATAGTTGTTTAATTTTCGTGGTTTTAGTAAAAGTTGTGCATGGTGGTTAGAGTGCTTTCTGGTATTCGCCAAGCACCTAACGGTGTTTCCAAACAGCCTCACTTGAGAGCCAGTTCCAGTACAGGCTAAGTGTGTTTATCATCTATGACCACACCGTCACTTAACATCAGGTGAGCTGTGGTCAAAACATCATCATCATCAGCCTATCGAAGTCCACTGCTGGACATAGGCCTCTCCCAAGACACGCCAATCTTCATCTTTTCGCTTCCATCCACCGCCAGCTGTCCTACGTATATCGTCACTCCATCAAGTCTCAGGACGCTACGTTTGCCAATTGGCGGTCTTCACTCCAGAACACGTCTACCCCAGCGGTTATCGGTTCTGCGATAGATATGTCCAGCCCATTGCCACTTCAGCTTGCTAATACGCTGAGCTATGTCTGTGACTTTAGTTCTCTGGCGGATCACTTCGTTCAGGATACGACCCCTCAGATAAATGCCAAGCATAGCTCTTTCCATAGCTCGCTGAGCATCTTTGAACTTACGGACCATTCCCGCTGTGTGTCCACGTTTCGGCTCTGTGGTCTAATACCTTATCAAAACATAAAAAGTTGTTTACAAAGATGGTAACAATAAACCTTTGGGGCAGTACTGCCGTTTTGCATAACCCTGGATTGTTTTTGTTCACAGAACTTGGCTCGCAGTCTGTTTCAGAGCAGTGCGTCGGTCTTCTGGCAGAAGTGAGAGATGGAATATGCACCTGTCCAGTTAACTTCTTCTTTGAAGAAAACATGAGGGATTGCATCAAAGGTATAAAAATGATTTAACCGATTCTTTTTAATTTCTTTTAAGGAACCTGGAATTGAACTGCTCAAGTGAGGTTGGTGGTACACCGTTAGGTGCTTGGAGACAAGTTTTCAACACTCGTGTGGCAGCTAGCCTGCTAAACAACCATGCTATGGTTTCCTCACGATGTTTTCCTTCACCGGCAGCTTAATCTCATTGTTGGGATTTGAGCTCATATCTTCCGACGTGTAATCCGATCGCGCTAACCACTAAGCAATTTTTAATGTAAAAGTAATGAGACGAACGCCTCGCTCTCCTGATGGTAAGAGACAACGCCTGTCAATTACCATTGCATCGATACCTAGACCAGGGCTACACTGCTAAATCGATCCTTTAAAATATTCAAACCACATTACTCCAATTTCAATTGCTAACATCTGCATACTGTAGCATTACTTGCACACTACTGCTTGGCAGTAGAATATCTGATGCTGTGGTGATACCTACTACCTTAGTAAGAAACATCGAAGCAGCAACCTCAACTCGAATGAGCTTGAGCTGCCGGTGAAGGAAAACATCGTGAGGAAACCATAGCATGGTGGTAGGGTACTTTCTAGTACTCGGCTGGCTAGCTACCACCCTCAAGTTGAAAATCTGCCGCCAAGCATCTAACGGTGTGTTCCAGCAGTCTCACTTGAGAGCCAGTTCCATTCCAGGCTAGGTGTGCTTTACCATCTTCGACCACACCGTAACTTAACATCAGGTGAGCTGTGGTCAAACACCAAGCCTGTCAGTGATAAAAATAAAAAAAACATCGCTACAAAATCATTTCATTACATTGTCATCTTTAACCACATCACGTGAGCTGTTTTATTTTTGACACCCAACTTGTCAAAAATAAAAAAGCGAAGCCCTGTTCTTTGTTTTGTTATTCAAAGACCGCTACGATGGTCATGAACATGCGTTATGACCTCATTACTTTTCCATAAGATCTGGTGAAAACCTTTGTTCCAGTTACTCGTCAGATCGGGGACTCGTGTGTGTCAGACGAGAACTGCCACACGTTCGGGTCGGCAGCTCGTTGCGGGCCGCCAGCGGAGCCCTGGAACCTGCGGACCTGCGAGTGCGACACCGACCTCGCGGTCTGGGACGACGACAGGCAGATGTGCCGACTTTTCGCTGGTCTGTTATAATAATAAAATAATAAGCTTTATTTATTCCGTACAATAATAATAATACGAACGCTCTGCAGTTCTAACCTCCGGCAACTGATGCCTAGCTCCGCTGCCGGTGGGACCCTAGTTTATTTTTTTGTATATTATTTGTTGGTTTTATACAGTGCAAACTCCATGTAACGTCGAAATTACTCGACTTTGGTTGGTTTGCCTTGTCGTCCATACAATAACATACTCTATATAGCATCACAAGCACTCTCACTCATAACGACAGCTGTCTGTCATTCATCAGCATCATCATCATCAAATCATTTAAAAAAAAAAAAAAAAAACGATAATAATACTAATAAATAGGCTTGCGTTTGACTGTTATTTATGTTATTTACTTCAATAAGAACACCGAGTGCCATGCAAGAACTCATTTATTTCCAACTCCCTTATGATTGAAATTAAACACTCGAGCCTACCTACATCTAAATTGACCGCCATTTCAACTGATGTTAAGTGATGATGCGGTCGCTTTTAGCGATAAGGTCACCAGTTGTTAGACCTATTAACTAGTTTATTTCTTCTGTATTATGTAATTTTAAGTGTGTACAATAAAGAGTTATTCGTTAATTCATTCATTCTACGATGGAGTACGTTTGCCTAGAAAAAACCCAATGAATCTCATAAAAAACCTATACCTACATTAGCAGGTTTGCGCCGATGTTATATAAACTCTCCCACTGCTGGGCACCGGTGTCTTCTCATTATGAGAAGGATAAGGCCATACTCCACCACGATGGCCGAAGTCAGATATTATGTTTCCTCACGATGTTTTTCTTCAGCAAGCTACTTCACTAATTATCGGGAGTAAGTTTCGTTTGTCATAAAAAACATACGAATTTAAAGTTCATGTTATTTTCAGGTATTGGTGAGCAATGTGAAGTGAACAGCGACTGCTTGGCAGGAGAGTTTGAGATCCAGTGTGTTTTGGGGACGTGCACATGCCCTGAAGGTCTGGTGGCATTTGAGGGCCTCTGTCTTACCACAGGGTTGGGTGAGTGCCGACAAATTTTACTATTGAAACTATCCTGGTTTGTCAATTTTCCTTTACGGGATTACTCACGTTTGTTGCAAATACAAATAATTTTCTATTGCTGCAACGCAGTTTTGGAAAAATATTACAATACGGCGACATGGTTTTTCCATATTCTTGCCAAAATCTTTGTCTCCAGAATTGTCTGTCATACTCTAATTTTGTTCATGTCTCTCTGACTTTGTCCATGCCCTTCTGACTTTGTTTTTGTCTCGCTGACTTTGTTCATACCTTTCTGACTTTGTTCATACCTTTCTGACTTTGTTCATACCTTTCTGACTTTGTTCATACCTTTCTGACTTTGTTCATGCCTCTCTGGCTTTGATCATGTACCACTAACTTTGTTTATACCTTTCTGACTTTTCATACATTTCTGACTTTGTTCATACCATTTCAGGGTTAGGAGAAGCGTGTCAAGCGACGCCGGAATGCACAGAGACACCTAACACAGTCTGTGCAGCCGGCCGGTGCTCCTGCGGCGAAGGGTACCAAGAAGCAGAAGATTTCTGTGCTGCCAGTGAGTGTAATTGATACTTAATACGAATATGTGTTACTTAAAAAAAAAACACTCTTCACTATGTGCTCTGCCCACTGCCACTTCAACTTGCTAATCCGCTGGGCTATGTCGGTTACTTTAGTTCGTCTACGGATCTCCTCATTTCTGATTCGATCTCGTAAGGAAACTCCGAGCATAGCTCGTTGTGCGACTTTGAGCTTATCAAGAAGGCACATAGTCAGAGACCACGTTTCAGCACCATAAGTCATCACTGGTAACACACACTGCATTATCGTATTGAATACAAAGACCGCTGTACCACTTCTGCGTATATGACACAAGGCAGTGTACAAACATGTACAGAATTCTCGGAAAAGAGTCCCCTAGACGCTAACAAGTTACTTTGTCCACAGTAATCGGCGGATCTTGTTCTCTAGATAGCGATTGCGTTATCGAAAATACAGTTTGTGTGAACGAAACTCTGTCGGAAGCCACGCCGAAGGCAAGTCTCGCGAGGGACGCCTCTCCCACGTGCCAGTGTCGTGAAGGCTTCGTGGCGTACGATGACATCTGCTGGACGGGTGAGAAATATAAGTCAATCTCAATAATATTGTACATAAGAAAAAGATTTAATTATTAAATTAGTCAATACTTTGTCTCCAGATTTGGTTATTTTATGTTACGACACTTGTGTGTCCAAAAGTTTTCAAAAGTTTATGAAAGCATCCATACTTTTTACACATATGGCAACATTCGATCTATTACCAACATTACCAACCTAACAACGCAAGACGTCAGTCATTTTGCTTTTCTGACTACCACTAAAACAAATTGGTGGAGTTTTGGCGGGAACGCGATGAGCGTCGTGTCGCCCCATTGTATTTTTTTCTAAAACTAGTGTTTTTTCGAGTTTTTATGCATAAAAATAGTGGTGTTTTATTTATAAAGTGCCGAATTACAAGCGCAAGTGTGGGAGAATGATATAACGTGATTAAACATGACTTTTCGTGTTGCTTCCAAAACTCCATCCAAAAGCTTATAGTAAAGTCACCACTACTTTACTAAGGCACGACTTGATTTGACTGGGACCGACTGGACTTGATCAAGACTAGACTTTGACTGTAACTATAGATGATAAAGAAGCTGAAAAATGAAGACTACTCACAAAATATAGAAACATTGAAACTGGCAGAATGCACGGAGTGCGATGCCAAGGAGAAAGAGAAAAAAAAAACCTTTTTTGTCGCACTGGACATTAGTGCGACAACTTCTTTATTATTATTTTTGTCGTCTTTTTACTATTTACTAGCGAGCCGTCCCGGCTTCGCAAGGGTAGTAGGGCATATTATTTGATAAGGCTTAATACGGTATCCGTCTTAATAGCTTTCCAAATAACACATTGTACGGGACAATTTTTTTAGAAATTAGAATGGGTATAGCTATCTATAAAATGTAGATATATGCCACCGCGGACTTGTTGTAGATCTATAAAAGAGGAATATCCCGCCATGCATTGTTTTGTTATATCTCGAAGGGATTAGGCAGCGTTTTCGATGAAAGCTCCCAGGTGGCTTGAATTTATCCGGCACTTCCTATAATTATCATCATATTTCAACCGATTTACACAAAACCTTGACAAATTATATACCTAAACCTTCCTCGTGAATCTCTCTATCTATTAGTGAAACTCGCATGATAATCCATTCAGTAGTTTTTAAGTTTATCGCGAACAGACAAACAGACGCGGCGGACGACTTTGTTTTATAATATCTTCTTCTTCTTCCTGTGCCATATCCTAACGGATGTCGGCGACCATCTTTCTAAATATATTTCTTTCCTGAGCTGCTCTGCTCAGAACAGCGGCGTCAGCAGCACCGGTCCAAGACTTTAAATTGTCACACCAAGCTATTCTCCTTCTGCCTCTACCCCTCTTCCCCTCTATTTTCCCCTCAATAATAGTTTTAAGCAAATTGTATTTTGTGTGTCTGTGTAGATGACCAAAATATGCGACCTTTCTTTTTTTTACTGTAATGAGCAGTTCAAGTTTTTTGTTAAACATTCTTTTGAGAACTTCTTCATTCCTGACTCTGTCCCTCCAAGAGATTCGGAGCATTCGTCTATATATCCACTTCTCAAATGAGTTTCACTTTCTTTCTGTTGCACCATTTAAGGTCTACCCCTCTACCCCATACAGCAGTATCGATAAAATATAACACTTGATCATTCGCCATCTCAGCTTCAATTTAATGTTTCTGTTCAAAAATAGGGATTTCATTCTCAGAAACGTGCTTCTGCCTAATAATAATAATGGCTTCTGTTTTATAATATGTAGTGTCTTTTTTTTTTTTTTTTTTATTCGTATAAGTCCGCGTTTGACCACCAACTCGCCTGATGGAAAGCGATGATGCGGTCGAAGATGAAGCACGCAGACTTAGAAGATACCTATTCACTCTGGCCTTGAAAAGATCAAAATAAACGTTTTCTTTCTCTCGTTCTTTCTTTCTTTCTTTCTTTATTCTTTAAACACATAAAATGGTTAGCTACCTTGTGAGTCTTTTTATTCTTTATATAACACTAGCTGCGCCCCGCGGTTTTACCCGCTACCTTTTTTTGGAGTAAAAAGTAACCTAATGTGTTATCCAGTGTGTCAGCTCCATGCCAAAATATCATCAAAATTGTTCCAGCTGTTTAAGTGTGAAGACGTAACAAACACACTCACAAACTTTCGCGTTTATAATGATAGTGTGAGTGTTTGCAGTGTCCCCCGGCTACGAGGCCCAATGCAACGTGACCAACCAGTGCACGGAGACGCTTGGCACTAACAGCTTCTGCAACAACGGAACCTGCGCCTGCGAGGCTGGTCACCACCACAGAGACGGCAGCTGCTGGCCCGTCACTGGTAACTCGCATTTGTTTTATAGTTACAAGCTAGGTGTTTGCCGTGGTGGTACCGGCGTAAGAATAGTACCCCACCCTCTCTACCCGTGGTTGCCGTAAGAGTCGGCTAAGGGATGTAATCCGGAAGATGGGCAGCAGCGTCTTCCTTGAACAATCACACCTAACTGCGCTCGCCAACCCGCCTGCCGAGCGTGGCGAGTATTGGCAAAACCAGGAGGAAGCCTATGTCCAGCAGTGGACGTCCTATGGCTGATGATGTGAAGTGTTTTGATATATTTAAGTATTTTATGAAATAGCCGTATATTGCGACATTCACAAGGGAATTAAAACCTACAGTTGGCTCATTGGGAGTATGTCTGCCTGAGCTGTAGGGCGTGGGTTCAATTCCCGCAAAGCACAAACATTTTATGGTATAAACAAATGTTTGTTCTGTGTCTGAGTGTTCTGTATGTATTATAAGTATGTATTTACAAAAAAAAAAAGTATTTATGTATTCTATCAGTTATCTGACTTCCATCACACAAGCTCTGCTTAGTTTGGGGTCAGATGGCGCTGTGTGTAATGTGTCCTACAATATTTTATATGGTACTTCCCGTTGTGCTAGAACTATGAAATTTGGCAAGAAGCAATAGTTCACATAAAGAAAAAATCGGAAAACTGTACATTTTTAATTAAACCAAAAAAAAAATTGCATTGTACGGAACCCTTATTGGGTAAGTCTGCATCGCAATTGCCCGTGTTTTTGAAAAAAAATCTCGGATTCTTCCACGAAATTAGCAATTTCGACTTTTTGTACCAAAAAATACAGTTAGTTTTCCTTTGCAGATCTTTTCGAGCCTTGCAGTCGAACCAGCCAATGTTTCCTGCTCTCCATGTCAGATCGAACTGTATGCAGAAACAGCATATGCCAATGTTCCTTCGATTATCCATATAGCGAAGAGCTCCGGACTTGTGGTGAGTGTTCTGAGAGAGAGCTTAATTTATAGCGGCTGTCCAGTTTAAATAGACCTCTGCAGCTTTAGTGAATATTCTAACACAGAGGTCAAGTTATATTAGTGACTAGTTTACAGAGACCTTAACGACTCAACGAATGGCTTAAAAGAGAGCTCAAATTACATTGGACGTAGGTCCAGTTTTAATGGACCTTTGAGATTGCAGTAAATATTCTAGAAGATAGGTCAAGCTATACTGGATTTACAACCAATTTGCGTAGATCTCTGAGACTGTAGTAAGTATTCTAGAAGATAGGTCAATTTATACTGGATTAACAACCAATTTGCGTAGACCTATGAGATTGTTATAAATATCATAGAAGATAGGTCAAGTTATATTGGACTTAACACCAACTTGAGTAGAATTATAAATATCCTAAAACATAGGTCTAGTTATATTGGAATTCTCATCGATATGCGTAGATATATCTAGAGAATGTTTTCTATGTATTGTAGGACCAAACAGTCATCAAACTTTTCTACTAAACATTTAATCTGTACTAGTCATTCTAATCTGTGGCAACATTTTCTTTCAGTGTCATATTCTTCCGCTTCATCTACCTTTGGCAGTGCGTCGGTTATCGTCATAGCTTTAATGTATTTAAGTTTAAGTTAATGCAGAAATAAACGATTATTTATTTGCCTAAATTTGTATTTACTTACCTGTACCTAATGTTGCTGTGATGATTCTTTGCTAAAAATAATATAATGGAATTCACTTAGATTTTTTTTTGACCACTGCTCACCTGATGTTAACTGACGGTGTGGTCGAAGATGGTAAACACACCTAGTGGGTAAGCATTACTGTGAAGGGCACTGCAGCGACATTACAACGCTGTTGAGACTAACCATCGAAAGTCTCAAAGTAATGAGCGCCAATGCAGCGATGCTCTGGACTTTGTTTTGCTACTCAAAGTTCTGTGTATCGTTGCAATGGTTATGCTGTTTCGCTGGGTTATCTCTTACCATTAGGAGAGCGTCCTGTTCGACACATTATTTTAACATAAAAAAGTTAATATCAAATTAAAAAAACTTGCGGAGGTGTTTAGAAGTTCGTTTTGATAATCAAACTATATTTTGCAGCGATGATAGCTCAGTGGTTAGCGCGGTTAGTTCATACGCCGAGTGAGTTCAAACCCCAACAATGAGCTTGAGCTGCCGGTGAAGGAAACCATAGCGTGGTGGTAGGGTACTTTTTAGTACTCGGCTGGCTAGCTACCACCCTCAAGTAGAAAATGCAAGCATCTAACGGTGTGTTCTGGCAGCCTCATTTGAGAGCCAGTTTTTATTTCCAGGGTAGGTGTGTTTACTAGCTTGACCACACCATCACTTAACATCAAGTGAGCTGTGGTTAAAACGCAAAGCCTATCATCAATAACAGAAAGAAAACATTTCTCCGTGTAAAGACGGGTGAACCGCTACTGTATACTGAAGTAACTTTGAATTACAGTGCTGAATTGAATTACGGATTATAAAGTAGTATTGCAATCAAGAAATAATAATTCAACATGAAATTTTCTTTAATAGCAGTATACGTGTCATTAAGAATATATTAAAATGTCGTTAGTTTGATCACGTTGATGTATGGGGGCCCCCATACAACAAACGTGATTTTTTTGCGGATTTTATAAATAATGGTACGGAACCCTTCGTGCGCGAGTCCGATTCGCACTTGGTCGGTTTTCGAAAACTGAGTCCATATCTCTAAATATTTAAGGCAATTGTAATATAGTATATGCATGTGAGTTTAATCATAATCTGAAACATGACGAGGAAGGCTTTGTATACATAGATAGTTAAAGAGTCATGAAGTACTAAATTTGAAGATAAAATGGAATACTTGGAGACGCAACTGATGCATATTACAAAATGTCCAGATATAATAGCCCTCCTTATTAGGGTTCCATACCCAAAGGGTAAAAACGGGACCCTATTACTAAGACTTCGCTGTCTGTCTGTCCGTCCGTCTGTCTTTCACCAGGCTGTTTCTCAAGAACCACGATAGCTGGACAGTTGAAATTTTCACAAATTATGTATTTCTGTTGCCGCTATAACAAAAAATACTAAAAACAAAATAAAATAAATATTTAAGGGGGGCTCCCATACAACAAACGCAATTTTTTTGCCTTTTTCATAGATAATGGTACGAAACCCTTCGTGTCCGACTCGCTCTTGTCCGGTTTTTTACAAATACGTTATATTTCCATATATTTTTTTAGGTCGGAACAACTTTATACATTATTTTTCATACTCAAAAGCAGTAGTAGATACACAGAAAAGAATAAAATCATATTGGCCAGCTTTTTAGGTACAAGGTAGAGAATAGGGATATTCACTAAACATCGATATATCGAATTTACTCGATGTTTGCCATACGATATATCGGATTGATTCAATATTTTAACATCAAAAAGAATAAATATATATATTTATTATTTTTGATATATCGATATTTTTATATATATCAATATATCATGTACTGTTTTTTATTTTTTTGTCATTTCACTACTTGATAATGTCATAAGCAAGTAGTGACATCTGTGAGTGTGTAGGTAAATTATCTATGCGAACTCGAGAACTGGCACAATGCACAGACGTGCTGTTGCCGAAGAACAAAAAAAAACCTCACCACTATCTTAGTAGAACTATTTACTCAAAGAAAATCATTATTACACTACTAGATAGCGAATCCAACTCGGCTGGGCAGCATTCGGAAAATTGCGCAACGTTTTTTCGTCTGATATACCTCAGTGCCTCAAGTGGAAAGTCTTCGACCAGTGTGTGTTACCAGTGATGACTTATGGCGCTGAAACATGGTCTCTGACTATGTGCCTTCTTAGTAAGGTTAAAGTCGCACAACGAGCTATGGAGAGGGCTATGCTCGGAGTTTCCCTACGAGATCGAATCAGAAATGAGGAGATCCGTAGACGAACTAAAGTAACCGACATAGCCCAGCGGATTAGCAAGTTGAAGTGGTAGTGGGCAGGGCACATAGCACGCAGAACTGATGGCCGATGGGGCTGCAAAGTTCTGGAGTGGAGACCACGGACCAGCAAGCGCAGCGTAGGACGTCGACCCACAAGGTGGACAGACGACCTCATAAAGACCGCAGTAACGCGCTGGATGCGAGCCGCTTCTAACCGATCTTTATGGAAGTCAATGGGGGAGGCCTATGTCTCGCAGTGGACGTCCTACGGCTGAGATGATGAGATAGCTAATGTTACTCTGGTCTCTGATTCTACCTTCACTCAAATTGACTCAAACTTACGAAATCAAGGACAGCAAACTTTTTGCGTTTGACTGGAAAAAGGTAATTTTTAACTTTTGAGGAAAGTATTTGATATTGAAAAAATATCGATGTTTTTAAGTGATATATGTTTTTTTTTAGTGGTCACCCCTAGTACTTGGCCCCCTGTGTGACGATAAGCGTCTCCGTTTCATTAATTCATATAATTGAGGCAAGTAAACCTGCCATGCAAAAATTGCGATTTTCTTAAGGTAAATTTCATACACCTACGTCTTCACATAATAATGCTCTTAAACAATATTATACAGTGATCAACGCTGAAAGAAACGCTTGTGCGTTTTAAGACATACCAACGCCATCTAGTTGTAGTTTTAAAAGTAAGATTTTTTCTTTTATATTTTTGGCAACACAATTTGTGTATTTTTGCTGTAGTAGGAATAGAATCTTACCAATGTAATAAATATAAGAGTCGTGTCACTCCATTGTATTTTTTTCCAAAACTTGTCTATTTTCGAATGTTTATGTATAAAAATAGTGGTGTTTTATTCATAAAGTGCCGAATTACAAGCGCGAGTCTGGGAAAGTGAACTCATGTGGTGAATCATGACTTTTGGGTTACTTTCAAAAGTCTATTGAAGCTTATAGTAAAGTCACTACTACTTTACTAAGGCATGACTAGATTTTACTGGCACGGATTGGACTTGACCAAGACTAGACTTTTACTGTTAAGATAAAGAACCTGAAAAACGACGACTGCACACAAAATACAGAAACATTGAAACTGGCAGAATGCACAGAGTGCGATGCCAACAACAAAGAGAATTTTTTTTTGTTAAAGTTTGTATCAAAGAGTAATGTAATATAGGGGGAAGTTTGTATGCTTAGATGTTTGGATGTTTTCTTACTTTATTAATCCTCAAGTTGAAAATCTGCCGCCAAGCATCTAACGGTGTGTTCCGGCAGCCTCACTTGAGAGCCAGTTCCATTCCAGGCTAGGTGTAGATGTGCTTTACCATCTTCGACCACACCATCACTTAACATCAGGTGAATTGTGGTCAAACACCAAGCCTGAGAGACATTAAAAATTATATATATGTATATATAGATATATGTATATTCTGATAGCCAGTCCCGGGTCTAGGGAAGGGCAAATCGGGGCACTTGCCCCATGCGGAAGCTTTAAGGATGGCCAAGAGTTTTGTCGGGAACGCGGTGAGCGTCGTGTCGCCCCATTGTATTATTTTCTAAAACTAGTGTTTTTTCGAGTTTTTATGCATAAAAATAGTGGTGTTTTATTTATAAAGTGCCGAATTACAAGCGCGAGTGTGGGAGAATGATATAATGTGGTTAAACATGACTTTTCGTGTTGCTTCCAAAACTCCATCCAGAAGCTTATAGTAAAGTCGCCACTACTTTACTGAGGCATGACTTGATTTGACTGGGACCGACTGGACTTGACCAAGACTAGACTTTGACTGTAACTATAGATGATAAAGAAGCTGAAAAATGAGGACTACTCACAAAATATAGAAACATTGAAACTGGCAGAATGCACAGTGCGATGCCAAGAAGAAAGAGGAAAAAAAAGGATGGCCAAAATCATTACATAACTACATAATATAGTTAAAAAGAAAGCTTATTTCGCAAAGCGCCTAGCGTCCCGCGCACGTTGTTCTAAAGATTATTCATTTGGTTTAAAAACGCGCAGCTGGTTTTAGAATGAAATCATGAAATTTTGTATCCAGGGGGTTTCGGGGGCGAAAAATCAATCTAGCTAGGTTTCATTTTCAGAAAACGTCGTTTTATCCATGTTTTCAGCCGAGCAATGCTCGGTCAACCAGGCACTTCTACAATATGAAAGTATCCTAAGTTGATTTTTGAACGCTTGCATGTACGTGATGTATCTGCCGGGGGTACCACCGCATCTAGAACTAGGGGCGCTACGAGCGAGGTGAATAACTGTGGGTTTTTGAGACCGAAAAATCGATATAGCTGAGTCTCATCTCTAGGCAAACGCGTTTTAAAACGGAAGGCGCCGTTTTGCATATAATAAAGTAAATGTATGGGCAACATCCGGCCCGCCTCGGCACTTGACCCGGCCCGCGAGACATTTTGAAATTTCGCGCGAAGAGAAATACAAACAACTAAGAGAGTTCGCGAGAATTGTTTGCGTTTTTGGAAGTACATATAAATGCGAACATTTTTTCTCGATGATGAAGACTAATAAGTCGAAATGCCGTAAGAGAGTCACAGATGAAAATCTGGAAAACTCGTTACGCCTCTGTTCAAGTGGATTTTGAACAAACTTGTTTCTGAAGTTCAAACACAAATATCACATTAATCGTTACACGTAAATTTACTTCACCAATAACTTAATAAAATTGGCTTTTTTATTTTGTGTTATGGCCCGCGACTGCATTTTTTTTATGGCTGACAGGCTACGTGTTTGACCACAGCTTACCTGATGTTAAGTGACGGTGTGGTTGAAGATGGTAAAGCACACCTAGCCTGGAATGTAACTGGCTCTCAAGGGATTCTGCCGGAACACACCGTTAGATGCTTGGCAGCAGATTTTCAACTCTCGTGTGGTAGCTAGCCAGCCGAGTACTAGAAAGTACCCTACCACCACGCTATGGTTTCCTCACGATGTTTTCCTTCACCGGCAGCTCAAGCTCATTGTTGGGGTTTGAACCCACGCCCTTCGGCATGCGAACCTATCGCACTACCCACTGACCCATCATCGCTACAAAATTACAAATTAAACATCTTAAAATGATTGGTTTCTACCATAATTTCTCGCATTGGAAGCAAAGTCAACAAGATAAGTAATGACGTCATAACTGACCTATAATCGAGTGACGTCAAAAGTGCGTGTGATTTTTCGTCATAGTAGAGAGCTACCATGCAGCTGTGCCGTTGAGTGAGGGAGTCACTATCGAGTTACTGAAGAAATTTGTTAGAATTTAGTAGAACAAAATTAGTTCAGTATTTTGTCACTTTTGGAAATAAATTGGTAGTGTAATGTAATAAAATTATTGAACGGTATGGTAGCTATAGTAACATAAACCAATCTGTGTTACGAACGGCAATCGCTTGTAGAGATACTAGCGACCTAACCCGGCTTCGCACGGATGTGATTTACTTTGGCGATTTGATTAAAAAACTGAAATTGAATTTCTCTACTATTACGAAAGTTAAATCAATAACATAAGTTAGTTCGGAGGCAATTCGGTATATAACGTTTTTTTTTTAATAATAATAGTAACCGTGCCGTTACCGTTGCCGTGGTGGTGCCGGCATAAGAATAGTACCCCACCCTCTCTGCCCGTGGTTGCCGTAAGAGTCGGCTAAGGGATGTAATCCGGAAGATGGGCAGCAGCGTCTTCCTTGAACAATCACACCTAACTGCGCTCGCCAACCCGCCTGCCAAGCGTGGCGAGTATTGGCAAAACCCCCCAGGAGGAGGCCTATGTCCAGCAGTGGACGTCCTATGGCTGATGATGTGATAATGTGACTAATAGTAAACTTTATTTTATGAAACTAATTTTAATTTGGCTTTCTATGCGGTAGGTATTTAATTTTAATACATTTTCAAACTTTTTATAGCGGAATTCATAAGGTAGGCTGAATATAGATGCGTACAATAAACCCTTGCCACGTAAAAAAAAATTACATAGCTATTTTGACACATTTTATTGACTTTGACAATTGACATAAAGTAAACAAATCTTATATCATAGCCTCATAAAAGCGATATCAGAGTCCGAGTAACGTTTAAAGTAAAATAATCCAGATATTTGTATCAATGAAGCGAAAAACAACTCGACGTACGTGTATGGAAGAGGTTATTATGGCTGCCGTTGACTTGACATTGACAGATTTTGTTTTGGTTTGGCTTTTTTTAGGCACTGAAAGTAGCTCTACAACAGCCTTCTATGTGATGTCGTTAGAGGTCAATTGAAAATAAACTTTATGTATTTCATTAAAATAAACCCCATCTCATAATTTAAAGGGTTTTAAGCGTAAAAATTACGTACAAGAATGTAATATTTCGAAATGGTTTTGGAATCAGTAAAGTTTTTTTTTTTTCTTTACATGCCGAATTTGCATGTATCCGCTTTATACAAAATGCGTTCTCCGTTTAAAAACAAGCAGTATTGAAATATGCTGAAGGCAAATTGGCAACTTGTTCAATTTTATAATTTCAACATTGATTGTTGTTTTAGGATGGCCATCATAAAACACAGATAGAGCTAATCAGACTATTTTATCAATCAAGCACCCATCAAGACTTAAAATAAGAGTAAATAAATACGTGCTTAAGCACTCCTTAAGTATTTAAGTAGATACTTAACAAAAACATTTAAACTGACATTTTTTTAATGTAAAAGTAATAAGACGAACGCTCTCCTGATGGTAAGAGATAACGCCTGTCCATGACCATTGCAGAGACACAGAACTTTGAGTTTCAATGGTAAGTCTCGATAGCCCTGTAATTTCGCTAGCTTCAACACCCTTCCAAACGGGACACAGTAATGTTTGCACACTACTGCTTGGCGGCAGAATATCTGATACTGCGGTGGTACCTACCTAAACGGCCTCCTGCTTAGATCTACCACCAAGTAAAAGTAGTTCATATATTTTATGACTTACTCTTTACATTAAAAAAGCAACTTTGTTTTATACTAAAGCACTTAACGGTGTTTTCCGGCAACCTCACTTGAGAGCCAGTTCTATTCCAGGTTAGATTAGTTAAGTTAGTTAGGTTCTACGACCACATCGTCACTTTTTTTTAGGTTAGTTGACGTTGTAGTTAGTCGTTAGGTTAATTGACAAAGCCTACTATAACGTGGGTCACGTGGAAGACAGGAATATATGGTTGTAGTAGCTTCTCTCTGCACTTGCATCCACCTGGCTAAGTGACAATTGTAGTAAGCATAATGTATGTATGAATATTTATAACTGTAAACTATAATATGAAAAGAAAGATCCACAAAAAAATTGCCTTGCTGAGTTTGTTGCCGGAGTCTTCTCAGTTGAAGTGTAATTACGAGCCGGTGGTAGATTCAAACATGTAACTTAACGTTCATAAGTGCCTTACCAGGGCCTAAACTGAATAAATGACTTTTTTTTTAACATCGTTTGAGCTGTGGTCAAACATCTAGCCAATCAAAAAGGATAATGAAAAAAAAACAACAAATTCAACAGAAATAGTTATTTATTATTAAGACATCTATATATATAGTGAACATCCAAACATGGTAAAGCGTACACTACTAAAAAAGTGTTTACACACTTAAGAACACACCAGTGTGTATATACTTAAGAACAGAACAGAACCAGTGTGTATGTACTGGAGTGTTTTTGCTAATGATTTCTCATCTTGTAGATATTAGATTAGCAATAAAAAAATTATTAAGGCGATACTAAGATCCATTGCAAATAGCTTTAGTTGTTGCTTTGTTGTCAAAATTTTGTTAAGTAAAAGGTTGTTAAGTATTTACATTTGTTTATAATTGATGTGAACAATAAAGAGTTATATTATTATTATCAAAAATGTTACTGTCCTTTTCTAATTGACTGCAATGAAAAGGACAGTAATATTTTTAGGAAGACATACTAAAAATATTACTCTTTCTTAAAAATCTTTATTTTTTAGGTCTACATAAGAAATATTTATACAGAAAATATAATTATTCTACTTTAAAAATGTGCCTAAATCTACAAAGTGAGAAATCCTTGATTCACATTGTTTGGAAAACAGGTTTTCATACACTTTTAAACACTTAATTGTTCGTACATTTTTTGAACACTTAAAAGATTTTACATATTTTATAAACACTTAAAATTGTTAGACCACTTTTGAACACTTACGAGTAAGCAAATAACGTGATACGAACACGATCTTGCACCAACATTTTAGAAGTCATTTCCACAAGCGATTCATCGAATCGCTCGTGAAAATGGCTAACATCGAACTTAACAACCAAGATGTTCATTTCTAATCGATAAGGAATTAACACCTTATTAACTTGCCTTATATTCTAAACACTTATAGAAGAAAGTGTATTAAAATTTTAAAATAATGTTTGTAGAATTTCTATAATTAGTAATTATTTTTGTGTTGGTAGGTATATTAACAATTTTTTATTAAAACGTAGCTCAGAAAAGCCGATAGCTCTAGCATTTTTATTGAAATTAGCATACAGAAATCTTATACTGAACATCAATTTTATTGGTATACAATTTTTTCATAAACTACAATTATTTTCAGATTAAAAAACTCACGTTTTTAAATCTAGACTTAAACCCTTTGTGGGTATTTTTAAAATTGGTCATATGATTAATTCGCCATGCAAATATGAATTGTATTATGAAATGTAATAGAAATTAAAAATCGATTACGTAATAAACTAACTGCGACCCGCGTTGCTACTTGCAATTCCCATTTCATCAAAATTGGTCCAGCCGTTCGAGCGTGAAGTACACTGCAAAAAGTGCTGTGTCAAAAAAAGCTTCAATACAATTCATGTTTGGACGGAAAATGCTGCGCCTTAACATATTTCCCAATTATTTTTCAAAAAACTACGCAAGCACCAATTTTTTCACAATTTTCGTTAATTTTTATTAATTTATTACAATAAAATATTTATAGTTCGTTTTGTATGTAAATGCATCCCTTCAATACCATCGCTTACAATCTAAGGGTGCATACAAAATGAAACTACATATATATAAATACAGGATGTTGCCATGTTTTTGTCCGACCCGAAAGAGCACCGAATACCACTAATTAGTAATAAAGTTGCTTGATTTTACACGACTGCCAAAAAAGGGGTGTAATGTTTTTAGGATTTATGTTTGCATGTGACTCTCTTGTGCCGTGGTGGTGCCGGCGTAAGAATAGTACCCCGCCCTCTCTACCCGTGGTTGCCGTAAGAGTCGGCTAAGGGATGTAATCCGGAAGATGGGCAGCAGCGTCTTCCTTGAACAATCACACCTAACTGCACTCGCCAACCCGCCTGCCAAGCGTGGCGAGTATTGGCAAAACCCCCCCAGGAGGAGGCCTATGTCCAGCAGTGGACGTCCTATGGCTGATGATGTGATGTGTCTCTCTTAATTCCACCATTACTTTTAAATGAACAGATTTGGATGTGTTGAGTATCGTTAGACTCCCTACATCGTTTTGTAATGATAGCTCAATAATTAGCGCGGTCAGTTCGCACGCTGACGGGCGTGGGTTCAAACCCCAACAATGATCTTGAGCTGCCGGTGAAGGAAAACATCGTGAGGAAACCATAGCGTGGTGGTAGGGTACTTTCTAGTACTCGGCTGGCTAGCTACCACCCTCAAGTTGACGGTCAAGTTAACAAGTCGTTAACGGTAAGTAAGCTAAGTGCCATCTTCGACAACACCGTCTTAACATCAGGTGAGCTATGGCCAAAAACCCAAATGGCTATATATATATTTTTTTTGCAATGTAGACACTAATGTGATGAATATTATTCATTTAAACCTTCCTCTTGAATGTCTATTGATGGAAGCCGCATTAAAATCCGTTGCGTAGTTTCAAAGATCTAAGCGTACAGACGGCGGGATGTTTTATACTATGTATATAGAGATAAAGATACGTAGTTGCAACTTGAGATCGGACAATTCCAGATACAGTTTCCGTAACATCCTGTACTTAAAGACATTTCTAAGGCCACATTAATTACCGAATTGACATCAAATATATAACCTACAATTTTACATCAAGACATTTTTTTTAAAACGAAACTTACTTATTATAAGACTTTGTAAACGACAATGGACTAGAGATCCAGAAAAAAAAATTGCAAGTTACCTTTTTGTAAACTATAGCTTCTTTAAAAGTGTTCAAAGTATATATTTTAATGTATTTCTGTTTGAAAGTCGTTTTGGTTATAATATATATATTATTAAATATCCGAAATCCTTTAAAACTAAAATCCGACAAACATTCATTTACATTTTACACTCAGTCTCGGTCGAGCGCTCGAAGAGTCAACACGTCCCGAGGATGCCACGTTTAGTGGCGACACACGTTTCGGCAACTGCTTACTGCAGCGATATAAAGACTTGTGGTTATTTTTATTAAGTTTATGTCAGATTTTAGTTTTAGATACTAACAAATATTTCGTATAGATATTTAAAATTTAAAATGTTTAATATAAATCCTCCCGAAATCCGCAGTCCGCACAGTAACGCAAGAATCAATAAATTTTCTTAAACATTGTTTGAACTACGGAAAATATATAAGCTACAGGGTTAAGAGGAACAATAGATGTAAGCCGACAGGAGGTTATGAACGACACATTACTATGAAATCAAACTTTTTTTTTTTTTTTAAGTAATGATACGTACGAGACGCTCTCCTGATGGTAAGAGATAACGCATGTCCATGACCATTGCCGCGACAGAACTAAGTAGCAAAACAAAGTCCAGGGCATCGCTGCTTTGGCGCTCATTACTTTGAGACCTTTGATGGTTAGTCTCAACAGCCCTGTAATGTCGCTGTACCCTTCACAGTAACGTTTGCACACTACTGCTTGACGGCACTTGTATTTTGATACTCAAAGTTCTGGGTGTCGAAGCAAGGGTCATAGACAGATCTTATCTCTTACCATCAGCAAAGCATTTCGTTTGTCCTTACTTATACACTTCGCAGTAATGTTTACACTACTGCTTGGCGGCAGAATATCTGGTACTGCGGTGGTACCTACCTAGACGACCTCCTGTTCAGATCATCAAGTACACTTTACGGCTTACCACTACCGTTCCGTATAACCCCGTATAAAACATGTTACATGGATAGGTTCATATTATAATGACATATATTAAGTATATAATGGACTCTACCCTTATAAATAAAATTACAAATAGGAAAAATAACACCTATTCAAATATACGAAATTAAAAAAAAATGTTTGTTACCCTTTCAAGGCGAAACAAGTAGAATAATCTCAATAAAAGGCCAAGTTCGAGTCGGACTCGCGCACCGAGGGTTCCGTACAAATTTGCAGGTAAACACTTCGTCGTTTATCTATATCTTTAAACGAGCAATTCTTTTATATATATACCTATATATATATATATTCTGAATCTCGGAAACGGCTCCAACGATTTTCGTGAAATTTTGTATCCAGGGGGTTTCGGGGGCGAAAAATCGATCTAGCTAGGTTTCATTATCAGAAAACGTCGTTTTATCCATGTTTTCAGCCGAGCAATGCTCGGTCAACCAGGTACTGATAATTATGCGAGCTCCAAACATTGCTCTAACGAAAAGAAACTGAATTGAGGGACAAACTTAACTTTGCCGTTGGAAAACTATTGTTCTCATTGACATAGGTCGCAGTTTAAAAACTGCTAATAATCTCATATAAGTTTTTTTTGTGATGTGAAATTTTCGTAATTTTCCCTTTACTTGTGCTGTGAGACATTGATTCTTGCCAAATTTCATGATTCTAGATCAACGGGAAGTACCCTATAGGTTTTGATGCCCTTGCAAGTCACAATATGAGACACAGAAGGCCGCATCTTTTGATTGTGTTGACTTGGAAGTTTTATTGTTTCCCAGTTCAAAGGGATTACAGACCTGATTATTTGATATCAATTCCAACTAGATACCTCCAAGGTTTCCTCGTAAAAAAGGTCTTAACAGACAGGTGGAAACGAAGTAATTCTAGAAGGTTTCCTTTTTTGACTTTTCGAAGCACGGAACTCTAAAAAATAACTAATTACAACGCTTTAAAAAATATCATTTAAGAATCTAGAATTTATTTATTTTACGTGTTATTATTCTTATTTTCATTTTGACATTATGACACTTATTTTATTTTATTGTATAAAACATGTTCATATACCGAGCTATAGCAAAATAGGCAGGAAATCTATTCCTTTGTAAAAGATCTGTATCTGTGAATAAATGATAAATGAATTGAATTAGAACGCCGGAAGCGAAATCGTAATCGAATATAATTTGAAATTTCTTTAAAAAAAAACATATTCCTATCCCTTTAAATGCTAATTAGTTGAACAACGATAACGTAGAAATATTTATACTTATTTTTCATTTAATTCATTTAAAAAAAATGGCACCGTTTTGCCGAAAACGGGCAATGGCACCTTATAAAATTACATTAAAAAAACCCTTAAATACAAATAAAAAAATGTCCTATATAATTTAATTATAAATCATTTCGTAACATTTTTAATAACTCATAATTAATTTCTACAAAATAAGTAAGTACAAAATGCGTAAAATACAGTGGAACCTCTATAATTCGAACCTCGTTAAGTCGTAATCCTCAGTAAGTAGAAAAAAATTAAACCCTAAATTTCTAAATACGCAGTATCTCGAAATATTTAGACTTTGTAACTCTTAACAAAATGTTATTTCCCAGCGAAGTATTGATAGTACATATTTATACTATATACCGTGAAAGTTTGAACATCGGCAATATTGATACAAGGGGTTCAGTACTCAAATGTCATTCCAAAAAAATAGGCGTTTAATATTTGACCTAATTATCCTGAGCAAACACAAATATACGGACACTCAAATCACGCGCACCGAAAATGACATGGCAGTCGCGCGCGGTCACAGATTAGATAACAGTTACTACGCAGTCTACGTTTGGTAGTTATGTCTCGCGCTAGCTCGGCGCGTGAGGCCGCGCGCTGTCCATACATTCTGGAGTCTTGGGAAAAACTTTAACCAAGGTTTTCTTAGTTTTTTGTTTTATTTGTTTCAATTTTATTTCTTTATAGGTTTCATGTGATCACTAACTAAGATGTCTTTGAATATTGCTAATGTTCAAACTATACGCCCGTATAACCCGAATTTCAAAATGCAGACTCCGTAAAATGAATTTAGTAAAATATAATGACGTCTTACTTGGGATTCCCCGAACTAATAGCGATATTGTTTGTTCATTGTTGAATTGTCGATCAGTATCCAGGCTGACAGAAAAACTTGAATATTTCTTATATTTTCATTTTCATTTAAATAGCATATTCAGCTAGTTAATAATATATTATTTAACACCATAAATATAAACAATTTCATGTGATGCCAAAATTATGTTTCAGGTTCGTCACAGGGTAATTTTTTCTGATTACCACCCATCTATTTGGCTTCGAACTATGAATAAGTCTAATTTTTATTAAAATTTGACTCTAGAACTTGAAAAATATACTTAGAAATCTCGCCTTTAAGTCGTAATTTAAGCGATTAAATCTTTTGTATCTCGATTTTTTTGTTAATTCGAAAACTCATTAACTCTACATTTTTAGAATTCCCCTTGACATTCGAGTTATCGTAATTCCACTGTATATAGTTTATATACATAGTTAGAAACTATATCGTCAATTATAAGATTCTCACTTAAAAACCTATTCTTAAAATTCTGCTCAATATAAAAATTAAGTGTACTAAACGAACTTTACTATATATCAAGTTATTGAATAGAAAATTATGAATAATAATTTTTTTATTATTTTTCCGTATAATTTCATTTTTATAATAATTTAATTAACGTGCTTATTAATATGCTACGTATTGTTCTTAAACTAATTTTTTTTTTTTTACATTGTCATTATCGAATGCGTCAGTAATTCAGTATGTAAATAATTAATAACTTCAAAATACCATGCTTGGACACTGGATGACACTTGGACTTCTTAGGATTTCGTCACGTAGTCAATACCCTCTAGGGAAATCTCGTTCTTTTTCGAGCTATATTTAAATATGGCGCTTTTTAGGGTTCCGTACCCAAAGGGTAAAAACGGGACCCTATTACTAACACTTCGCTGTCTGTCTGTCGCCAGGCTGTATCTCAAGAACAGCGACAGCTAGACAGTTGAAATTTTCACAAATTATGTATTTCTGTTGCCGCTATAACAACAAATACTAAAAACAAAATAAATATTTAAGTGGGGCTCCTATACAGCGAACGCGGTATTTTTTGCCTTTTTCATAGATAATGGTACGACGACTCGCACTTGACCGGTTTTTTATATTCACAGGTGGCAACACTTACGTACATACATATATATATACGTCAGCTGATTTTCTGTTCCATATTTATTAATTGCTACATGAAAACAAGGTTTTGGCATGTACTACGGGTAGGGGGGGAGCGGGATAAAAAAAAATGTGTTACGTATTATGTGGGTACCCTTAAGTAGCCTATTCACCCTATGTTTGAAGCCAGGTAGATTAAAATTGCCGTGGTGGTGCCGGCGTAAGAACCCACCCACCCTCTCTACCCGTGGTCGCCGTAAGAGTCGGCTAAGGGATGTAATCCGGAAGATGGGCAGCAGCGTCTTCCTTGAACAATCACACCTAACTGCGCTCGCCAACCCGCCTGCCAAGCGTGGCGAGTATTGGCAAAACCTTCCAGGAGGAGGCCTATGTCCAGCAGTGAACGTTATGGCTGATGATGTGAGATTAAAATTCGGTGGAAAACCCAACCGAAAGACAGGTAAATCTAAGTGCTATCGCGAGTGAATCGATATTTTCAATGTATCAATCGCCAAACATCAGCCGAGATGGTCCAAAGCAAGCCTATACCTACATTAACAAAATAAAAAATATAATATATATTGTAATCACATATCTATGGCACTAAATTAAAAAGGTGCCGTATAGAACTGTAGGCGCGCCAACTAAATATAAGTAAACACATGTTCGTTTGAACTGTTCTCGGTGATTTCACGTCATCTGTAATCAAACAAAAAACATGAATTTGAAAAAAAAATTGCAATTTACGCACCACGTATACAAAAATGTATGAAAATTGGGAAAGCCCCCAGCCTAGTGAATAAAAAACTGTTTTTTTTTATTCATTTGACTATCGATTACGTATTACGTAATTTACACAAATTATGCCGTGGTGGTGCCGGCGTAAGAATAGTACCCCACCCTCTCTGCCCGTGGTTGCCGTAAGAGTCGGCTAAGGGATGTAATCCGGAAGATGGGCAGCAGCGTCTTCCTTGAACAATCACACCCCCCCAGGAGAAGGCCTTTTACACCCCAAAAAGTCCGTGCAGGACCAAAAAACTTCAAAAGCGCATAACGTTGTAAACGCTATACGCGTTATTGACAAGGAATCACACGGAATGACATTTCTATGGAGCAGTTCAGTTGTAAATAATTGCGTATATAATGATTTCGTTTTGACGAAGTACACCCCATTAATATTTTGCCGCCAAGTAGTAGTGTGTAAAGTTTACTGTGTACCGGTTTGAAGGAGGCAGCCATATTACATGGCTATTGAGACTTAACATCGAATTATCAAAGTAAAGAGCACCAAAGCAGCGACGCCCTGGGCTTAGTTTAGTTACTAAAAGTTTGGGAAATATATATAGATAGATAGATAGAAACTCTTTATTGAGCACACTGAAAAAGAAAAAGAGTGAAAACTTGGTATGTCATAAAATACTCGCTAATGACAAATACAATAAGTGAGATGCCAAAAACTAATAAAGATACTTACTTTACTTCATGGCCATATTGTTGTATATGTCAAAGTCATCAAGTCCGTCCGGCTCGAACGCGCGGATTTGCTCAAACAGCTCGCTATCCATGAAGCTGTCAGCTTGCGCAGGCGTCGCTGCGCTGAAGTAGCTGCTTTACGGTTGCCCAGTTGACAGGTTGGTTGCCAATCGTCAGGTTTGTTGTAGAGTTACATACAGTGTGGTTGTCAAATATCAGATCGATTGACAGAATTGCCCAATCGATTGCCATGTCGTCAAAATTTGTGATAGATTTGTTTATGTCAAATGGTTGTCATAATATACACATTGGTAGTTGTTGAATTGTCAAAAATATTCATTTTATGTGTATTCGATAATTATATGTGGAAATATTGTTTCACATAATTTGTATGACCGAGATTTTTTTTTAAATTTGCATAATTTCGTATGTGTATTTAGTAGAAATTTTGAATGTTGAAAGGTGTTTGAGTGTATTTAGTGTGTGGTGTCGTCGCCGCCATTCATCGTCGAGGAGATCGGGAAAGAAAGAGAAAATGCAACACTTTAAAAAGGACGGTCGTTGAAAATATAAAAATAAAAAATATTTCTCCGAACAAAAAGAAAATCCTACAACTTCTACCTTCGCCAAAAGGCAGCACAGACCAAACAAACAAGTTGTAGTTCTTCCTTAAGTTACATTTTAGTTAAAAAATAAATAAAAAAAATTAAAAAATCAAATAAATAAACGACCGTCTGTGTTGCATTTTCGCGATGGGGTATCGAGAAGAAAACCGTCTTTGAAAAAAAAACAATAATAATAAATATTTTCAGCAATAATTTACTGCTGTTAATATTTTATATATCTAATTTTCCTAAAACAAATATATGACACAATAAATTTGATATAGTATACAAATTTATGCCAATATATAGTTCACAAATTTATAAAATATTTTAATTCAACATTTACAAAGACAATTTTCTTTCATATGATATAAATAACAATGCATATATATAATTTGTCACATATAATTGTATTACAAATAGATGGAAACATACACGCATTCAACATATAACAATGTCATGTATAAAGTATTAAGATCATAATTCCAAAACTTGGGTGATTATTCAAAACTTTTATAATAAATTAACAAATTAAACACGTATATGATAGTTATCGATTTAACTATTGTCAGTAAATTTACATATATGTATGTACAAATATATAATATATATATATATATAAATAAAAATCTACAAAGAAAATATTCGTCGTTTAATGTGTATGTTTTATTTTTGAATAATCACCAAAATGATAGAACTCACATATTTAATGTCATTGTTCTATTCTTGTCTTAGACCACATATTTTTTTTTAAATATATATCGGATTTTATTTGAAATACAACACACCTTGTACATAAAAAAAACATCAAACGATAAATGTGTATTTATATTTGACATCATTCAACCATCAAAAGATAAATTTGTATTATATTTGACACTATTCACACTTGACATATATAAAATGACTTTTAATAACTGCAATTGGATATTGAGATTTTAGGTTTTTTCATATGAACAAGGTAAGTGTACGATTGTGTATTTTATGAGATCAAATGTATTTTTTAATGGTCTAAGACATTTTTATTACCCCTACCTAATAGTCACATCCGTCAAAATGTTTTCTTACATTTAACTATAAATTCGTTATCCAATAAACTATATAACAGAGCCAATGAAAATAAATGCATAAAATATATTTCAGATTTGTATAATTGACCGATTTCAAATTGTTATAGACAAAAAATTTATCCAAACGGGACGAAATATTTGCATAGCAAATTTTTTGATTTTTTTTGTTAATGTTAAGAGAGTTTAATATGTTACAAAACATTTGCAAAAATAGTAATTAATTTTTTTTTTACATTATAAACTTCTGAAATCGTAATATTGTTCTGTGAAAATTATAATTATTATGTATCTATGATTACAATGATGATTTAGAAACAAACCTACATCCTAAAAATAAGTCTTATTAAAATAATACCTATGTCATGTATAAATGTACTTAAAAATTAAATTAGCACCGAATTTATACAAAAAAAAAACGAAATACAAGCATCAACCGAAAAAATATACGCAAAACCATTCGATTCAAGAAAATCAAGCACATTTTAGCTTATTAAAAAAAAGTTCTAGAATCTAGCCATATTTCATAACTAGGCCTTATTGTTTATCTTAATTTTAAAATACTGACAAAAATATTTCTTTTTAAATCTAACGAAATATCCGATTTCAAAACTTGTTCAACATTTCATAACCAGACAAAAATCACACACGCATTATTTTTGGTCAAATGTTTTATATAAAAATAATAATATATGTAATTGGCATTGCAAAAGGGGTTGTTCCCATGAATTTTGGGTACAAGTCCATTCATAGACAATTTTTTTTTAAATTATCCTTCAAAGATTTCAGTAACATTCATTTTGAACACTTAAATTTACACAAAGTAAACAATACTGATGTATTATTTATTTTTGCGACGCGCTGGATGCGAGCCGCCTCCAACCGGTCTTTATGGAAGTCAATGGGGGGGCCCTATGTCCAGCATTGGACGTCCTACGGCTGAAATGATGATGATGATGATGATGATTAATTTTGATATTTTTGTCAGCGTACTTTTTTTCTTTTTAACTCACAACACCAATATTTATATATCTAACAGTTTTATAACTACCTTAATAAACACCAAGCTTTTTAAATTTAGCTGGACTATGACCACAACATTAAGAACATCAATTTAGATAATTGAACATATCAATTGACAATTTCCATACCATCAATTGTTTTTTTTTTTTTTCAATTTCGTTATGTTAGATCGGAATTAAATGAATAATAACAATAAAGAACATTTCATTAATAAACAATATAAATTATTATTATATTGTAAATATTAAGTATTTAGGGAAGAGTGATAAAGGACGGCTTTATTTTTATATTGACGTAGTCGAAATATTTTGACTATAAATTTCAAATTTTTTAAGTACAACGTAAGCTCATTTGAATTAAATAAAAATATTTGGAAAAATGTATGTACACACTATAGTATTTTTTTTTCAATATTTTCGAGAACAATGTTGATTTTTTTAAATGGAATATTTAGTTATTTTATAAGATTTCGTTGTAAATTCAACATTTTCAACTAATAAAATTGGTCGATTTTTTTTTCTAAGAACCTGTATACACCCTGATTTTTCGTATACAATATAATATATTTAAATAAAATATATACAAGGTGTAACATACATAATGATAGTTCTCAGACACTCCAAATGGAATGTTATACAATGACTTTTATTTTGTTACACCCTATATAAATGTAAATACCTAATTTTCAACAAATGTATATGAAATTTTTGTACCATTTGGTACGATAATGCAATTTTTAGATTTAATATGTTTATAACCAATTTTTATTGAAAAATGTATACATTTATTAATATCGTAAAATTTTCTAATTTACACGATTATATTTTGCTAAAACTCTACTCTCTTTCTCGTCTTATTTAAAAGACAAGGTAGGAGATAATATTTAGCAAAAGATAAATTTTGTTAATGCTCTATTGATATGTTATTCACCTGGAAACGTATTTGTTTCAAATCTGTTATTCGTAACAGTACGAACATGTTAATATCAAACGTTAAATTTGATGTCTATAAATTTTATTTTTATCGGTTTTAAAAGTCCAATTTAACCATATGAAATTTAACGTCTATAAATTTTATTTTAGCGATTTTAAAAGACAAATTTAACCATCGAAATTTACATTTGAAATTTAATGTCTATAAATTATATTTTACAAGTCAAGTTTGTCCATCGATGTTTACATTAGAAATTTGACGTGTATAAATTATATTTAAGCGACTATAAAAGTCGTTTTTTTTTTTTAGACTGTATTATTGAAATTTCATGTCTATAAATTTTATTTCAACTACTTTAAAAGTCAAATTTGACCATCTAATACGGAGTCGTGTCGAATTTGATGAATACATGTATTTACTTACATTTTGTCTTATAAAATAAAACTGCATCAAATTGAGAAGAATACTGACAAATAAACAACCGATATATTATTAAGTAAGTATTAAAAAACTAATTAATGTAAAATAAATGCCTTAATTAATACTATATTATTTCGAAATGTCAAAAAATGCCTAATTCAAGTACTAATGAGATAAATAATACTTATAATAAATTGATATAGAAAAAAATACTGAAGAAAAATCTACAAAAACTGGATAAGTACCAAAAAAAATGCTATAGATCTTACCATTTCGTTGATTTTATACTTTTTTTTTCATCACAGACCATACAGGGTTACGCAGAACCGTTTTATTAAGCCGAACGGGGCATGGCATCATTAATTTTATTATAATTTAGGACTTGTGTCCATAACCGCTGTTCACAATGATCAGCACAAAGACCCCCTTTCAGATTAATACGCTATAACCCTGTATAAGAATAAACTTAGAAGACAGACAGATTTATGAAAAAAAATTAAACCATTTCCCGCCAGAGGCGCTGTCCCGGGTTTAAGTTTTTCTTTTATTTACGTACTGCGTAATTCCAAAGGCAGGCCCGGGGTAAAGCCAGAGGTGCGGTCGGTATACGTGCGTAATAGCAAAGGGCGTGAGAACGCCAAACGCAAAAAACAATTTCGAGCTATAAATATAGTTACTAGCGACCCGCCCCGGCTTCGCACGGATGCAATGTAGACACTAATGTGGTGCATATGCATGTATTATACATATAAACCTTCCTCTTGAATCACTCTGTCTATTGATGGAAACCGCATTAAAATCTGTTGCGTAGTTTAAAAGATCTAAGCGTACAGACGGCGGGAAGCGACTTTGTTTTATACTATGTATAATCTCGCACTACCTCTGGCTTTGGGCTGTAGGTCGTACTCTCAAATATCTTTCTGATTCAGCAATTTTTTTCTTAAATCTCTGTCCTGTTATATAAAATAATACTGTACAGTATTTGTGCCCATGGAAAATAAATTGGAATCGATTGTTAATGTGGTGCATTTTCATGGAATTTTTAAATGACAAAAATTTTTGTTACTTTGATACTCCTGATCCCTTATCTCATTTATTTATCTTTTTTTTTGGGATAGATAAACTACGCGACAGAAGAAAAATTCAAGACCTCACGGTTCTCTACAAGCTGATTCGCGGTTCTGCAGATTGGTCTTCTATTATGAATAACATCTCCTTATACATTTTTGTTTTATTTATGCGGGATTACTCTCGTTTAATTTTATCGGAAACTCCGACTATAGTGTCGGTCACATCCGGTGGCCTTCATCATGGAGACAAAGCTGAGACAACGCGCGCGCGGCCTCGTCTTGCTTCGCACTGCGGGCGCCGCGCGCCTCGCACGTGAAGATAGCGGTTGATGCGCGGGCGCGGGGGTGGGGGCGGGTAGTGTGCCGGGATGCGACGGCGCGCTCTGGAACTCTTCCTCACCGGAGTCCTCCTCTACGGTGTCAGGAATATTCCAACATACAGAGCTCACCGCGACGTCTTCAAAAACACGACCATTCTCACGAGCTCCGTGAAGGCAAGATCTCCAAGTCGGTGGCAAATTCCACCCTCCATCTCTATTAAAATTAGGACGCTTACTAATTTCTATGGCCTCCCTGACTTTCCGAGGCACATAGAACTTCTCACGAGGTAACACGCCTTATCAAACAGGATATAGTGCAGCGCGTCCGTAATTAAACGTGAATAATCCCGCATAAACTCCCATAATCATTCATAAATCCCGAATTACCTCAGTGCCTCAACTCGAAGGTCTTCGACCAGTGTGTGTTACCGGTGATGACTTATGGCGTCGAAATGTGGTCTCTGACTATGTGCCTTCGTAGTAAGCTTAAAGTAGCACAACGAGCTATGGAGAGGGCTATGCTCGGAGTTTCCCTACGAGATCGAATCAGAAATGAGGAGATCCGTAGGCGAACTAAAGTAGCCGACATAGTTGAAGTGGCAGTGGGCAGGGCACATAGCACGCAGAACTGACGGCCGATGGGGCTGCAAAGTTCTGGAGTGGAGACCACGGACCGGCAAGCGCAGCGTAGGACGTCCACCCACAAGGTGGACAGACGACCTCATAGAGAACGCAGGAACGCGCTGGATGCGAGCCGCTTCCAACCGGTCTTTATGGAAGTCAATGGGGGAGGCCTATGTCCAGCAGTGGACGTTATGCGGCTGATGATAATGATGATGAATCCCGCATAAATAAAACAAAGATGTGTCTAGACCACGTTAGTTTCCATAATATCTCATACGTTTCTTGCCATTGTCCACGTCATAGAATCTCAAAAGTATTTAATGTAAAATATGCTAGAACAAAACTAGCTCTTAGATAGGTACCACCGTAAGCGTCAGGTTTGTCTCATTACTTATACATAAAAATAAACGCTCTCCTGATGGTAAGATAACGCCTGTCCATGACCATTGCAAAAATACACATATTACTTGGTGGTACTATTTTTTTTTTATATCCGACAGGCTTGGTGTTTGACCACAACTCACTTGATGTTAAGTGACGGTGTGGTCGAAAGTGGTAAAGCACACCTAGCCTGGAATGGAACTGGCTCTGAAGTGAGGCTGCCAGAACACACCGTTAGATGCTTGGCGGCAGATTTTCAACTTGAGGGTGGTAGCTAGCCAACCGAGTACTAGAAAGTACCCTACCACCACGCTATGGTTTCCTCACGATGTTTTCCTTCACCGACAGCTCAAGCTCATTGTTGGGGTTTGAACCCACGCCCTTCGGCATGCGAACCGACCACGCTAACCACTGAGCTATCATCGCTAAATTATAAAATATTTCCTTAGCAGGAGGTCATCTAGGTAGGTACCACCGCAGTACTAGATATTCTGCCGCCAAGCAGTAGTATGTAAACATTACTGTGTTCCGGTTTGAAGGGTACTGCAGCTAGCGAAATTACAGGGCTGTTGAGACTAACCATCTAGTCTTAAAGTAATGAGCTCCAAGGCAGCGATGCCCTGGACTTTGTTTTACTACTCAAAGTTCTGTGTATCGCTGCAATGGTCATGGACAGGCGTTAACTTTCAACATCAGGAGAGCGTCTCGTTCGTCTCATTACAGTTACATAGAAGTTTGATAAAACAAAGTCCATAGCATCGTTGCTTTGGCGCTCATTACTTTGAAACGTTTGGTTAGTCTCAACAGCCCTGTAATCTAGTACCCTTCAAACCGGAACACAGTAATGTTTACACACTACTGCTTGGCGGCAGAATATCTGGTACTGTGTAGGTAGACGACCTCCTGATCATATAATAGTTTAAGTTTCCTTAACATATAACATATTATGTCAGGTCTGGATGACGAAAGAGCCAAAACTCCTCAAGGATTTTATTATGTTTTTTATAGGCGTCCATCATGAGAGACATATCATCATGAGAGACATATCATCATACGATATTTGATATCACGTCAAAATTCCACAAAAATGTACCACATTACACTGACAGAAGATTTTGTACTACTCCTAACAACTTTTGAGACCACACAATTATTTTTTTAAATTAAAATTAGTAGTTTAACCGTTTTACAGTTGCAGGATGGTAGTGCCGCAGCTATAAAAGAAATGTTTTTTTTTAAATTAAGTTCTCGGCAAGTTTCGGCGGCCTAGTTGGGAGACCGTCTGACTTCCAATCTGGAGGTCCTGGCTTCACATCCCATGCCAGTGACCTGTCTTTTCTAAATTATGTGCAGGTTTTGTGCGCATTGCCGATAGCTTTATACGGCGAAGGAAAACATCGTTAGGAAAATCCGACTTAAAAGCCATTCAAAAAATACTTTACTTGTTACGTTTTAGTACGGGTTTCTTGCCATTATTTCAATACGGGACGAAATTTTCAAATGGCAACACCGCTTTTTATGACAGCTTCGTAAACAGCACATATAATTATTGTAAAATATGATTAAACAACCCATCAGAGTTCGGTAAATTTATCTAAAACACTCAAACGAGTTAAAACGTTAGTGTATCTACAACATAATAGTTATTTTTTTGTGCTAAATGTTTCAACTAATTACAAGTACAATGACTTTTTTCGGCTTACTAAAAACACGTTTTTTTTTTAAAAAATACTTTTGCGTTTATGGTCTCCGGCAGCCATTATCACTGCCGGATCACTGTCACGCACAACCTTCGTAACAAAACGTTAATTTAAAATATCTTACACTAACTTAACTGATTCAAAAAAAGCAGCAAGCTAACTACTAATAATTTTAAAAATAAACTGTTATATTAAAAAAAAATACATATAAAACTGAGGATGTGACTATGAACTAACGAAGCTAAATTAAAATAAAAAATTAAATATGTTTCGTCATCACTTCTTCGATAAATTAATGTTCAGAAATCAATCATGTACCTAGAGCCAAAATAAATTAAATATAAAAACAAATTAAAACAATAAAACGCTGCAAAATAAAAATCTATAATATAGTCTTTATATACAGGGCTATATGATTTATTCTGGAATCTTGAAAAATCAGCTGTTATACAGAGATACTGTTAATCAGTCAGAATCCTTTTAAGGGCATATTTTGTACATTAAAAACGAAAAACTTTTGTCCTAACAACCTTTGCCAAAACACAATACATATCCCACAAAAAAATTACAACTTTTTGTGGTACTGTCTAACGCTTTTTAGTTCTCTATTGCTTAGACGTTTTGCCGTGGTGGTGCCGGCGTAAGAATAGTACCCCACCCTCTCTACCCGTGGTCGCCGTAAGAGTCGGCTAAGGGATGTAATCCGGAAGATGGGCAGCAGCGTCTTCCTTGAACAATCACATCTAACTGCGCTCGCCAACCCGCCTGCCAAGCGTGGCGAGTATTGGCAAAACCCCCCCAGGAGGAGGCCTATGCCCAGCAGTGGACGACCTATGGCTGATGATGATTGCGTAGACGCTTCATTCATCGTAGTATCGTGCGCTTTATGCATAAAGTTAATTTTGTTTAAACCAGACATTTTTTTATATTGTATGAAAGAAAATACACTTTCAAATAAAAAAAGAATTTTGAGAATCTGTCCACAAATGGGGGAGAAATTGGTGAACATACATAATAAAAAAAAACATAGAATCTCCTCTTTTTTTGAACTCGGTTAAAAAATACGAATTATCAACGGAAAGAGAAAAGTCGCTAGATTTATTTGAATGTATGTACTCAACGTGCTTTTAAAAGGATGCTGACCGATTACAAATGACCCTGTATAGAAAAAGTACATTGACCCCTGAACAGCTGATATTTCTTTTGCGATTATTGAGTTATGATCCTAGTAAAAGTTGTTCAAAATAATGTGTAATATGACTTACTTTCAACTACAGCTTAAGCTCATAGCCCTGTATACGAACATGCAATGTCGCGATAGTTGGGTATTTAGCTATGAAACAAATAGAAATTTTAAACTGAGAGATCAAGGTTCAAAGTTTTCATCACAAACCCAATGAAAGCAAACTTGGAAGTTTTGGCGGGATCCCGAAAAAAAATAATTATTGTTTGTATTATTTTACAAAACTTGAATAAGCTTGCGTTTGCTTGATATTAAACCGAGTGGGTGTTCCCCGAACACAATCTGGGTGCCTTCAAGTCGCGAGTGAATCGGTTTCTTCTAGGCGAGCGTGCTCCACCGTAGACCGCATCTTCGCTTAACATCAGGCGAGATGGCGGTCTAACGCAAGCCTTATTAAAAAAAAACTATTTTTCTTAATTTTTGGTATTAACCAGTTCAATACCTTATGAATAATTTAAGAGATAAATCACTTTTAACGACATCATATCACTTTCCCACACTCACATTCGTAATTTGTCAGTCAGTTATATCAGGCGAGCTGTAGTCAAACGCCTACTATAAATACAATACACAATGATATGATTTTAACAGGTTCCCGCCAAAACCCCTTGCCTATATTCAGATTTTTTAATTCACGGAAAAATGTAAACAGAAATGTCACTCTATGTCAATGTCAAAGTGACAGTTCAGGTGTAACAGACATATTTATTCTTAGAATAGTTCATTCAAAAATTTCGAATTAAAGGGAGCATTTTATTAATTTTTACCACCTTCAAGTTGAAAATCTGCCGCCAAGCATCTAACGGTGTGTTCCGGCAGCCTCACTTGAGAGCCAGTTCTATTCCAGGCTAGGTGTGCTTTATCATCTTCGACCACGCCGTCACTTAACATTAGGTGAGTTGTGGACAAACACCTAGACTGTCAGTTATATAAAAAAAAAAAAATTGACTTCTACCATCATCTGGCAATTCTTTCCTATATTCACACCTTTGTTAAAAAAAAATCCGTGAATTAAAACAACGAAGTGTAGTGTTGGGGAGTAGTAGTGTGCGTGTTAGAAGGCGGCACGTACCTGCTCTGCACCGAGGGCGTGTTGCGGTGCGAGTCCGGCGAGTGAGCGTACGCCGGTGACGCCGACATGTACGGCGGTAGCGTCGTCACCAACACCGGTTTCACGTAACCATTCTTCAGCATTTCGTTCTCTGTGGGACGACACAAATAAAGTTGAAAAATAAAGTTTAAAGATTTTGTCCCATTCGGTGTCGAGACCCTTGGTCCGTGGGGTCCTAGCGCTATAAGGCTTTTTAAAGAAATAGCAAAAAGGTTAGTCGACATCACAGGAGACCGAAGAGCTGGCAGCTACTAGCTTTACTACAGCTTGTACTTGGTGGTAGATTTCCTTAGCAGGAGGTCGTCTAGGTAGGTACCACCGCAGTACCAGATATTCTGCCGCTAAGCAGTAGTGTGTAAACATTACTGTGTTCCGGTTTGAAGGGTACTGCAGCTAGCAAAATTACTGGGCTGTTGAGACTAACCATCTAGTCTCAAAGTAATGAGCACCAAGGTAGCGATGCTCTGGACTTTGTTTTACTACTCAAAGTTCTGTGTATCGCTGCAATGGTCATGGACAGGCGTTATCTCTTATCATCAGGAGAGCGTCTCGTTCGTCTCATTACTGTTACATAAAAAAAAAAAAAAAAAAAGCTACCTCGGACAAAGAATTAGTCTAGCTATTCAAAGGGGGAACGCTGCCAGTATCTTCGGAACCTTGCCTAAAGGGACTCCTTTTAATAATATATTTTAGTTATTTTATATTTATCATTTTAATTATAATAATATGTTTAAATTTAATTAGGAATAAATTAGTTTAATTTTTATAAGAAACATTTCCTTTAATCGATAGAACTTTCTTCTGCTTAGTAGTTTCTCATGCTAACGAATCAACAATTTTTTTTATTATTTTTAATAAAGAATGTTTAATCCAGGACATATAGCTTAGCTGAGCTTTGTGAGGGCTCGCGTAGTTTTTCTAAGGGGAAATAATTTTTAAGACAGTTGTTTACAACCTGATTCTAGTGGCGTCATCTAATATTAAGTAGATTAACTACGATGTATTGGAGTATTGAGTTTAGTTCTGTTGCAGCGATGTTAACTCTTTGGTTTTCTAACAGATGGCGTTAGTAGTATAATAACATTCTATGCAATGAATACAAAATAGTTAATGTTCATTTTTTTAATGGTTATACAATTATATTATTTTTGACAGATAACACATCTAGATATGAAGTTAAATTACTATGTTAAAGCACAAATCTATAGGTGTTATAGTTTTTCAGTAAAGTGTACCACAAAAATGCTCAGGTTGTGGGATAGTGTTATTACTAATTATTAGATCAATTTATCGCCCCCGACACCCCCTGTATACTACATGAAAATCGTTGGAGCCTTTTCCGATATTTCAGATTAAAGAATCAGGAATTGCTCGTTTAAAGGTATTAGATTAGATTATGAATGGAAAATGACATAACTTTGGTGTTACTAATAAAATATTAGTATTTGCTCACCTGGTTTGGTGTAGTACTTGGAGAAGACATCGTCCTTGGCCACGTTCGGATAGAGGAATTGTAGTTGCGGCAAGTCTAGCACCCTGTCCGCCAGGGAGCGAAGCATCAAATCTCTCGACGTGAAAGGTTGAAGGCTGAAAACTTCGTTGCCCTCTGAAATTTTATATTACAATTGTTTTATCAAACATATAACAAAATTCGTGTCAACGTCATCTAAAACGTAGGACGTCCACTGCTGGACATAGGCCTATTGACTTCCATAAAGACCGGCTGGAAGCGGCTCGCATCCAGCGCGTTCCTGCGGTCTTTATTAGATCCTTGGGGACGTCCTACGCTGCGTTTGCTGGTCCGTGGTCTCCACTCCAGAACAGATAACTGTACAGCCCCATCGGCCATTAGTTCTGCGTGCTATGTGCCCTGCCCATTGCCAATCCAACATGCTAACCCATCGAGTTTGGGCTCAACTGAGAAGCACTTTACGCCTAGACGATATCCAGCGTCTGATGATGAAGCTAGAAGGTGGCCACGGCATCTCTGTGATAAAACAACATAACCCCATCGAGTTTGGGCTCGATTGATTCGTTTTGAGAAGCACTTTATGCCTAGACGATATCCAGCATCAGATGATGAAGCTAGAAGGTGGCCACGGCATCTCTGTGATAAAACAACATAACCCCACCGAGTTTGGGCTCGATTGATTCGTCTTGAGGAGCACTTCACGCCTAGACGATATCCAGCGTCTGATGATGAATGTAGAAGGTGGCCACGGCATCTCTGTGATAAAACAACATAACCCCACCGAGTTTGGACTCGATTGATTCGTCTTGAGGAGCAATCTCTAAAATACTTATTTACTAAAAAGTTAAATTAAAAGAAAAATATATTTTTTAAAACAAGCTTTTATCTGGGACAATGAACTAAAAACTTAAAAATAAATTCTAGTAAGTATTTGGCGTGTAGGTAACCTACATATATACTTACATGTTAGGTTACTATACGTCTGTGCCGTCACGTCACGATGCCTTCCTTCAACGGCAGCTCAAGCTCATTGGGGTTTGAACCTATACCCTTCAAGGTGTAAACCAACCGCGTTAACCACTGAGCTATCATCGCTACAGTCAATAAACTTGTTATTAGCTCACTCACCTCCAACCCATGCGATAGTAATGCCTCCTAATTCAGAATCGGAGAAACGCAGCAAGAATGTGCCCGGGGGGCATTTCGACAGCATATCTTCCGCCCCCTTCTTCTGTATGAAACCGCGGATCAGGCTGTGGAGAGATAGTACACGCTGGGTTAGTAGATTCATATACGGCAGTACTGTGAAACGTCACGGTGTTGAGAAAACTATGTTTTTTCGGTCGTAGTTTTGAGAACGGGTTATTTTGAGAAAACAACGTTTTTCAGGCGTAGTTTTGCGAATGGGACATTTTAGGAAAACAATGTTTTTCCGGCATAAATATGCGAATGGGGTATTTTGGAAAAAAAAACTATGTTTTTCGGGCGTAGTTTTGAGAATGGGTTATTTTGAGAAAACAACGTTTTACGGGTGTAGTTTTGCGAATGTGATATTGTGAGAAAACAACGTATTTCAGGCGTAGTTTTGCGGATGGGATATTTTGAGAAAACGATGTTTTTATGACGTTTTACGCCCAAACTTGGTGAAGACGTGGTGTTAATGTATACTAACCGGTCGCACCAAAGCGTGCGCAAGTAGTCCCTGGTAACCTTGACCACCATATAGAACCACTCCCAGAAGGTGAAGTTCCTCTCCGGCAGTGCGTCCTTGCAGAACTGCGTCCAGGAGACGGCCATGGCGTTCAGCTCCATCGTGTTCAGGGGAAGGTTACTCCTGGAGAAACTTTACTCGTTATGAAGAGTGCCTCTACCATGCCACTAAACTATATCGTCATTCTGTAGTTTTTTTTGACAGCCTTGTTGGCTCATTGGGAGTATGTCTGCCTGAGCTGTAGGGCGTGGGTTCGATTCCCGCCAAGGACAAATGTTTGTTTGGTATAAACAAATGTTTGTTCTGTGTCTGGGTGTTCTGTATGTATTATAAGTATGTATTTACAAAAAAAAGTATTCATATATTCTATCAGTTATCTGACTTCCATCACACAAGCTCTGCTTAGTTTGGGGTCAAATGGCGCTGTGTAATGTGTCCTACTAATATTTTTTTTTAATAATTTTTTTAATATAATGGTAATGAGACGTATAAGGCGTTCCTGTTGGTAAGAGATAACTCATGCCCATTGCAGCGATACACAGAACTTTGAGTAGTACAAACTTTAAAAAAAAGTAAAACCGACTTCAAGAAAAAAAACATCAGCACCAACGAGCCAAAAATAAACTTACTTTACAAAGTATTATTATACCTGCTAGGTACCTACTGATCTGTTTGAAGTCGGTGCTTAGCCTAGCCTAGGTGCCGGTGCTTGGCACCGACTTCAAACAGATCAGTAGGTACCTAGCAGGTATAATAATACTTTGTAAAGTAAGTTTATTTTTGGCTCGTTGGTGCTGATGTTTTTTTTCTTGAAGTCGGTTTTACTATTTTTTTTAAGTTTGTTTATTTTATGTTCACGCCAAGAAACACTTGATCAGTATGAGTCTAGCTAGACTCGCTAAGATTCTAAAACGTCTTGCCAAAGACAATTACATCGTCCACGTAAACAAACATATTCATAAAATGAAAACAACTGGGCCAAACTATGTTAAATGTTTATGGGACCAAATGGCAACTTTTCTGCATCAAACTAAAGAAGAATCACGTAAATCGGATCATAAATCTCAGAGTAATCGGCGTACATACATTAAAAAAAAACCTATCAAATTGAGAATCTCCTCCTTTTTGAAGTCTGTTAATAAATAAATTTAAAGCCGCTCAACGAGCTATGGAAAGGGCCAGGCTCGGTCTTTCTCTGAGGGATCGTATCCGGAACGAAGTAATTCGCCAGAGAACTAAAGTCACCGACATAGCTCAGCGTATTAGCAAGCTGAAGTGGCAGTTGGTCATATTTGCCGCAGAACCGACAACCGTTGGGGTAGACATGTTCTAGAGTGGAGACCGCGAATCGGCAAACGTATTGTAGGACGCCCTGAGACTAGATGGAGTGACGATATACGTAAGACAGCTGGCAGCTGGAGGCGAAAAGCCGAAGATCGGTTTGAGTGGCGTGTCCTGGGAGAGATCTATGTCCAGCAGTGGACGATACAAGGCTGATGTTTTTTTATGGTTGAAAGGTGTTTGACCACAGCTCACCTGATATTGAGCGATGGTTTGGTAAAGCACACCTAACCTGGAATGGTACTGGCTCTCAAATGAGGCTGCCGGAACACACCGTTAGATGCTTGGCGGCAGATTTTCAACTTGAAGGTGGTAGCTAACCAGCCGAGTACTAGAGAATACCCTACCACCACGCTAATGCAATGATGATGATGATGATGATGAAATAAATATCGTAGGACATTCATTACACACACTTGTCTAGAAGAAGCAGATTCGTGAAGCTAGCAACAACATTATATAGCACCGGTTTCATGGACAACAACTTCCTGGCACTTCTGATGAACACATTCAGAAATTTCCTGTTGACATTTCATTACATTGACATGTGTTATGATTTTGACATTTTTGATGGAGATAGATGGAGTGATGTGTTACCTAAATATCTTCTCGGCGAGGAATCTCAGGTTGTCTTCGGACAGGTCTCCGCCCGTCGCCGAGAAGAACTTTATCCGGAGCGTCTCCGCCAGTTGGCCCCACGTTACCTGGAATACGTTATTACTGTTTATTATAATTTTGACCCACCATAAAATGCTTTTTTTTAAATTGGTTTTCTAAACTGGCCGTTACATAAATCATCGTCTCATCTAGTCTCGTCTCATTGCATCTAGTCTCGTCTCACTTCATCTAGTCTCGTCTCATTTCATCTAGTCTCGTCTCATTTAATATTAGTCTCATAATTAACTTTTATACTAATACTCTAGTGATTTTCTAAATATATAATTATAAATGCACCTAGACATACATAGTTTTGGAATGTAATACAGATCTGTAAATTGAATTTTGAGTTGTAATTAATTGTTATTGCATTCAGTTTTATGTGTATTGAAATAAATAAATACATTTATTTCATCTAGTCTCGACTCTTTTCATTTAGTCTCGTCTCACTTCATCTAGTCTCGTCTCATTGCATTGCATCTAGTCTCGTCTCATTGCATTGCATCTAGTCTCGTCTCATTTCATCTAGTCTCGTCTCACTTCATCTAGTCTTGTCTCAATTCATCTAGTCTCGTCTCATTTCATCTAGTCTCGTCTCATTTCATCTAGCCTCGTTTTATCACATCTAGTCTCGTCTCATTTCATCTAGTCTCGTCTCACCTCATCTAGTCTCGTCTCACCTCATCTAGTCTCGTCTCACTTCATCTAGTCTCGTCTCATTTCATCTAATCTCGATCAGTTACTCACCTTGTCGGGCACGTGGAAGGGCACGCGGCCCGGCGCCGAGAACGCGTTGTCCCACGTGACGGTCGCCCAGCCGTGGGGCTCCTGGTTGCCGTGCACTATCACCACCACCGGCAGGGAGAGCGTCCACACCTGCAACCACGGGATAAACAATACTCTATGTGATGATAGACTTTCTACTACTGGACGGCAGACAAACTCAACCAAAACGTCATCCGTACATGGTGGACGTTCCCCATGTACGGACAAAGCGTTTTGATTCCACATCTTTTATTCTCACAGCGAGGTTGTGGAACTCTTTGTCGGAGTCTGTGTTCCCTGTTAGGTACAATATGGGTGTCTTCAAATCTAGAGTAAAAAGTGTTCTTCTAGATAAGCGTGCTCCATCTTAGACCGCACTACTGCTTAACATCGGGCAGAGTCAAACACAAACCAACCAATACAGGGTGTGATCGAATTCAAATTTAGTATTTTGTTACTGTTACTTGGTGGTAGATCTCCTTAACAGGAGGTCGTCTAGGTAGATACCACCGCAGTACTAATTCTGCCGCCAAGCAGTAGTTTACAGCGATGATAGCTCAGTGGTTAGCGTGGTCGGTTCGCATGCCGAAGGGCGTGGGTTCAAACCCCAACAATGAGCTTGAGCTGTCGGTGAAGGAAAACATCGTGAGGAAACCATAGCGTGGTGGTAGGGTACTTTCTAGTACTCGGATGGCTAGCTACCACCCTCAAGTTGAAAATCTGCCGCCAAGCATCTAACGGTGTGTTCCGGCAGCCTCACTTGAGAGCCAGTTCCATTCCAGGCTAGGTGTGCTTTACCATCTTCGACCACACCGTCACTTAACATCAGGTGAGTTGTGGTCACACACCAAGCCTGTCAGATATAAAAAAAAAAAGTTGTGTGTAAGCATTACTGTGAAGGGTACTGCGACATAACAGGGCTGTTGAGACTAACCATCGAAAGTCTCAAAGTAATGAGCGCCAAAGCAGCGACGTTCTGGACTTTGTTTTGTTACTCAAAGTTCTATGTATCGCTGCAATGGTCATGGACAAATGGACATGCGTTATCTCTTACCATCAGGAAAGCGTATAGTTGTTAGTCGCATTACTTTTACATTAAAAAAAAGATTTTTTTTAATTATTATTTTCAGGATAGGTATTCGACCACAGCTCACCCAATGTTAAGTGACGGTGTGGTCGAAGATAGGAAACACACCTAGCCTGGAATGCAACCGGCTCTCAAGCTGAGGCTGTCGGAACACACCGTTAGGTGCTTGGCAGCAGATTTTCAAAACCTTTTTGTTTTTGACATTGTATTAATATATAATTCTGTGACATACATGCAATTGATTTACCATTATGTCAATAAACAATTTGCATTTGAATTTGAAGCACTTACCATCAGGAGAACATCTCGTTCGTATCATTACTATTGCACTAATAAAATAAAAAGGGGGGGGCTTCGCTTCAGGATACATCGCTCCCATTCCGAATAAGAATCAGAAAGCAAGCTAAGATCTTGGCTGCAAGATTATTAACTTTTAAACATATTGCATATTTTGTATTTGACATATGACTATATTGACATATGATATTTTTAAATGTGAATGGAAAATAACCTGTAGCTTTTGCTATAGTACTCGGCTGGCTAGCTACCACCCTTAAGTTGAAAATCTGCCGCCAAGCATCTAACGGTGTGTTCCGGCAGCCTCACTTGAGAGCCAGTACAGGCTAGGTGTGATTTACAATCTTCGACCACACCGTCACTTAAAAAAATCAAGTGAGTTGTGGTCATCACCTAGCCTGTTAGCCAAAAAAAAAATTGACTCATAAAAAGAAATTAACCTGAAAGACGAGCTCCCCTCCCCCCACGCTGAACTGCGACTGAAACAGCAGTGTCAACTTCTCGTCCATCACGCTCTCTGTTCCCTTCTTCTCGGCGCGTTTTATCTTACGCAACTGCATGTTCCTGGAACAATGGATTTCTATCTCTAAATTTGTTTTCATTTTAACCTTTTGAACGCCAAAGTCTTAGAGCTCATTAAGACGCCATGGCGACGTCGCCGGCTACGTATCCAAGCAATTAATATTTAAATGTATGGTACCTAACTCACTTGGCGACGGCTTGGCAACGTCGCCAAGTTGGAAGCGTGGCCACGAGCTACAGCTCCCTACGTGGCTTCTGGATACTCTGGCGGCCTGGCGACGTTGCCACTATGATGTGCACGGTAAACTGCACCTCGCTCACTCAGTAGCCAATAAATAAAATACCACTTCGGCTTCGATCTGATATAAAAAGATGAACCCATAGTTTCTTCTTCTTTTCTTTTCCATTTTTCTGCGACGTAGATAACAAAGAAGTGCGATTTCTTCTACATCCATTCCTGACGACCTAAAGCTGATTGTCAAGACGCCATGGCCACTTGACTTGGCGACCTTCGGATGCCAGAAGCAGCCAGGCCTGCGCCGCTGGCGTTGTCGCCATGGAGTCTTAAGTCACTTGGTCCCATAAAAATTTAACATAGTTTGGCCCAGTTGTTTTCATTTTATGAACATTTTTATAATGAACATATTTGTTTACGTGGACGATGTAATTGACTTTGGCAAGACGTTTTTGAATCTTAGCGAGTCTAGACTCATACTGTTCAAGTGTTTCTTGGCGTGAACATTTAACTAAAAATTGAAAAATAAACAAACTTAAAAAATAAAAGAAAAACCGACTTCAACAAAAAAAAAAACAAGCGAAAAATAAATTTTATAAGTTTATTTTTCGCTTTTTCGTGCTGATGTTTTTTTCTTGAAGGCGGTTTAATTTTTTTTTTTAAGTTTGTTTTTCTAATTTTGTATTTGAGTTTTGCATTTCTTGCATCTATTACAAATTGAAAAATGATGGCCGAAAAAAGAAAACGTGGACAAAATTACTATCAAAAACTATCCAATGACTAACAAAACTATCCAAAAAATCACTTAGGACGTCTTCCATTTCAGATTATTTATTGAATATTTGTCACAATATATTCTTCCTTAGTTAGGAATTCGATAAGGGGCCGATACTCGGCCTCCTAAAATTTAGGGGTTCTCTTAGCGTCTAAGTGTTCCCTAAACATTGGTGAAAACCAAATCTCGGTTAAGTGACACCTAACTCACCTTAGGTGTCCCCTAAAATTTAGGAATCGTCGGTGAAAACGGGCATTAGTCTTTTATATCTGAATTATCTTTTCGTATCTGACCTATCCTTTTGTATCTGATTTATCTTTACGTATCTAGGTTATCCTTTAGTATCTAGTATACCTGAAGCTGACGCTGAGTTGCCGAGAAGTGGGCTGGTACTCCATTGCTCCAGTATTATTGAGGATGTCTCCACACTCAACAGGCTGCTTGCCCTTGCCGGCCTGGGTCTCGCTTTTGAGCAGCAATTGTGCTTGCTGCTCGGATATTATCACCACCTGGAGATGCAGAACTTACCATATCACGAATGCGAAAGTTTAACCTAACCTAACACTATCCCACAACCTGAGCATTTTTGTGGTACACTTTACTGAAAAACTATCACGCCTATAGATTTGTGCTTTAACATAGTAATTTAACATAATATCTAGATGTGTTATCTTTAAAAAAATATATATTTATAACCATAAAAAATTTACATTAACAATTTTGTATTCATTGGATATAATGTTATTGTACTACTAACGCCATCTGTTAGAAAACCAAAGAGTTAACATCGCTGCAACAGAACTAAACTCAATACTCAAATACGTCGTAGTTAATCTACTTAATACTACACCACTAGAATCAGGTTGGTCAGTCAAAATAACAACTGTCTTAAAAAATATTACCCCTTAGAAAAACTACGCGAGCCCTCACAAAGCTCAGCTTTTTGCTAGTATAAATATATAGTATGATCTTTGACAGTTCAATGGATTTGAGTGAAATTCGAAATGTTTTTTTTTAAAGCACTTTTTCCATATTATGGTTGATTTGTTTTTTTTACAATTACGGTGTTTTGCTATTAGTAAGTACTGTTTACTAGCGGCCCGCCCCGGCTTCGCTCGGGTAGATATAGGTATTTAGTAAATATACATTTTTTTGCGTGGTGGTAGGGTACTTTCTAGTACTCCGCTAGCTACCACCCTCAAGTTGAAAATCTGCCGCCAAGCATCTAACGGTGTGTTCCGGCAGCCTCACTTGAGAGCCAGTTCCATTCCAGGCTAGGTATACTTTACCATCTTCGATCACACCGTCATTTAACATCAGGTGAGCTGTGGTCAAAAAACTAGCCTGTCATAAAAAAAAAAAAAATATATACTTATTTTAACATGAAATAGTAGTTACTGAGACATAACTATAATAGTTAGACATATGATATCGCGGATGTTTTTGTAGATATCAATTTGCTCTATAAACCAGAGAACATCACTTTGTTCTAATGTATAAAATAAAGATATAGGTTATGTTCATCACGGATAATGTAACATTTTAATGATGATAGAATTATTCATATCGGTCCAGTATTTTCGGAGCCTATTCAATACAAACAATACAAATCTTTCCTCTTTATAACAACGCGCTCCAACAACTCCGCCTAGACCAGCCTTTCCCAAAGTGGGCGATAACGCCCCCTTGTGGGCGCTGCAGGCCTAAAGAGTAGCTAAGAGTAGTAGGTTAGTTAGTAGGTAAGAGACCCAGAAAATAAATGGGGGCGTTGTGTAGAGGCTTGGAGGATGATTTGTAATTTCATTTAGCTAGGAGGCCCCTAAGACGTAGGTGAAAAAATGGGGACGCTAAAAAATAATTTATTCTCAAAGTGGGCAATAGACAAAATAAGTTTGGGAACCCCTGGCCTAAGCTGTCAACCATAAAACTAAAATGTGTAAGTACTTACACTGACTCTAGGTGGAGTCATGTACACGTTGAGCTGACCCCCCACCAGCAAACGGACTGTAGCCGTGAAGCTGGAACACATATTAAACTATTAGCATAGAGTGGCTGCACCGTGGGTGTGCTGGGTCCATCGCGTGCAGTGCCTTGGACTCGTGACTAGGTGCAGGGTTAAGAGGAAAGCAGTCAACTGAGACATTTGAAAATTATGTATTTCACCAAGCTATTTCTGTCGCGTCGCACGCAGCACCCGCGTACATACTGAGCGAAAGGGACAACTGCACCTCGGGCTCATTAACCAGAAATAAAATGAGCAAAATCGAGGTTTCGTATTCCTCTGTTTCCTCCTCCAAATTTAGACCGATTTTAGTATTTCTTTTAACAAGCAAATAAGAAAGATGTGTTATTTGCCTGTGCGTTTTATTTTTAAAGATTATGTTTATGAGAATGGGAATTTGGACGTTGAAACACAGCGTTGAAACTAGGAAAATTTTAAGATTTTTGAAGCTTCCTAGCTCTTATAAAAAAAAACATATATCAAAAAATCAAAACAGAGAGGCATGAGACTAGCAAGTATCTACTTCCTATCTAAAATTTATTGCTCTAGTATTAAAATCCTGGAAGGAAAATGAGGAAAGCGTTTGTATGAAGAAAATGACGACTTGTTTCCTCTTAAGCAACGCTTCATCATCATCATCATCATCATTTCAGCCGTAGGACGTCCACTGCTGGACATAGGCCTCCCCTATTGACCTCCATAAAGACCTGTTGGAAGCGGCTCGCATCCAGCGCGAACCTGCGGTTCTTACGAGGTCGTCTGTCCACCTTGTGGGTGGACGTCCTACGCTGCGCTTGCCGGTCCGTGGTCTCCACTCCAGAACTTTGCAGCCCCATCGGCCATCAGTTCTGCGTGCTATGTGCCCTGCCCATTGCCACTTCAACTTGCTAATCCGCTGGGCTATGTCGGTAACTTTGGTTCGTCTACGGATCTCCTCATTTCTGATTCGATCTCGTAGGGAAACTCCGAGCATAACCCTCTCCATAGCTCGTTGTGCGACTTTGAGCTTATCAAGGAGGCACACAGTCAGAGACCACGTTTCAGCACCATAAGTCATCACCGGTAACACACACTGGTCGAAGACTTTCGACTTGAGGCACTGAGGTAATTCAGACGAAAAAATGTTGCGCAGTTTTCCGAACGCTGCCCAGCCGAGTTGGATTCGACGACTGACCTCTTTCTTGAAGTTGGACCTACCTAGTTGGACTGCTTGTCCTAGGTAAATGTACGTGTCAACAACTTCAAGAACCGAGTTCCCAAGTGATACTGGGGCGGGCTCAACATGGGCATTCGACATCACTTTCGTCTTATCCATGTTCATTTTAAGACCCACCCGCTGGGAAACTCGGTTGAGGTCTTCGAGCATCGTGCCGAGATCTTCCATCGATTCTGCCATGACCACAATATCGTCGGCGAATCGAAGGTGAGTGATGTATTCGCCATTTATATTGATGCCAAATCCTTGCCATTCCAGGAGCTTGAAGGCGTCTTCCAATGTGGCAGTAAACAGTTTCGGAGATATAACGTCTCCCTGTCTTACGCCTCTTTTCAATGGAATCGCCTTCGAAGTCTGCTCCTGTACTTGGACCGACATAGTGGCGTTATTATACAAACACTTCAACACTTCGATATACCGATAGTCTATATGGCATCGTTGGAGAGACTCAAGCACCGCCCATGTCTCGATCGAATCAAAGGCTTTCTCATAGTCCACAAACGCTAGACATAGAGGCAAATTATACTCTTCGGTCTTCTGTATAATTTGCCTTAGCGTGTGGATGTGGTCTATGGTACTGTAACCTTTACGGAAACCGGCTTGTTCGGAAGGCTGGAAGTCATCGAACCTGTGACTGAGACGGTTCGTAATGACCCTTGAAAACAGCTTATAAACATGGCTCAGAAGCGAGATGGGTCTGTAATTCTTCAATAAGGTGTTGTCACCTTTTTTAAAGAATAGAACCACCACGCCTCTGTTCCATGCTTCTGGCGTTACACCCTCGAGTACGACGGAATTAAAGAGTTTCTGAAGGACTTTAAGTACCGGTGTTCCACCCGCTTTCAGAAGCTCTGACGTGATTCCGTCATCCCCCGGCGCCTTGTTGTTCTTAAGCTGTTTCAGAGCCATTCTAATCTCGTACAGGCTGATGTCCGGGATATCTTCAGTATAATGTCGGCTCAGCTTGGCTCTTGGGTCTTTGGTTCTAAGCAACGCTTAACAGTTGAATAACAAAACATATTAAATTTTAAGTAAAATAAACATCTTAAAATTTATAATTAAGTGTGAGTGTGTGTATGAGTGATTGTGTGTGGGTGAGTGTGTTTGAGTGAGTGTGTCTGAGAGAGTGTGTCTGAGAGAGTGTGTGTGAGTGAGTGTGTGTTAGTGGGTTTTTTGCGTGAGATTGTTTCTTTGTGTGAGTGTGTGTGTGGCTGTGCGTGTGTATGTTTGTGTGAATAAGGAAGTGTGTGAGAATATAAAAAAAAAACAAAATTAAAAGTCATTTATTCAGTTTAGGCCCTGGTAAGGCACTTATGAACGTTAAGTTACATGTATGTTAAGGTATATGTGAGTGAATATGTGTGTGTGATTATGTGTGTGTGTGAATATGTGCGAGATTGTGAGTGTGTGAAAGTGTGAGTGTGTGTGTGTGATTATCAGTGTGCGTGTGAGTGTGAACGTGTGTGTGAGAGTGTGAATGTGTATGTGTGCTGAGTATTTGATATTAATTTCAACATAATACCTCCACACTTTTCTGAGAAAAAAAAGGATCTTGACAGACAGACGGGTGTTCCCTGGTAGATACAATCTGGGTGCTTTCAAGTCGCGAGTGGATCTGTTTCTTTTAGGGGAGCGTGCTCCATCGTAGACCGACGTCTTCGCTTTACATCAAGCGAGTTGGCGGTCAAACGCAAGCCTATTCGTAATTTAAAAAAAAAAGACAACGAAGTAATCCTGTAAGGGTTTTCCTTTTTCTTTTTGTGGTGCGGAACCCTAAAAAAAGTAACTAAGTAAGATATGTGTTGTGTCTTTGCTCACCGTGTGTTGGTCTTCATAACTTGAGGCGGCTGTTTTTCTATCACGAAGGTGGAAGTCACGAGAGTAGAAAGAAGACCAGTCACCTGAAAAAAAAAAACTCAATTCTTGTATATGGCTAAGTGTTTGACCATAACTGATGCCAAATGACGGTGCGGTCAAAGATGGTAAACACTTAGCCTTGAATCAAATGAACCCATTGGCTCATCTCTGTTAACTGTATTTCGGAAACTAATGGCTTCTCCCGATGTTTAATTAAGCACAAAATGCCAGAGGCAGACTTAAAAACTAAACAATTTCTTTATATAATTACATAAAAATTAATCTATATGTATAAATAAATATGTGTGATCGTATGTGCCTGCGTGTGTGGTAGTGTGTGTATGTGAGCGTGCGAGTGTGTGCATGCATTTTTTTTTTATGGCTGCCAGTCTAGGTGTTTGACCACAATTCACCTGATTTTAAGTGACGGTGTGGTCGAAGATGGTAATGCACACCGAGCCTGGAATAGAACTGGCTCTCAAGTGAGGCTGCCGGAACACACCGTTAGATGCTTGGCGGCAGATTTTCAACTCTCGTGTGGTAGCTAGCCAGCCGAGTACTAGAGAGTACTCTACCACCACGCTATGGTTTCCTCACGATGTTTTCCTTCACCGGCAGCTCAAGCTCATTGTTGGGGTTTGAACCCACGCCCTTCGGCATGCGAACCGACCACGCTAACCACTGAGCTATCATCGCTAAGATTCATTGATTTGACTTCATTTTTAAATTGTCGATAGTTTCCTGCGATTTAAGCTTTTGCTTAGTGCCTCTGCAGTGCATGACTAGTACCAGTACTTACTTTATTTCACTGTGACTTGAAAATATCGAACATGGTGGTCAAACATCAAGCCAAAAAAAAAAAAAAAAAAAAAAAAAAAAAAAAAAAAAAAAAAAAAAAAAAAAAAAAAAAAAAAAATTACATTTCAAAAATTTTGTCTAAATATAATTTAAACATAAAATACTTGATGGAAAATAAATGGATTTATTACAATATTAAGGGCTACATAATAAATGGGTGTGGGTGTGTAGGTGTCTGTATGTGTGGGTGTGTTTGTGTGTATGAATGGGTGTATTTGTGTGTGAGTATGTATGATAGGCGTTAAGAATACTGGAGCCAAATTCAATAAGGATTAAGGGGTTATTTTTAGTATTTGTACTTTGTATTTATAACAATTTGTACTGTATGGAAGCAATAAATATCTTGAATCTTTATAGCCCTGTATACTGATTAATCTACGCACCTGCTTGCTCATCTCGTCCAGCATCTCTGCGAGATGTGGCTGCCGCAGTTCCACCACCGTCTTCGTATTGATGCGGGCAACGTTGTTCACCTGGAACACAATACAACAAATTTATTAATATTAAACATTAGATAGTTTTAGATTAGATAAAAATGTCCTATAATAAATTCAAATATTTTATAAAACAGAAGTTAATTGACAAAGCCTACTATAAGGTGGCTCATTACGTGGAAGACAGGAATATATGGTTGTAGTAGCTTCTCTCTGCACTTGCATCCCCCTGGCTAAGTGACAATTGTAGTAAGCATAATGTATGTATTAATATTTATAACTGTAAACTGTAACCTAATATGAAAAGAAAGATCCACAAAAAATGCCTTGCTGAGTTTGTTGCCGGAGTCTTCTCAGTTGAAGTGTAATTACGAGCCGGTGGTAGATTCAAACATGTAACTTAACGTTCATAAGTGCCTTACCAGGGCCTAAACTGAATAAATGACTTTTGATTTTGTTTATTTGCTTGTTAGTATTTTGTTACAAAAAATTATTTGCTGATAAAATAGCTCAGTAAGTTAAACCGCCATCTCTTCTTTTGTTTAATATTTGTTGTATATAAAAAAAGTGTTATGTGTATTTATAAGTGCCTGTGTGTGTGTGTGTGTGGTCATACACACACACACACACACAGTCTGGATACACACGTGTTTGTGTGTGGGTGCATGCGTGGTTGCGTGTTTGTACGTGCCGCATGTGTGTGTGAGTACGTGCGTCAGTGTGTTTGTGTGAGTGCATACATTCGTGCGCGTGTTCGCGTATGCGTGATTGCGTGCGCGTGTGTGTGAGCATGTGCGCGTGTGTGTGAGCATGTGCGCGTGTGTATGAGCATGTGCGCATTTGTGTGTGCGTGTATGCGTGAGGCTAAAGTGTGAATTAGGGCAGTAGAAGATCATGGGAAACGGAAGTAGAGAAGCAAGTATAGGTAAGTAGAGAATAATAATAGCTCAGTGGTTAGCGCGGTCGGTTCGCATGCCGAAGGGCGTGGGTTCAAACCCCAACAATGAGCTTGAGCTGCCGGTGAAGGAAAACATCGTGAGGAAACCATAGCGTGGTGGTAGGGTACTTTCTAGTACTCGGCTGGCTAGCTACCACCCTCAAGTTGAAAATCTGCCGCCAAGCATCTAACGGTGTGTTCCGGCAGCCTCACTTGAGAGCCAGTTCCATTCCAGGCTAGGTGTGCTTTACCATCTTCGACCACACCGTCACTTAACATCAGGTGAGTTGTGGTCAAACACCTAGCCTGTCAGCGTTTAAAAAAAAACCTACTCCCGTACTAGTATGGGTTTAGTACCTGCTGCCGGGTGGACCAGATGAGGTCGGCGAGCAGTTCGCACCACTCCTGGATCGTGTTCAGGTTGGAAGTCATCTGCACACCGTTCCCACTCAACTGCTGTTCTCGCTTCCACCTGGAAATGTACTCAGTTTTTAGAATACTGCATCACAATAGAAACAAAGTTTAATTAATGCAAGTGATGTATTTCTGTTGCCGCTATAACAACAAATACTAAAAAACAGAATAAAATAAATATTTAAGGGGCTTCCATACAACAAACGTGATTTTTTTGCCCGATATTGAGAACGGCAACAGGTAGACCCTTGAAATATTCACAGAATATTTAGTTATATATTCACTTTTAAAAACAGAATAAAATAAATATTTAAGGGGGCTCCCATACAACAAACGTGATTTTTTTGCTCGATATTGAGAACGGCAACAGGTAGACCCTTGAAATATTCACAGAATATTTAGTTATATATTCACTTTTAAAAACAGAATAAAATAAATATTTAAGGGGGCTCCCATACAACAAACGTGATTTTTTTGCTCGATATTGAGAACGGCAACAGGTAGACCCTTGAAATATTCACAGAATATTTAGTTATATATTCACTTTTAAAAACAGAATAAAATAAATATTTAAGGGGGGCTCCTATATAACAGACATGATTTTTTTGCCGTTTTTATAGATAATCGTACGGAACCCTTCGTGCGCGAGTCCGACTCGCACTTGGCAGGTTCTATTCCTTTTGAGGTACGGCACCCTAAAAATATTTATTTGTAACTATATCGAAAATTACATAAATGTTTGCACACTACCGCTGATGAGTACTTACTTGATAAGCTCTTCGTCGAGGACTTGACTCTGCAGTTGGCGCAAGTTCGCTATGTTTTCCTTCATGTGGTCTACTAACTCCATCTGAGATTGGCTGATTTGGGCCACCTAACAAAACATAAGATTTTGTAGCGATGATGGCTCAGTGGTTAGCGCGGTAGGTTCGCATGCCGAAGGGCGTGGATTCAAACCCCAACAATGAGCTTGAGCTGCCGATGAAGGAAAACATCGTGAGGAAACCATAGCGTGTTGGTAGAGTACTTTCTAGTACTCGGCTGGCTAGCTACCACCCTCAAGTTGAAAATCTGCCGCCAAGCATCTAACGGTGTGTTCCGGCAGCCTCACTTGAGAGCCAGTACCATTCCAGGCTAGGTGTGCTTTACCATCTTCGATCACACCGTCGCTTAGCATCAGGTGAGCTGTGGTCAGCCATAAAAAAATGCCGTCATATCGTTCTATTATGTAATATTGTTTATGTGTACTTATCTACATATGTATCGGATATATGTATGTATATCTTCGACCAAAAATCCGGTGCCCTTTTTCAAGGAAATTCGGCATTCGGCATTTCGGCAGCTCAAGCTCATTGGAAGATCAATGACCTTCGCCATGTGAACCGACCACACTAATCACTAAGATATAATCGCTACGAGAGAGAGTAATAAAAGAGAGCGTCACGCCGTTTGCCGTCACGGCATGCAAGTCGGTTTCACTGTCAATAGATGTTTAACATCAAAAACGTGGCCAATGGACAGAGTGTACTCACCAGAGCGTTGAGTTTTCTTTCAGTCTCTTCAATTTGGCCACGGAGGCAGGCCACCAGGTCGCGCCGCTCGTTCGTCATCGACTGTTGCAGGTAGTTCATATGGCCTGAACATAATATATACACAATATATAAGCAACCGTGGTGGCGCCGGCGTAGGAATAGTATCCCACCCTCTCTCCCCGTGGTCGCCGTAAGAGTCGGCTAAGGGATGTAATCCGGAAGATGGGCAGCAGCGTCGTCCTTGAACAATCACACCTAACTGCGCTCGCCAACCCGCCTGCCAAGCGTGCCGAGTATTGGCAAAACCCCCCCAGGAGGAGGCCTATGTCCAGCAGTGGACGTCCTATGGCTGATGATGATGTGATATAAACATTCTACCACTAAGCAGTAGTGTGCAAATATTACTGTGAGCCGGTTTGCGAAATTATGGGGCTGTGGAGACTAACCATCGAATGTCTCAAAGTAATGAGCGCCAAAGCAGCGATGCCCTGGACTTTGTTTTGCTAATCAAAGTTCTGTGTATCGCTGCAATGGTCATGAATTATGTATTGGATGTTATCTCCGGACACATTTATTGGAAAAAAGTTACCAAGTTGTGGCAAGTTACCTTTGTTCTTCAAGCACTCGTGGTATTGCAGCGAGAAGGCTTCAATGTTGGCTTGGAGGCTGCGAATTTCCTCTCCAGCCATGTTAACCTTCTGCCGGACTGTCTGCAGCCCTGTTATTAACTGTAAAATAATAAGTCAATATTAGTCTTACAATAAATGTTGTAATATTAATCTTACAATAAAAGTTGTAATATTAGTCTTACAATAAATGTTGTAATATTAGTCTTACAATAAATCTTGTAATTTGTCTTAAAATAAATCTTGTAATTTCTGTCTTACAATAAACCTTGTAATTTATGTCTTACAATAAATCCTGTAATTTTTGTCTTACAATAAATCTTGTCATATTATTCTTACAATAAATCTTATCATTACTGTCTTACAACAAATCTTGTAATTTTAGTCTTACAATAAACGCTGTAATACAATAAATCCAGTCATAATAATAAGTCATAAGTCAGTAATAATAGTCTTACAATAAATCCCGACGCTAAGGGAGTGCGGATTTTCTGGAGATATAGAGAGTTGTCCTTATGTGGAGAAGAAAGTTTGTGAGCAACTAAGAATATGATAACGTGTAGATAATGCTTAATAATAACCTAACGACAGTCTAGCAGCTGAAACACGAGCAAATAAATGACAACAAACGAAAAAACAGATTTTTTAGAATTTTTGGTACATATGATGCAGACAGTAAAGGTAAATACGGGCCAGACAAAACAACAAAAGAACATATACAACTGCAGTTCTTATCAATTTCAACTAAGAAAACTTGCTTTGCAACTTAGAAAGTACCTACAAGCAGTAGGTGCTTTATAAGTTGCCGATACGACTTACATTATAATGACATATAGTAGTCGTCAAAGTCATTTCAACATTTTATGTTAAATCGAGTAACATTAAATGAAGTTTACACTGTATATTTTAAGGGATGCAACGAATGAACAACATATATACTTAATACTAATTAATTAGTTACATTATGTAATATTTGTCAGGTTTTTTTTTCTCTTTCTTCTTGGCATCGCACTCTGTGCATTCTGCCAGTTTCAATGTTTCTATACTTTGTGAGTAGTCTTCATTTCTCAGCTTCTTTATCATCTATAGTTACAGTCAAAGTCTAGTCTTGATCAAGTCCAGTCGGTCCCAGTCAAATCAAGTCATGCCTTAGTAAAGTAGTGGCGACTTATTATAAGCTTCTGGATAGAGTTTTGGAAGCAACACGAAAAGTCATGTTTAACCACATTATATCATTCTCCCACACTCGCGCTTGTAATTCGGCCCTTTATAAATAAAACCCCACTATTTTTATGCATAAAAACTCGAAAAAACACTAGTTTTATAAAAAAATACAATGGGGCGACGACGCTCACCGCGTTCCCGCCAGAACACCTTTGTCAGGTTAAGTATAAAGATTAAATGATGTTCATTGTACCTCACTGTATTTCCTTTCGGTGTGTGGAGCAGCGCAGTCGTACTGGCCGCCCATAGCGCTTTGAATCACTTCCATCTCCAGAGCCAGGCAGCGGCGCATGTATTGGTATAACTCGTGTGGGGCGTGGCTGCAACAATCAGAAGTCACTAATCGTCGTACATCTTAGAGGACTATCTAAGTATAATCCAAGAAGTCACACAAAACACAATAATAATATATGTATGTATAATTGCAGCGATGATGGCTCAGTGGTTAGCGCGGTAGGTTCGCATGCCGAAGGGCGTGGGCTCAAACCCCAACAATGAGCTTGAGCTGCCGGTGATGGAAAACATCGTGAGGAAACCATCGTGTGGTGGTAGAGTACTTTCTAGTACTCGGCTGGCTAGCTACCACCGTCAAGTTGAAAATCTGCCGCCAAGTACTAACGGTGTGTTCCGGCAGCCTCACTTGAGAGCCAATTCCATTCCGGGCTAGGTGTGCTTTACCATCTTCGACCACACCGTCACTTAACATCACGTGAGCTGTGGACAAACCTACCCTGTCAGACATAAAAAAAATGGTATTAAGATATGTATAACATTTCATTATTACTAATTAGGATCTGGTGTTAAGTGACGGCGTGGTCGAAGACGGTAAAAACACATCATCCCTCTCCTCACCTGTACTGCACGTGGAAGGTCTTAGCAGCTTCGAGGAGCTTCATCTTGGTGACGAACATCTCTGGAGACAGCATCAGATCAGCATTGCTCTGAATCTCTCGCACCAGCTCCTCTACGAAGAAACGTTGTTCTTGCTCCGGCTCAGCCGTCCTGAAAGATTTTTTTTTTCAGCCTCTAGTGTCCCACTGCTGGGCAAAGGCCTCTCTTTCCTCCTTCCAGACTGCCCGGTCTTCGGCTTTGGTGGTCCAGGGAGTATTATGATGATTTTGTTCGTCACTCCACCTTCGTCTGGGTCGACTCTGAGTCGCTTAAATTTTGGGGTCCAATCTGTGGTGACCTTTGCCCAGCGGTCGTTTGACATGCGACAAACGTGGCCCGCCCAGTCCCACTTCAGTCGTCCGGCTTCGTGGCTTACGTTAAGGGACCATTCAAGTATTACGTGAGCAGAATTTTAGTAATTATTAACCCCTCCCTCCCCCTTGTCAGCAAAAGTAAGTAAAGCTCTTACTTCCCTCTCCTATGCTTAAGTAAATATTGGTTTAATTAGCAGCCATTTCGCTAAAACGAGGTGTGTCGATAACAAGGAAACCAAACAATCAGCATAATTTAGACTCATTACGTGGCGTTGTGGCTCATTACGTGGAAGACAGGAATATATGGTTGTAGTAGCTTCTCTCTGCACTTGCATCCCCCTGGCTAAGTGACAATTGTAATAAGCATAATGTATGTATTAATATTTATAACTGTAAACTGTAACCTAATATGAAAAGAAAGATCCACAAAAAATGCCTTGCTGAGTTTGTTGCCGGAGTCTTCTCGGTTGAAGTGTAATTACGAGCCGGTGGTAGATTCAAACATGTAACTAACGTTCATAAGTGCCTTACCAGGGCCTAAACTGAATAAATTACTTTTGATTTTGATTATACGATTTTGCTAATATTATCACCATTCAGATCGCCTCATCCCCAATGTCGTCAAAAATAAGCAAAGTAAAGACTCCCCCACCCCCCCTTTGGTGCTTACTTAATACTTGAACGGCCCCTAATTAAAAACTTTAAAAAATTTGAAGACCTATTTTTTTTTTTTATTATTATTGATTTGTAAATTACTAGCTGTGCCCCGCGGTTTTTCCCTATAAAATTTTCATCTATAAAAGAGGAATATCCCACCATGCATTGTTTTGTTATATCTCGAAGGGATTAGTCAGCGTTTTCGATGAAAGCTCCCAGGTGGCTTGACTTTTTCCGACACTTCCAACAATTATCATCATATTTCAACCAATTTAAACAAAACATTGACAAATTATACACCTAAACCTTCCTCATGAATCACTCTATCTATTTGCGAAGCTCGCATGATAATCTGTTCAGTAGTTTTTTTAAGTTTATCGCGAACAGACAGACAGATAGACAGACGCGGCAGACGACTTTGTTTTATAATATGAAGCGATTAATTATGTAGTATTATTTAAATCTATTGTAGGTATTGTTTAAATCTCAATAAAGCTCGTTTATCCCACTAATATTATAGATGTGAAAGTTTGGATGAATGGATGGATGCTTGTTGCTCAATCACGCCAGAACGGCTGTACGGATCTGGATGAAATTTTGCAGGTAGATACTTTAGGTCCTGGAATAAAACATAGGATACTTATCATCATCATCCATCACCGCGCGGATAAAACCGCGGGGCACAGCTTGTAAGTAATATTTATACAAGTTGAACTGTAGTCAAACGCCTAGCCACAAAAAAATGTACAACCCCGGGATTACTCACCAGATTCTGCTCTCGATCCATGGGGCGAGGCAGTGGCGGACTTCAATCGGGAAGATGTCCACATAGATAGTGCGAACCTGCAAACAATGTATTTTTTACAAATAGGTTCAACTTTATATGTTTTTTTTTTGTGTCTGACAGGCTAGGTGGACCACAACTCACCTGATGTTAAGTTACGGTGTGGTCGAGGATGGTAAAGCACACCTAGCCTGGAATGGAACTGGCTCTCAAGTGAGGCTGCCGGAACACACCGTTAGATGCTTCGCGGCAGATTTTCAACTTGAGGGTGGTAGCTAGCCAGCCGAGTACTAGAAAGTACCCTACCACCACGCTATGGTTTCCTCACGATGTTTTCCTTCACCGGCAGCTCAAACTCGTTGTTGGGGTTTGAACGCCACGCCCTACGGCATGCGAACCGACCACGCTAACCACTGAGCTATCATCGCTATAAGCCGTACGTACATCGAGTAGCTACCGCTAGTACATCGAGATGGTTGGCTAATATTATCGTGGTATTTCCAAAACTTAACATTACAGGTGTAATATTAATATCATAAAGTAATGTACATTTACTATTTACAGACAGTAATTGAAATTAGAAATGAATTTGACAGCCCTGTTGGCTCATTGGGAGTATGTCTGCCCGAGCTGTAGGGCGTGGGTTCGATTCCCGCCAAGGACAAACACTTTATGGTATAAACAAAATGTTATGGTATTGTATAAATTCAAGGTAATAAAGGTCACGGACCCCGGTGTCTGTGGAGTGTAATTTTCTAAATAAAAAAAAAATTAAAAAAAAATGTTTGTTCTGTGTCTGGGTGTTCTGTATGTATTATAAGTATGTATTTACAAAAAAAAAAGTATTTATGTATTCTATCAGTTATCTGACTTCCATCACACAAGCTCTGCTTAGTTTGGGGTCAGATGGCGCTGTGTGTAATGTGTCAAAAAAAAAAAAATTACTATAATGAATATCAAAATATAGAGAAATGTTCAAATAATATTAGTTGTCAAGTTTTAATTATAATAATGTCAATAAGCATTCCGTGTCATACATACACGCACAATCAAAGAAATCATATATATTATAGAAACATTTCTCAATTAGCCATTTAAACATAAAAAAAATGATATTCTTTTAAATTGCCTGGAATCTTATAGTAAAACTTTATGCTCATGTTTGTCCACACCCTGGCTGACGTTAAGGGGTAGCGCGGTCTAAGATGGAGTATTCATCATCATCATCAGCCATCATTTAAGACGTCCACTGCTGGACATAGGCCTCCTCCTGGCGGTGGTTTTGCCAATACTCGCCACGCTCGGCAGGCGGGTTGGCGAGCGCAGTTAGGTGTGATTGTTCAAGGAAGACGCTGCTGCCCATCTTCCGGATTACATCCCTTAGCCGACTCTTACGGCGACCACGGGTAGAGAGGGTGGGGTACTATTCTTACGCCGGCACCACCACGGCAGGAGTATTAATTTTATTTATTTTTGATTATTTATTTTAATGTAATTCTATGGATATGTTTGACTGTCCTGTTGGCTCATTGATAGTATGTCTGCTTCAATATCCGTAGGGCGTGGGTTCGATCCCACTCGGGAAAAACATTTTGTGATATAAACAAAAATGTTTGTTCTGTATGTATTTACAACAAAAAAAGTATTCTATCAATTATCTGACTTTCATAGTACAAGCTGTACTTAGTTTGGGGTCAGATGGAGCTGTATGTAATGGTCCTATGATGCTCTGAAATTTTTAAAGCTCATTGTCGGAGTTTGATCCCACGCCCTTCGGATTGTGAACCGAACGCACTGACCACTGAGCCATCATCGCTACAAAATTAGGTTAACTTAATTAGAGATTAAATTACCTTTTGCAGGCTTTCCGGTGGCAGCTGCTGAGCTCTGGCCCAGAGCGACATCTTGTGGCTGAATCAACAAACAAATTGTCATGCTGTACTTAGTTTCTGGTTAGATAGTTAGGAGGTAGATTTCCTTGGCAAGAGGTCGTCTAGGTAGGTACCACCGCAGTACCAGATCTTTTACCGCCAAGCAATAGTATCAAGAAGTATTTATGTAGAAGTATATGGGGTGAAATGCTTTACCATCTTTGAAAAAATAGGGTGTGATATATGAGATATAAATAAAATAAATAAAATAAAAAAAATAAAAAAATGTGTCAAAAAACGGTCCAGCCAATTACATTAAAAACTCACAAAAAATTAAAACAAAAAGCAAAATACAATTAGATTTTTTTTTAAATGTAAACAACAGACAAAAAACATTATCAAATAGTAATACAATAACAAAAAAGAAATTACAAATGTCAAGAAATAAAAAAAATAATTAAATGTCTAAATTGTGATCTGAGCCTGGATTGGTGTTACTGCATCGGTCCCACTGGTCAGTTAAATTATAGTACCTGGTTGACCGAGCATTGCTCGGCTAAAAACACGGATAAAACGACGTTTTCTAAAAATGAAACCTAGCTAGACCGATTTATCTCCCCCGAAACCTCCTGCATACTAAATTACATGAAAATCATTGGAGCCGTTTCCGAGATTTAGATTATATATACATATATATATATTTTTGTAGCTGACAGGCTTGGTGTTTGAACACAGCTCACCCGATGTTAAGTGACGGTGTGGTCGAAGATGGTAAAGCACACCTAACCTGGAATGAAACTGGCTCTCAAGTGAGGCTTTCGGAACACACCGTTAGATGCTTGGCGGCAGATTTTCAACTTGAGGGCAGTAGCTAGCCAGCAGAGTCCTGGAAAGTACCCTACCACCACGCTATGGTTTCCTCACGATGCTTTCCTTCACTGGCAGCTCAAGCTCATTGTTCGGGTTTGAACCCACGCCTTTCGGCATGCAAACCGACCGCGCTAACCACTGAGCTATCATCGCTACAAATCGCTTGAAGGGTAGTGCAGCTAGCAAAATTATAGGGCTGTTGAGACTAACTATCGAAAGTCACAAAGTAATGAGCGCCAAGGCAGCGATGCCCTGGACTTTATTTTGCTACTCAAAATTCTGTGTATCGCTGCAATGAGTCATGCACTGCATTATTTCTTACCATTAGGAGGGCGTCTAGTTCGACTGATTACTTTTACATTAAAAAAAAAATTCATGTCAAGTGGATACGTCCAATAGTTCATTTTTTTATAATCCCACAGGAACCTAACATTTTTCTGACATAAAAAGTATCATATATGTTAATCCAGCTAATAAACTTTGTTTGTCAAATTTCATCCAAATCTGTTAAGCCGTTTTTCGTGACTGAGTAACAAACATATAAACTTTCACGTTTATAATATTATACTCATAGTAGGATTAATGATAAAAACAAAAGAACACTTACCTTTATCAATAACCAGGCGTGAAGAAAAAATTGTCACTTCGCCTCTGCTTCTTTTCTAAAAGAGAAGTGAAAATATGTATTATAAGTATTACATCATATGAATAGAATAGAATATAAAATACACTAGCAGATCCAGCTACGCGTTGCTGTAGTCAAACTGAACAAATGTGTGTAACGTAAAATAAATTGTAGCGCATATGAAACGTTTGTACTTTTAATGTAGCGCCATCTATTGGATACTTACTCAATCCAGTTAATAAATTACCTTACACCGCCATCTATTAGAATTTTATGGAACTCACACCTCTTTGTCATATAATAAACAAATAATTTGCAATAAAAAAATATTGCGATTATAAATTGAGGTATAAACTATGGTATATTAATTTTATACTTCTTTTATTTTTGGATCGTTCTGCTCATCTTAGGATTGGGGATGAAATTAAAGCTTCTAGAATTTTGAATAAAGGTCTTCCTCAAGGCTCTGTGTTGAGTCCTCTTCTCTTTAACCTTTACACTTATGATCTAGTTGGCTCTGTTTTACCTTACTGTCGTATTTTGCAATATGCTGATGATTTGGTTTTGTATATTGCTGATCGTAGCATATCAAGTTCAGCTCTTAAATTATCTGAAGCTCTTGTTTCATTGAATACTTGGCTATTCAATAATGGTCTAGATATAGCTCCTCAAAAAAGTTCGGTTGTTTTATTTACAAGAAAACGGTTGAAACCAAGACTTGATATATTTGTTGGTGACGCTAGGATTCCTGTGGTAAATGAAATTAAATTTTTGGGTCTCGTTTTGGACAGTAAGCTTAACTTTTCATCCCATATAAAACATATTTCAGTTAATGTGAAAAAAATCTTAATATTTTGAGATGTTTGGCTGGTGTCTGGTGGGGTGCTCACCCTTTTTACTTGAGGTTAATTTATAATGCTATTATTCGTAGTGTTATGGATTATGCTTCCTTTTTATATGAACCAGCTTGTAAAAAGGTGCTCAATTCTCTGGATTTAATTCAGGCAAGAGCTTTACGTATTATATTAGGAGCAATGAAGTCAACTCCTAAAAATGCTATGCAGGTGGAAGGCGCTGAGCCTCCTTTGGATTTGAGGCGGCAATATTTATCGGATATGTTCCTGTTTCGTTTGTTTCAGTTTTCTTCACACCCCCTTTTCCCTAAGCTGCAGCTTTTACGCAATTATATGGCTCTGGCTTATTGGAATTGCAAAAAACCTCCTTGTTTGGTTGTGAGCTATATTAAAATTATGAGTCTGAAGTTCCCAACCCATAGAACCCTTAAAATTGCTTTATTTGATTTTGACTATGATTCTATATTATTTGAACCCATTTTACATCTGAATTTGGGTATAGTGAAAGGAGATCCCTTTGCCAATAAACACTTTATTAGAATTAAAGAAAGCATTTGGCCTGACTGGCATTACATTTTCACAGATGCTTCTAAACTATATCAAGGTGGATGCGTTGGTGTTGGGTTATTTCACCAAAATTATGAAATAGTTCAAAAGATTAAGTGTCCTCCTGAAACTTCCGTCTTTGTTGGTGAATGCAGGGGAATTATGGAGGCCATCAATTATGTTTTACTATTTAAACTGAATAAATGTGTTATTTTCTCTGACTCCTTGAGTGCTCTTCAAGCATTCCAGAGTAACCCTTTCAAAAATGGTGCTAGAAACTGGATCATTTTTCAATGTAAAAAGCTTCTGCTGAGATGCTACTCTTTAGGTTATTCTGTTCACAAATACAAATACAAATACAAATAATTTATTAATAACACCCTAGTTACAAGTCAATTATTATTTAGTCATTCAATCTTTACATTATTATTCTTAACAACTAAAATATGCAATTAATTAATTCATCTATACAATCTAAATTCATTAATTAATAATTAATTTAATAATCTTTTAATTTTAAAAATTCTTTTATATCATAAAACTGTTCCTGTATTAGCCATGATTTTAATTTACTTTTGAAGGCATGGCTTGGATTCCTGGTCATAGCAATATTCCTGGTAATGAAAGGGCTGATCTAATTGCAAGGGAGGCAGTTGTCTGTGGCGACAAGGTCCCTTTTAAAAACTATCCTCAGGATCTTTTGTTGCTTCTAACTCATTATTTAAAACGTGGGTGGATGAAACGCTGGTCGGTAAGTAGTAAGCGTACAGGTCTTAATTTCTTTAAATATCAACCCGAAATTCTATTGAAACCTTGGTTCTCCAAATTCAAATTCAGCAGAATGGTCATATCCGCAATATCGAGAATGAGATTTGGCCATTGTTCTTGTAATTCTCATCTTAAAAAAATCAAAATAAAGGATTCTTCATTATGTGAATGCGGTTTAGATGAAGAAGACCTTAATCATATTTTCTTTTCTTGTCCTAAGTTCGACCATAGTGTAATATATTCATCTTTATTGTATTATAAATTTCCATTACCTGTTCATATAGATAATATTTTGTGTGATATAAATTCTTTTTCTATTCTTTTAATTTCTGAGTTTATATTTTTAAATAAGATTAAATTATAATTATTTTTTTTCTCTTTCCTTTTTTTCCTGTTATCTTTATTTTCCATCTATCTTCATTTGTATTATTTTCTCTCATTCTTGTAATATATTAGCTTTGTTTGTGTTTGTATGTATATATATATAATAAAATTGTGTGTATTAAGATATTTTCCTTTTTTTTAGTTCAAAATTCAAAATTTTAAACGTCGTTTTAACTTGTCACTGGCAAAAATGTTAAATCAATTGCCATAAAAAAAAAAAAAAAAAAAAAAAAAAAAACTGCACACAGTGTGCAAGATTTGGTTGAAATCAGTTCAGTAGTTGAGGAGTTTATCGCAGACAAACAACGTGACATGAAATTTTTATCATCACTTCACTACATAGTATAAAACAAAGTCGCTTTCTCTGTCCCTATATCCCTATGTATGCTTAAATCTTTAAAACTACGCAACGGATTTTGATGCGGTTTTAATAGATAGAGTGATTGAAGAGGAAGGTTTATATGTATAATAACATCCATTAAATAGTGGAGAAATACTGTTATTTTTGAGGTTTATACCCGTGCGAAGCCGGAGCGGGCTGCTAGTATAATATAAAGATATATATCGTAGAACATTTCACTCAGTGCCATCTAGCCCCAATCTAAGCAAAGCTTGTACTATGGGAACCAAATAACTGATAAAATATATATATACTCTTTTTTTTGTAAATACATCATTATAATACTTTTTTTATGTAAAAGTAACTGATGGTAAGAGATAATGCAGGCCCATGACCATTGTAGCGATACACAGAACTTTGTCAAGAACAAGTCCTGGGTACGCTCCTTTGATACATTCGATAATTAGCCTCAACAGCCCATTCAATTCACTAGCTACAGTACCCTTCATACTGGAACACAGAAATGTTACAAACTAAGTACCAAGCACTTATTTGCTGTGTTCCGGCAGCCTCACTTGAGAGCCAGGTCCATTCCATCTGTGTTCCCCATCGACACTTAACATCAGGCTGTGATCAAACACCTAGCCTATGAACCAAAAAAAATGCAATTTTTTTTTTTATTATATAAAAAATAAAATATCTAGACTCCTTGGTTTTATAACTCCACTTGACATATGGGAACTACATATATGCATACAAACATTTTGATATATTTCACGTTATTTCACTACAATACATCTGTGCTAATTTGGACATATAAGTATTTTTCTTTTCATATGCTTCAGAATGTTCATGCATAATGTCAGTTCTCAAGTATATTTATTTAATATCTAGCTTGTTTACAAAAAATCAAAACAGGAAAATTTGTATTAATCACATTCACAATAAGCACAACATATCTTTATCTATGGTTGAATACCTAACTGGTTTTACTGCAATTCAAGATAAGAAAAAATGATAACAGAAAAAGAGGTTACAAGCCTGACAAATACCTTTTTAGAGATTATTTAAGTCACAGCTTGAAGATATAATTAAAAGCACGCCTTATTCCAGGAATCTGTGTAAAATGAGTCACTACTTCTTTTAAATGCAAGGAATGGGCTCGAAACAGACGCAAGGATTCAAGTAATTTATCAGCTTGCACATGACACTGGCGGCATTCATTGCATAATTATGAGGTAGTAAGAACCATTAACTTACCTATTCAATTCAGAGGCACGTCATTTTAGCATATTTTTTATAGAAATAACTAGCTACGCAATGTTTATTTGCATGAAAAAGAACACGATGTAAATTAAAAAACTCAATTTTGATTAGAAGACACGGTTTCTTCGGGTTTAGGTTTTATTTCTTGATTTGCGGTTTTTAAATTCTCGCCGGAACAAGATAGCCCCCACGAATTTACCTGTATTGAGCGATGGCTCGTAATTTAATTCCCGCAGCAAATTCCGAGAATTTTGACGTTTACACACACCACTGAGAGATTTTAACGCACACTTAAGCAACATTTAATTTTAGCTGTATCAACAACAATGACCTTTAGTTGAATATATACGTACCTAAAGTTATATGGTATTAGTTGCAAGCGCACTTTCTAAATATGGATCAAACTACTTTTTTCACATACTATTAGCCTTTATTCTGTTATTAATTGATTGAAATTCTTATTGCCGGCCCTACATCCAAATAATCAAATACGTGCATCGAACTCAAAACGGTACGAGAACGAGCGAGATAGATAGAACGTGTTAATGTTAAGAAAAAAAAAACAAAATTCAAGGAAACGTGCTAGAAACACTGGCCACAAATAAAACTAGTTCGAAGGGAAGTTTTGGCGGGAATGCCGAAAAACCATATTTACAATTATTATCCAAAACTTGTTTTATTTTCGAGTGTTTATGTATTAAAATATTGATGTTTTAATTAAAAGTACACACAAATCATACACATCGTGACTGTGGAAAAACGATAACATATTCAAAACAACCTAAAAGCTTCCAGTTTATTCACAACTACTAAAGAATGGACTAAAGTTGACCGTGACTTAAGCAATATAATTTTCTATATACATTTTTAGATCTTGAAAACGGCTCTAAGGATTTTAATGAAATTAGCCATACGGGGTTTTTGGTTGCAAAAAACTATCGAGCTATGTCTCATTATTTTTCAAAATTTCAAATTACACATACACCTGCAAAGGCTCAAACAAAAAGGGAAAGGCTCGGTTGCTCTGGTAATTTTTATAATTTTATCTAGAAACACGTGGAAATAACTAATCACTGGCAGAATACATAAAAAGCTATATCAAAATAAAGAAAAATCTCGTTTGACAGTTAAATGATACCAGAATGTGTATATAATTTCCCTAAATGAGTTTTTCAGCCGCTAGTTATTAATCCAAAACTTATATTTTTAGAGTGTTTATTATTTATATAAATAAATAATAATGTTTAATTTTAAAAAACAATGAATTACAAGCGTAATATGACTTTTAGTCGCAGTTCCAAAACTCCATCAAAGCCTGTAATAAAATCGCCACTTGATAAGCAAATTATTATGAATATTAGGTAATTAAATTACTAGTACGTAATTATTATTATTTTATTGACATATTAACACGTTATTAGTATGACATTAATTTGTAATGGTATTTTTGAATAGATTGGAATGCGCTTTGTAATTTTGGTTTTGTGAATTTGGATTGTATTTCTAATGGCAATTTTACTATAATGCATATGGACTTTTAGAAGCACCATAAAAAGACTTTTTAGTAAAATCACTTTCCGCGTAAGCGCTGCCACTAGGCCACCGTACGTCAAAATCATAATAATTTTAGGGAGATTGTTCATATAATAATGGCTACTCTGATAAAAAAAATGACACTGACCACTTCACAGACTATAGCTTTAACGTTTCGTTTCACGTATGGTTATGTTGGATCGGGCCAGAACGAATATAGTGCAGTATCAGGATAATTTACTAGTTTTTTACTAGTACTTTACTAGTCAAAAATAAAAAAAAGTAATACAAAAATTCCCATTCACATTTAACGTTTAATTCTTTATGTCCACAAAAAACCTTTCAAAGACGGCCGTTATTTCTTTTTGTTAACAAAAGCAAGTCAGACTATCTAGCCTCATTAACAAGTAAGGTGTAATAAAAGTATTTCCCCTGCAAAGCGTGACAAAGCAAAAATATGCATACTTACGTGTGTTTCGCCTTCGCTAGAAGAAAGGTTTAGTAGGAGAACGAAGTAGATTCACAACTATTATATTTTTATTACTTAGAACTGTCAATAATCTGTAACAATTTGTAAGTTACAAACTCTTTGGTTCAAGATTCTAAATGTCGTAAAACGTCACACGCGATCATTTAAATAAAATAATTCAAATGTAAAATTTTCTGTAAATATTTTTTATGTAAAATAAAAAATGCAAAAAATGGAAATTAATAAAAAAAACAACAGAATACTGTAAGTATATACATTATCCATTTTTGTTATTTGCAAAATAACTTCACGTAAACCAGTTAGTTTACATGACCTTAATTCGCAAAAGAGTGCAGGAAAGTGGTTTATGGTAGTGAGACATAACGTTTCATGTTACATCCAATATTCTATCGAAACTTGTCGTAAAGCCGCCGCTGCTTTAATAGTGCATGACCATACTTAACCTCGACTTTGTGTGACTTAGACGTATTTTACGAGATTTATCTTATGATAGGTATTTGAAAATATTGACTATAATACTTGAGACTGGTAAATGGCGGGAACGCGGAAATAGTTTTGTCCCATTGTATTTTATTTCAAAACTAGTGTTTTTTCAAGTGTTTATATACAAAATAGTGTTGTTTTATACAAAAAGTGTCGAATTACAAGTGCGAGTGTGAGAAAGTGATATAATGTGGTGAAACATGACTTTTTGTGTTGCTCCCAAAACTCCATCGAAGCTTATAGTAAAGTCGCAACTACTTTATTAAAGCATGACTGGATTTGACTAACACCGACTGGACTTGACCAAGACTGGATTTTGATTGTAACTAAAGATGTTAAACATGAATTGCAAATACCGAAACATGAATTACAAAAACCGAATACGTGTCAATATGGCTTTACAGCTTTAGCCAGCTCGAAGGGGCAAATTAAATTTAAAAAATATAATTGTTTCAATGTTTTTTTTTTTAATTTCACAGGCAAATGAAATATCCCGCACCTTACTCGCAGTCATGGGCTGGCATAGGTCATTCAAAGAGGTCGTTTATAGCAGATAAAAACTCTAATAAGACTATCAGCGCGTAAGTAGTACACAAGAACGTAACTTTTGGAGAAAATATACGCTTCAGATCTGCATGACCTAATTCTACACAGCCTATTCTACAATCAAACAGCCGAAAGCGTGGGTTCGATTCCCACTTAGGAAAAGCATTTTGTGGTCTATACAAAATGTTTGTTCTGTGTCTGGGTGTTCTGTATGTATGTATTACAAGTATTTACAAAAAAAAAAATATGTATTCTATCAGTAATTTGACTTCCATAGTACAAGCTTTGCTTAATTTGGGGTCAAATGGCGCTGTGTATGTCCTACGATATTTAAAAAAATAATTAATCGCTAGCGAATCGATTTCTACAAGCTTACTTAAATCGATGCCTGCATCTTCGCCTAGCATGCGAGACTAGGCAAGAGGCAAGATGGCGGTAAACACAAGGTTTCTTTAAAGTAAAAGACTGCGGCAAATGTGTTTCGTTTTCATTGGCTGTTGCGTCAAAATCAAGAAGTCATTTAATCAGTTTAGGCCCTGGTAAGGCACTAATGAACGTTAAGTTACATGTTTGAATCTACCACCGGCTCGTAATTACACTTCAACTGAGAAGACTCCGGCAACAAACTCAGCAAGGCATTTTTTTGTGGATCTTTCTTTTCATATTAGGTTACAGTTTACAGTTAGGTATAGATATTAATACATTATGCTTACTACAATTGTCACTAAGCCAGGGGGATGCAAGTGCAGAGAGAAGCTACAACAACCATATATTACTGTCTTCCACGTAATGAGCCACCTTATAGTAGGCTTTGTCCATAAATAATGTAATTTTACAGAGTGCAGAGTATAACTAACAAATATTCTAATAGAGGCCCTACAACTCAGCGTAAATTAGACCCAACGCAACGATTCACGGGACTCGACCCTACGGTACCACATCTTAAGTACGGCGTATTCCCAAAGAAATTGTACATCACTCGGTAGGTATGCAATTATTTTTTTTAATTATATGTTGAAAGACCAACAACGATAAAAAATAACCTATGTGTCAATTTAAAATCTGAGCTGCTAGTGGCCGGATTTAGGTATATTTTTTACGTGTATGCTTTAATTCCGCCGCCCCATGTACCTTTCTAAAATAATAATATTCCTTGTAGTAAGAAAGGAATTAAAGTTAATTAAAATAATAAATTAGTCATTAAGAAAGGGCATTAAAGAAACAAGAATGTTTTTTTTTTACCAGTAAACATACCTAGTATTGATAATTTACCCCAAAAATGAGCTTGAGCTGCCGGTGAAGGAAAACATCATGAGGAAACCATAGCGTGGTGGTAGGGTACTTTCTAGTACTCGGCTGGCTAGCTACCACCCTCAAGTTGAAAATCTGCCGCCAAGCATCTAACGGTGTGTTCCGGCAGCCTCACTTGAGAGCCAGTTCCATTCCAGGCTAGGTGTGATTTACCATCTTCGACCACACCGTCACTTAACATCAGGTGAGTTGTGGACAAAAACATAGCCTGTCAGCCATAAAAAAAAAAACGATACGAATGAGTGTCTATGAGAATTTAACATATTAGTATAAAAAACCATGAGACAACCGGTGAACATGTTTGACTTTATCCTCTGAAATTAAGTGTGCTGCCTCTAAATCTGCCGCCCCTAGGACGCTGCCGCCCCTAGGTCGCGGCCTATGTGGCCTATTGATAAATCCAGGACTGTAAGTAATACTGATTATTTATTGGTCTGGTCAAGTCACAAGTCTGGTTCTTAAGTCTAGATAGTTTAGTGGCGTAATAAATTTCAAAATAAAAAATAAGTTGCAAATATTTAACCAATTCATATTTTGACGATTCGGAGCGATTGAAATGAGCACGAAATTTTCCATTACAAATACAAATATTTTATATTAATAACACCAATGTTATAAACAATTGAAATTGGAAAAACATTCTTCATGTAATTGATTTTGGACACTGTTCGTATGAGAACAGAAATTACGGTAGCAGTTGCTTCTTCTGGAATAGCGGCCACATTGTTAGGGCAGGTGCTCACTGACGGCGTGGCACGGCATGACACGGCAGGTTGTGCTGCGGCATCCCGCGGCGTTCCGTGGCATGCCGTGGCATCCTGCTGAAAGCCCAGGCACTCTGGCATCAATCAGTTTTGCTTTTACAGTGTGAGAGACAGAAAAGCGCGCGCCAGTGCGGCTTCTCCCTCCCTTGCCCCCGCGCACCAACCGGACTGCTAAAATGAATTCTAAACTCATTGAAATGAGATTGAAAATAACTTGATTAGTAATAAAATCCTTTGCCGTGACACGCCCTGCCGTGCCGTCACTGAGCGCCGGCCCTAAAAAATACAAATATTTTATTAATAACACCAAAGTTATACAAGAAAACAATTGAAATTGGGAAAATATTCTTCATGTAATCGATTTTGGACACTGTTCGTACGAGATCAGAAACTAAAGTAGCGTTGCTTCTTCTAGAATAGCAGCCACATTAAAATCAAGTAGGTCAAGGTTTTGCCATCGAACCTTCAAACTAACTGAACAACTGTAATGTAACATTGGGCCAATCCTTGACTGTTTGTGGTGTCGATCTAGAAAATGCATGTTCATGGTCAAATGTACGTGGCGTGGTCACGTGTCGCTTTACTTGTTCTTGCGGCTGATAACAAAACATAAAATGTCGTATATCACGATATAACCCGAGTGTAACAGATTAGCCACATATATTACACATGTGGCTCTGTTAAGTGCATCCCATATTGCACAATGCATAGTTTAATTCGACCGTGTATTGCTGACATGCGGTTGAAGTAATTGATTTTTGTATTCTTATTCTGTATTATTATAATAAATTACTCAAAATCAAAAAGTCATTTATTCAGTTTAGGCCCTGGTAAGGCACTTATGAATGTTGAATCTACCACCGGCTCGTAATTACACTTCAACTGAGAAGACTCCGGCAAGAAACTCAGCAAGGCATTTTGCTGTTTGTGTGGATGTTTCTTATCATATTAGGTTACAGTTTATACAGTTTACAGTTATAGATATTAATACATTATGCTTACTACAATTGTCACTTAGCCAGGGGGATGCAAGTGCAGAGAGAAGCTACTACAACCATATATTCCTGTCTTCCACGTAATGAGCCACCTTATAGTAGGCTTTGTCAATTAACCTCCGCTTTATAAAATAAACCAAACTAATATTTATTTTGTATACATTATATTACGTTCATAAAAGCCTAAATTAAGTTCAGCTAAAAGGTAATACGGCATTCATTGTCTGACGGTACGAAGTTCGCCGCGTCAGTTACTTAATATTAAAAAAAAAGTACTTCTAATTTTAAATCTTGTCGTGTGTATGATAGCGATCAGTCTCGCATACTGAACGTCAAGCCGTCAGGCCGCATTGCGACGCAAGCGGACCACGCCAGGCGAGAACAGGTGAATTTTCCCAAGAAGACACACTGCGTCGTCGAAGCAAGGTGTCAGAAAATCGATCGGCCCGCTATAAAGAAAGTGTCGACGGTGCAAAAGTTCTTGCAAAATACACAAAAAGTGCAAGGTACTACAACACAAAGTACATACAATTTATTTTTGACAAGTATTGTCGCAGTACACTGAGAAAAATAGTTCATCTTAGGCCGGTCGGCGAGTTAATAGCCCACTCTTGCGTTGAAGCTTAGGGTTGTCACTTTTATTTTAAATTAAATATTATTTGCGTATTATGAGCAGCACTATAAAACTGCGCTAAATAAAATGTCCGGTAAAGTTTAAATAATAAAGTGGTCGGTGAGAGCAGGCGCATGTGAGCGCGCGTGCGGTGTACTGGAACGCGCGTGACCAAACTCACGGCAAGGCCCTGACTGCCGGCACCCGAGTCTCCCCGAAATTAAGCTAACGTGTGCGTGGCAGTGTGTACACACACGGCGCCCGGTACGCACGCACACATTCAAACTCTTTTGACTCCTCTGACTTCCCCCTACTTAGCTCAGTTGTTTTGCTTTAAGAGATCTTGAAGCAAAACATCTTAAGCCTTAAGCGTGGTAGCTAGCCAGCCGATTAATTACTAGAGGGTACGGGGGGCGTTCAAGTATGACGTAACGCAATTATGAAAGTTTTTGTAATATCGCAACGTGTTTCTATATCTCCCTTACTTTTTCCGTCCTACTTCTCATCATAATGTCCTGTCCATTTTCATTTTAGAGTTATTGTTTCCACGTTCACATCTTTATTAAAATATTCTTAACTGTATTTCCAGGTGAAACGTCTGACGGGCCAGTATTTGTGTTTCGACCCCTCGAACACCGTAACTTGCATAGTTTGACACTCTCTGCGAGCACCCATCTTGATATCAAGCCAAAACCCTTGCATAACTCCATACTGCCACCACAGCTATACAAACTATACAAATAAATGACGCAATACATAATATATATTCTCGTGAGACAACATCGAGCTTAGCTTAGCGATGATAGCTCAGTGGTTAGCGCGGTCGGTTCGCATGCCGAAGGGCGTGGGTTCAAACCCCAACAATTAGCTTGAGCTGCCGGTGAAGGAAAACATCGTGAGGAAACCATAGCGTGGTGGTAGGGTACTTTCTAGTACTCGGCTGGCTAGCTACCACCCTCAAGTTGAAAATCTGCCGCCAAGCATCTAACGGTGTGTTCCGGCAGCCTCACTTGAGAGCCAGTACTATTCCAGGCTAGGTGTGCTTTACCATCTTCGACCACACCGTAACTTAACATCAAGTGAGTTGTGGTCAAACACGTAGCCTGTCAGCGATAAAAAAAAAAGCTTAAAGTACTTTTTAAAAGTGTTGTCGATTCATCAAACATGAACATGTTGAAGTCACTTCCCGCCGTCTGTACGCTTAGATCTCTCAAACTGCGCAACGGATTTTAATGCGGTTTTCATCAATAGACAGAGTGATTCAAGAGGAAGGTTTATATGTATGAATACCAAAAATCAAAGTCACACTGACAAAGAAATTCGCAATCATCATCATCCATATCCTTCTTCTTTCCTGCTATCATCTCACAGTATTCCAGACATTTCAACTGAAAACAAATCGCAATCAGGTGCCCGGAGATTATTGAATGCAGTCAAGGAGGGTGAGATAAGGGAGTACAAATTTAAGTCCGCTAGAGATGCTGTTCGATTTTAGTAAACTTTACTATAATTTTTGTAATTTTCACAAATTTCTATGCTAGAGCCATTATTCTTAGAGTTCATCATAGGTTTGAGATTATGCAAAAGCCTAATTAGAGGCAAAGATGTAAAATGTACTTTATTACAATTACATTGTAGAAGTGTTTAGAGCAATAAAACCCAATTCATGACTAAACTTTATAATAAGTAAATATTTATTTCAATTAAATTGATTTTATTTATCTGTAGAATAGTTTCCTCAATCGTTTGTTTCGGCGCTGACCAAAGTTTCCACAGCGTCTCCGCTGTCTGGCTAAAAGAAAAGGTATAAATTTGATAGTCAATCAATCTTCACATCATCAGCCATAGGACGTCCACTGCTGGACATAGGCCTCCTCCTGGGGGGGTTTTGCCAATACTCGCCACGCTTGGCAGGCGGGTTGGCGAGCGCAGTTAGGTGTGATTGTTCAAGGAAGACGCTGCTGCCCATCTTCCGGATTACATCCCTTAGCCGACTCTTACGGCAACCACGGGTAGAGAGGGTGGGGTACTATTCTTACGCCGGCACCACCACGGCAATCAATCTTAAAGAAGTACAAGTAGAAGTAGAAGTATAGATTTGTGGAAAATTCGTTGAAAACAATTTGTCGAAAACACAATTCGTCGAATCACATTTGGACCACAAATCAAAGATGGTAAACGACACCGAGCCTGGAATGGTAGTGGCTCTCAAGCGAGGCTGTCGGAACACACCGTTAGATACTTGGCGGCAGATTTTTAAATAGAGGGTGGTAGCTAGCCAGCCGAGTACTAGAAAATAACCTACCACCATGTTCCTCGTTCGATGAATTGTGATTCGACGAATTTTCCGCAGACTGCACAAATGTGCGTGGCTGAGAAGTCATAGAGAAGTAAGTGCGAAAATTCAAATTCTATAATTAATTTATTATACTATGGGAACTGACGTGGTTTTAACATGTTTTTGTTTTACTTACGGAATTACTCCCCTATTTTTATCACCTAATCACCAAATTTTATCGGAAACTCCTGACTATAGTTTTAGCTACATCCAGTGGCTTTGATATTAAGCAAAGATGTGGTCTACGATGGCGCACGCTCGCCTAGAAGAAACCGATTCACTCGCGACTTGAAGGCACCCAGATTGTATCCATCAGGGAACACCCACTCGGGCAGCAAATTCTAATGTTTAGCGGTTCGCACGATGAAGGTAGATTTAATATGTTTAGTTCCACTTTTAGGAACATCTACCATGAAGCAATATCGTTTGACTTTTAGGAACATTTACCATGAAGCGATATCGTTTGACTTTTAGGAATTTCTACCATGAAGCAATATCGTTTGACTTTTAAGAACATCTACCATGAAGCAATATCGTTTGACTTTTAGGAACATCTACCATGAAGCAATATCGTTTGACTTTTAGGGGCATCTACCAAGAAGCGATATCGTTTGACTTTTAGGAACATCTACCATGAAGCAATATCGTTTGACTTTTAGGGACATCTACCAAGAAGCGATATCGTTTGACTTTTAGGAACATCTACCATGAAGCAATATTGTTTGACTTTTAGGAACATCTACCATGAAGCAATATCGTTTCACTCTTGTTGATTACTCAAAATGAACTTCTGCAAAGTAACGCATTTCCTTCACATTCTTACTTTTTTCTAAAAAGAACTCAATCGTGCACGTAATATATCTCCTTTTCTATCTACCCTATCTCGTAGTTATTTACCACCATATCAGCGACAGTGAGTGGCGGGTCGTCTTCCCTAATGACGGTCTCCCCGTCAAGTTTATTCAGGTTGGGCAGTCTTCGAGCTACTTCAGAGCGCCACGTCTCCAGCTCGCATGCGTCATATAACGGGTTACCCACAAACAGGAGCTCTTCTAGGTGCGGTAATTCCTGCAGAATTGAATATTTTAGCTAGGTGTTTGACCACAGCTCACCTGATGTTAAGTGACGGTGTGGTCAAAGATTGTAAATACACCTAGCCTGGAATGGAACTGGCTCTCATGTGAGGCTGCCGGAACACACCGTTAAATGCTTGGCGGCAGATTTTTAACTTGAAGGTGGTAGCTAGCCAGCTGAGTACTAGAAAGTACCCTACTACCACGCTATGGTTTCCTCACGATGTTTTCCTTCACCGGCAGCTCAAGCTTATTGTTGGGGTTTGAACCCACGCCCTTCGGCATGCGAACCGACCGCGCTAACCACTGAGCTATCATCGCTACAAAAGTCTAGTCAGTAGTCTATCGCTACTACTGGCTCTTAAGTGGGACTGTCGGAACAGTGCTAGATGCTTGGCGACAGATTTTCAACTTTAGGGTGGTAGCTAGCTCTAGCTCTAGCTAGTCGAGTACTAGAAAGTACCCTATCACCATGCTACGGTTTCCTTACGATATTTTCCTTTACCGGTACCTTAAGTACATTGTTGGGATTTCAACCCACGCCCACCGGCGTGTGGTAAGAAAAAAACTGTCTATGACTACTGCAGTAATACACAGAACTTTGGGTAGCAAAACAAAGTCCAGGGCATCGTTGATTTGCCGCTCATTACTTGGCGCCTCAAGCTGATTCTAAACTAGGCAAAAGCTGAGCTTTGTGAGGGCTCGCGTAATTTTCTAACGGGTAATAATTTTTAAGACAGTATTTTTTTAAATTGAGTTTAGTTCTGTTGCAGCGATGTTAACTCTTTGGTTTTCTAACAGATGGCGTTAGTAATACAATAATTTTCTGTCCAATGAATACAAAACTGTTAATGTTAATTTTTTTTAAAGGTCATAAAATTATAATTTTTTTGACAGATAACACATCTAGATATGAAGTTAAATTACTATGTTATAGCACAAATCTATAGGTGTGATAGTTTTTCACTAAAGTGTACCACAAAAATGTTAAGATTGTGGGATAGTGTTAGGGCTCGCTTCGCTCGCCCTGATAAATGTTGGCTGGTATTTAGTTTGAGTTGAAGTGACCTGCAGTTTATTGAACTCTGACCACTCCTTGACAAGATTGTTGCTCATATAAAGTACGCGGAGGTTGCGTAACACGTGGATGCCCTTCAGTTTCTCCACCAGATTGTACGATATCCACAGCTCATGCAGCGTCTCTCCCAGACATTCCTAAAGAAAATAATGTCTACGCTATGAAAGATAGTTCACAAAAAACTTTTATCAAGTTTCGATAATATGGTAGATGAGAAATTCATAATTCATTAATTGCCCTGCCAACCTTTTTGATTCATTGTTAGTATATATATGCTTTAAGAGCGGTAGGACGTTGGTTCGATTCTCAGCCAGGACAAACATTTTGTGTTACAAAGCAGATGTTTGTTCTGTGTCTGGGTGTTCTGTATACACATATATATTTATTGCAAGGTACACGTGAAATATGTTACAGTATATAAAATGTAAACGCTACACATCACATACACTCTTACGGCATGCTAAATAATTATTAAAAAAAAGTTATTGGGTAACATAAAACAACATAAAGAATTCCAAAATGTCACATTTAGATTTAATCAAAATATTGTATATACTCGTATTGTATATATAAATGGTAAGTTAACAAATGTCAGAAAATAATGTCAATGAAAAATTAATGGCAAAACAATAACTCATTAATAATGAAATTAATTTGTTTACAATATGTCATAGTACCAATTCTTTTTTTTTTTTTTTTTGCTCAGACACTTTGTGTATTTGAAAAGTTATTAGTAAACTTATCAGATTCAAATGGAAACTGGATCCAACTTAAAGTACTGTAATTTTTCACATATAAGATGTACCTATTTCCAAGAAAAATTAATGACCTGAAGAAGAATAATGTGACTAAATATTCAACGTACCATTCCAGCAAACGATTTGATATAATTTCGACCCAAAGATAAGACGCGTAATTTCTTTAGGCTTGTTAATCCCGACACTTTTTCAATTGTGTTCGTAGACAAACTCAATTTCCTGACAAAATATTAAACAATAAATTAGAATGTCATACCCGATGAACTCCAGGACTCCATGGTCCTGGAATCAAGTAAAATCAAAACAATTATTTTTGTATCAAATATAGTGCATATATTGCTTTAATAGAACTTTTTTTTATGTTTTTGGCATTACGCTTTGTGTATTTGCTAGTGTCAAGTATTCTAATATATTTAGGATTTTTTATGAAAATTAAGTTAAATAAGTCAGTAACACAAATAACTCATACTATAGTAATGGTCACTATAATACAACCTTCGTTTGAATTTTTTAAGTTAAACAAAAAGTTATGTTTCACCTCATTGTATCACTTTCATACACTTGATTTAGCATGCTATTAATAAAACACTATAATAAAAAAACTCGGACACTCCAAAAAGCACAAATTTTGGAAAATAATTCAATTTCAACGCGGCCACTTTTTTTTCGACACTGGCACGTTCGTGCATTGTGCCAGTTCTCAAGTGTACATTAATATATTATTTATTGTGTTTTTTGGCTTTACACAGTTTTGTTATAACACAGTAATAAATGGTATTGCTTATTATATGTCTATGTGTCATACTCACTCACACTCAGTGAGAGTAGCCAAAGTGCTGTCCATTTTCTCAATCGGCGGCCATTGAAATACTAAACTGACTTCCGTAGCAGTAGCCGCTTGCTGACCACTCTTTTCCTCCCATTTCTTTATGGCTTCTTTTATAGTCGTTGCTTTAGCCATTTACTTTATTTAATGTATAAGAATATCCTCAAAAGCTCTGTATTCTAATTCAATTTATGAAAGCTATCGATATAACATGAACGTTTTCCGTAGCAACGCCAAGCGGTAATAGTCTGTATTGAATCTCCCGCCATTTTCTTATCAACAGCATAAAGACTCGCTTACTTTATAATTGATATCTTATTATTAGTACATTGACACAAAATAGATAAATTGATATTTTGTAGAAAGTAAATTTTCAGGTTTTTATTTATTTGAGTAGATGATCGTATTAATGAAACACATGAATAATTCTTACATATAAAGTACATTCAACAACAGGAAGTCCATTCGCGGCCATATTGATATAATGGATTGACGGCGGGAGTCGTCGGGCGATGACTTCTACTACGCAACGCAAGCCGCTGAATCACGAAATGGCGTCTTATTGAACATAGCTGCCACGCCTCGATATTATTTCATTGAAATAATTGTGTTTTACGTTACTTTACCAACAGAATCGGTGCTAAAAATATTGAAAAAGTTTAGAGGTCTATCAGTGCAAAACTTATTTCAGTAATTCTGACGTTTTAAAAGTCAAGATTCTTTTTTAATTTTTTCTCCATACGATTTCTTTTTTTTAATAAAAAAAAAAAACAAACGCCAATCTATTCTCCTACCCAAACAAGTGAAATAAATCGAAGATTTTTAATGTAATTTGTTGGATTGTGTGCTATTATAAAGCAGTTTCGTAGTATTTTTATTTGGTAAGAATATTTCTATTCCTTCTAGATCAATCTCTCATATATTTTACGAAATTCCATAGTACTATTTACTTTTTTCTACGGTTAGTGACGCCATAGCCAAATGTTTATTTTTTCCGAAAAAGTTAATATTCATTGACATTTATTTCCCGCTTTTGAGTTTTCGAATTACGATAAATGCACAGAACTTTTATAATTATATTAAATGTTTGGAATTATAGATTTTGTGTACTTAAAAATACATAGTATAATGCTCCCCTCGTAACCTATCTTCTCGCGGTTAGGTTAGCTTCACATATAGTTGCAATAGCATGAAAATGTATATATAAATTATTTTCATGTAGTTGTTTCTTTCAGCTAGCGTTTAATTGTGATAAAATGGATCAGGACTTAATTTCGTCGGCTTCGATGCCTATTAAGATCAAGGTAAGTGTACTGAGTAATAGTAACTACTACACGCCAAAGAATTAAAATCGCAATTGGTATATTCAAACTTATTGTTGCACAAGTTAATCATTAACTACCTTACTGAAATAGCAACCAAATTCTAGCCTAGCTTTGTCTTATTTTATAGTAATAATAGCTATAATGCTAATATTTGTTCAGTTTAATACAACACTCTTTGCTCCACATTCTAAACCTCTCAATATTGAGGATGTTATAGAAACTAATGATCATGTGCAGCATTTTGTTGCCATCATGGAAGTGCCTTGTTCATCTTGTTACTTTGCTTTTATTTGTTGATATGGGAAGTGACCCATGATATATGACTGATATAGACCTATATAGGTAATAGTTTTTTTACAACACAATACAAATTATTATTTTGTGGTATATGGAAACCTCCCTAAGTACAATATTCTCGTAGTCGTTTGAAGCTAGCAAACCTTCACTTGGCCAGTGTGGTGGATTATGTCTTTACCCGCCTCATAATGAAAATAGAGAGTGTCTATCACCACAAGCTCAAAAAAGTGACATCGTTTCATAGTAGATGTTCCAAAAACTCGAACGAAACGATTTGATTCCACGTTCATTGTGCGGACTGCTAGACAGTGGAATGCGCTGCCTGAGTGGGTGTTCCCCCGATGGATATAATCTGGGTGTCTTCAAGTCGAGAGTGAATCGGTATCTTCTAGGCAAGCGTGCTCCATCTTAGACTGCATTATCACGTAACATCAGGTAAGATGGCGGTCAAACGTAAGCCTATCTATAATTTAAAAAAAAAACTTTGTTTTTTATAAATAGGGTCAAATAACAATATGTGATCACGTTACATTTACACAATATTCTATGTAGATACTTATTTTTCTGTTAAGATGATCTCTGTTCCTAACCAGTCATTTATAATTTTAGGAGGAGATAGATTCGGACAGTGAAGAGGTCCAATGCCGCTTGTGCCACAAAACATTTGCGAGTCACATTGCACTTCGGAACCATGCCGGTATGGACCATATTGAAGCCTTCGCTAATGGAGACCCAAGTGTCTGGACCAAGCATCCGGATGAAATCTCTGTAAGTTTCTCTCAATATGGGATGATAGGTTTGACTTCAACTTTTTTTGAAGAATCCTGCAGTGCTGCCATTATTTTAAAATAATAAGTTAGTGTAGTGTTTGCAGTAAGAGGGGAGCGACGACAAGTAAACAACCGTTCGTTGCAGTGTCCGTTTAATACTGGCGAAAGAATCATAACACATCGCATAGCATAGTGCGTAGGTAGGTAGGCCTATACGTATGTACATACATATCATTTAGTCTAATATGTTAGGGCACTGGCCACACTCTACACTGCCAATTGAAGTACGATTGCAAAAAGAAAGAAGAGTCTGATCTTTTGTCAATTTTAGGTGAACACTGCCAAGAAGAAAAAGTCCACGAAGCGCAAAATGGGAGTCCTATCTACATTTTCTACGAGCATCGCTGGGAACAATGTGAGCTATATTATTGTGAAATCTGAGAGTCCTCTCGCAGCGGCCACAAGGAAAAACAAAAAGGAAAAGGAAACTAAAAAGGTGGTCGTCCCTAAGAAACCTAAGCCTGTACAGGCCATCACGTGAGTACTAAAATAAATATTGCAAAACATTACACACAGCGCCATCTGACCCAAACTAAACAAAGCTTGTACTACGGAAGTCAGATAACTGATAGAATACTTAAATACTTTTTATAGCACAAACATTAGTTTATACCACAAAACGTTTTTTTTAAATGTCTGACAGGCTAGTTGTTTGACCACAGCTCACCTGGTGTTACGTGACGGTGTGGTCGAAGATGGTAAAGCACACCTAGCCTGGAATGGAACTGGCTCTCAAGTGAGGATGCCGGAACACACCGTTAGATGCTTGGCGGCAGATTTTCAACTTGAAGGTGGTAGCTGGCCAGCCGAGTACTAGAAAGTACCCTACCACCACGCTATGGTTTCCTCACGATGTTTTCCTTCACCGCCAGCTCAAGTTCATTGTTGGGGTTTGAACCCACGCCCTTCGGCATGCGAACCTACCGCGCTAACCACTGAACCATCATCACTACAAAATTAAATTAAATTATCGTGGGTGGGAATGGAACCCACGCCCTACAGCTCTTAAAGCAGATATACTACCAATGAGGCAAGGGCTGTTGGTTTATTACAGAAGTCGAATAGGTGCATCATTGCTGCAGTATTTTCTCTCATAAAATATAAATTAGAAAATCAAATAACTCAAAAATCTTATTTATTGTACAAAGTCACTTCATTGTCGCTGTCTAGCGGTCCACACAATAAATGTGGAATCAAATCGTCGCTCAAATATGCTCGTTATAAAAATATAAAAGAAACCCTACAAATGCTCTCCTGTCCAATCCAGATGTACTACCGAATGAACTACTTTACTTGGTGGTAGATCTTTTTAACAGGAGGTCGTCTAGTTACCACTGCAGTACTAAATATTCTGCTGCCAAGCAGTAGTGTTTAAACATTATTGTGAAAGCTGCAACGAAATTACAAGGCTGTTGAGACTAAATCGAATATCTCAAAGTAATAAGTTTTTAGCGATGATAGCTCTGTCGTTAGCGTGGTCGGTTCATACGATGAGCGTGGGTTCAAATCCCAACAATGAGCTTGAGCTACCAGTGAAGAAAACCATAGTATGGTGGTAGGGTACTCTCTAATACTCGGCTGGCTAGCTACCACACGAGAGTTGAAAATCTGCTGCCAAGCATCTAACGGTGTGTTCCGGCAGCCTCACTTGAGAGCCAGTTATATTCTGTGCTAGATGTGCTTTAATATCTTTGACTACACCGTCACTTAGCATCAGGTGAGCTGTGGTCAAAAAAAAAGTGCCAAAGCAGCGATGCCCTGATCATTGTTTTATTACTCGAAAGTTCTATGTATCGCTGCAATGATCAAATGTTTGTTCTATGTCTGGGTGTTCTGTATGTATTATAAGTATATATTTACAAAAAAAAAAGTATTTATGTATTCTATCAGTTATCTGACTTCCATCGCACAAGCTCTGCTTAGTTTGGGGTCAGATGGCGCTGTGTGTAATGTGTGCTACAATACAATATATTTAATTGATAATGTTTTGTCTTATATTGACATTCTATTAATTTTATTGACATTGTAATTTCATTGACATTTTATAAATTTTATTGACATTGTAATTTTATAGTCATTTTATTTTCATTTTAATTTCATTGACATTTTGATTTTCATAATTTAATTTTTTTTTAATATATTTTTATGTGACAATATTTGTTTTTTTATATTTCAATTTTATTAAAGCTCTTAAAATTATTTAAATTTTATGACTTATGTAAAAGCATAAATTACTGCTAATATTGTGTTGCCATCAGAAATTTGTACGCCTCTCCAGGCATAACATGAAGCTCATACATTTAGTTACGCACATCATATATCAGTACCTGGATGACCGAGCTTTGCTTGGCTGAAAACACGGATAAAACGACGTTTTCTTAAAATGAAACCTAGCTAGATCGATTTATCGCCCCCGAAACTCCCTGCATACTAAATTACATGAAAATTGTTGAAGCCGTTTCCGAGATTTAGAAAATATATATATACAAGAATTGCTCATTTAAAGGTATTAGAAAGATTGGTGCCGTGGTGGTGCCGGTGTAAGAATAGTACCCCACCCTCTCTGCCCGTGGTTGCCGTAAGAGTCGGCTAAGGGATGTAATCCGGAAGATGGGCAGCAGCGTCTTCCTTGAACAATCACACCTAACTGCGCTCGCCAACCCGCCTGCCGAGCGTGGCGAGTATTGGCAAAACCCCCCCAGGAGGAGGCCTATGTCCAGCAGTGGACGTCCTATGGCTGATGATGTGAGATAGATTAGTTACTCATGTTATTGCAAATAAATAAATCTTTCTCTTTGCCATCAGGAGAGTGTCTCGTTCGTCTCTCCAGGTTTATATTTCTTCGTAATGAGGTTAACGTGGTCAAGGTAATGTGGACGGTTACAGGGGTCCATTTGAGTGCCTGGAACCATCACCGCTAGGGGCGGACGGCGCGTGCCACCAGATCTTCTTCTCGTGTTGCGAGTACTCGCTCCACTCGCGGCAGGAACACGCCAAGCGACGCCGCGCGCCTCGATGTCAGGTAACCTCATTGTGACTTGGAGTCAGGGATGGATCTATATAAAGGCTTTTTAACCTGCAGCGCCCCCAGCCTCCATTGAAAACGAAATAGTAAACAGGAATATATGGTTGTTGTAGCTTCTCTCTGCACTTGCACCCCACTGGCTAAGTGACAACTGTAGTAAGCATAATGTATTAATATTTATAACTGTAAACTGTAACCTAATATGAAAAGAAAGATCCACAAAAAAATGCCTTGCTGAGTTTCTTGCCGGAGTCTTCCGAGTTGAAGTGTAATCACGAGCCGGTGGTAGATTCAAACATGTAACTTAACGTTCATAAGTGCATTACCAGGGCCTAAACTGAATAAATGACTTTTGATTTGATTTGATTTGAGTACAGTGAAATTTGTATGCTAATTTATGAAAAGAAACTTGTTGATGTTTTCCCTAATTATTATACCTTAAAATTGTTTTAACGTTGCCACTGCCTGTGAAGCGGAGCGCTCTTTCTCCAGGATGTCGTATATAGAAAACAAATATAGGACAACAATGTCAAACTAAATCATTTATCAGCTCTTTCCATAAATTGTGATTTAACATAGGACTTGAATGTGATGAGCGAATAAAGGAATTTGCGGCGCAATACGCAAATATATTGCTTTATAATTTCATAATACCTGGATGACCGAACTTTGCTCGGTTTTTCATTGCCTGAAAACACGGATAAAACAACGTTTTCTAGAAATGAAACCTAGCTAGATCGATTTATCGCCCCCGAAACCCCCTGCATACTAAACTTCATGAAAATCTTTGGAGCCGTTTCCGAGATCCAGTTTATATATACAAGAATTGCTCGTTTAAAGGTATAAGATGTATCAAATGTAACTACATAACCTGTTGATTTGTTTTGCGATATCTCTCCGTTGCTGTTTGTGTGTATAGTCGTCTGCCGCGTTTGTCTGTTTGTTCGCAATAAACTTAAAAACTACTCAACAGATTATCATACGAGTTTCACCAATAGATAGAGTGGATTCATGAGGAAGGTTTAGGTATATAATATGTCAAGGTTTATGTGTAAATTGGTTGAAATACAAGCTTTTATCTGGGACAATGAACTACCCGTTACAGGTTATAATTAGGTAATTACTATACCAAGAATATAGAGATGTATAGGAATATAGGGATGGATACGAATAGGGATGGCCAAAAATGCAATGTCCCAGTTGCATAAGAAAAACTAAAACCAAATTGGTGACGTCGCTAGTTTTCTCCATATTCAGTTATGGAGCGGAGACCTGGACACTGAAAAAGGCTGACAGAGACCGAATAGAACGATAGCCGCGAAATTGAATGTGGTGCTGGAGGAAAATCTACAGATTCCATGCACCGCATTTCGCACCAACGTGTCTATTCTGAGAGAGCTTAATGTCATAACTCGACTTTCAACCATCAAGCCTTCGTAGGGTGCTGGAATTCTTCGGACATATTGCCCGTAAAGAGGGTCACAATCTTGAACAGCTGATGGTGACAGGCAAGGTAGATGGCAAACGTCCCAGAGGACGCAGTCCCACGAGATGGTCGGACCTAATACGATCTTTGTACATCAACTTCCACAAGCTAAGGATCGCAGCAGATGGAGGGGAATCGCACGAGAGAAACTGATGCAGCGGGGGAGTCACGACCCTCAGTAATGAGGAGAACGACGCGAGGGGGGAGGATACCAAGAATATAGCCTACACGTCAAATATTCACAAGAATTTGTTTTTGAATTTTTAGGGATTGATGTTCAAAAATTACATTTATTATATTTTGATGAGCGCCAAAGCAGGGATGGCGAAACTTTTTCCTTCGCGGGCCAATATTTACTAACGACATATATGGCGGGCCAAGCTGCTACATTTTTGTCTATTATGTTTACTGTAACGACGACACACCGCGCGCGCCCGGTCGATAGCTTCATATTCGGTTCTCGTTCATACTGCTCGCGCTAGCGAAACAATACGTGGTTGTTTTATGCGAGCCGCGCTCTGCCAATGAGAATAAAATTTCTAACAATACGAAAATTACACTTGATTTTTGTTTGATGGTCGCGGGCCAGATTTTAACGCTTCGCGGGCCGGAGATGGCCCGCGGGCCGTAGTTTCCCCATCACTAGACTTTGTTTTGCTACTCAAAGTTCTGTGTATCGCTGCAATGGTCATGGACAGGCGTTATCTCTTAACATCAGGGGAGCGTCTTGTTCCTTTCAAAATCAAAATCAAAAGTCATTTATTCAGTTTAAGCCCTGGTAAGGCACTTATGAACGTTAAGTTACATGTTTGAATCTACCACCGGCTCGTAATTACACTTCAACTGAGAAGACTCCGGCAACAAACTCAGCAAGGCATTTTTTTGTGGATCTTTCTTTTCATATTAGGTTACAATTTACAGTTATAAATATTAATACATACATTATGCTTACTACAATTGTCTCTTAGCCAGGGGGATGCAAGTGCAGAGAGAAGCTACTACAACCATATATTCCTGTATTCCACGTAATGAGCCACCTCATAGTAGGCTTTGTCAATTAACCTCTGCTTTATAAAATCTTTGAATTTATTATAGGACATTTTAGTTACCTCAAGTGGGATTTTATTATAGAATCTAACGCAATTCCCGAGAAAAGACTTATTAGCTTTAGATAACCTGAATCTAGGTGTCACAATTTTATCTTTATTTCTTGTATTTAAGTTATGGCGGCTACTATTAATTTCAAATGAATTTAAATTAATATGTAGAGACAGAAGCAATGTGTTTTATTTCCAGGTTTGCGAGAGGACGTTGCCGGCCCGTCGCGGAGACGAAGAAAACCCATACGCATGTGATGTAAGAATCTATCTCAGAGCTCTATTCCCATTCCCTTAAATAGGCACGATTAACAGTTTTGTAAGCGATGATAGCACAGTGGTTAGCGCGGTCGGTTCGCATGCCGAAAGGCGTGGGTTCAAACCCCAACAATGAGCTTGAGCTGTCGGTGAAGGAAAACATCGCGAGGAAACCATAGCGTGGTGGTAGAGTACTTTCTAGTACTCGGCTGGCTAGCTACCACCCTCAAGTTGAAAATCTGCCGCCAAGCATCTAACAGTGTGTTACGACAGCCTCACTTGACAGCCAGTTCCATTCCAGGCTAGGTGTGCTTTACCATCTTCGACCACACCGTCACTTAACATCAGGTGAGTTGTGGTCAAACACCTAGACAGTCAGCCATAAAAAAAAAGTTATTAAAAATTCACTAAAATGATGTATTTAAGATGTAAGTTCCCGAAGATGTGTAAAGTCTGCCAACCCGCATTTGACCAGAGTGGCAAACAATGAGAAGTCCACCGTCCGGCCGTCGCGTTGGACAGCTTTCAAAAACAAAGCTGACCATGTATTTAATGTTTTTGTGTTCGTTGCAGACGTGTGGTGCCAATTTCCCCACGGACGCGGAGCTGGAGACGCACATGAGCAAAGCGCACGTCAAGGTGAAGCCCTACGCGTGTGGCATCTGCCACAAACGGTTCACGCAACAGGTAACACCGACGTTACTATTTTTATTCAAATACGCAAAATGAGGGTAGATTTCAACCATATACATAGAAACTCTTTATTGTGCACACGAAACACGAAAAATAGAAAAAAAAGTACAGAAAACAAAATAATTTTATGAGCTAGTGTCACAAGTGACGGTCTTATCGTTAAAAGCGATCTCTTTCAGGCAACCGAGAATGGAAAACACGATATAGATCAAGAATAGATGTTTTAACACGAATAAGTTAAAAATATAAATATAGTAGCGGCGCCCCGCGGTTTTACTCGCGTGGTGATGGATGATGATGGTGATGAAAAGTATCCTATGTTTTATTCCAGGGCCTAAAGTATCTACATGCAAAATTTCATATAAATCCGTTCAGCCGTTCAGGCGTGATTGAGTAACAAACATCCATCCATCCAAACTTTTACATTTATATATATACTAGTATGTCGCGTGGTTGCGCGGGCCGCAAGCGGCCCGCGGAGGGGGGTATACAGCAAGGGGGGCAAATCAGACAGGAGTTTTTGTACTTTGTGTTTGACTTTAAAAAACATAAAAATGGGTAAAGAATCGCAATACGGTTCAATATTGGCTGATGATGATGATGGTGAATTAATGACTGGCATCCTAAGACCAAGTCCAGATATAAAAACTTTAAAAAAATATACAAAATTAATGATGGGTAAGAAAACGGAATACGGTTCAATATTTGCTGAAGATGATGATGATGATGGTGAATTAATGACCGGCATCCTGGGACTGGTGGTGAATTAATGACCGGCTACCTAAGACCAAGTTCAGTAAAAACTTTAAAAAAGAAAAACAAAATGAAAGAAGTAAAGAATCGCAACAAGGTTCAAAATTGGCTGATTGTTATGATGATTAAGAAAGTAGGTACGTTACCCTAAGAAAAACTCCATTAAAAAAAAAGTAAAACAATAAGTACTTTGCGTGGTTGCGCGGCCTGGGGTGTACGGCGAGGGGGGAGGTCAGACAGTTATTTTTATTGTATTTGACTTATAAAAACTTAAATAATTAAAAAGCAGTAGGTATCATAAATGGGTAAAGAATCGCAATAAAGTTAGTTTGGCTGATGATTATTATGACTTATTTATGACCAAACCCAAAGACAGTTGAAGATTGGTAAAGTCGTCAAGTCCAATTAAAAAAAACTTAATACTTATATATTTTAAAAAAACTCTGTAAAATTTTGCACTTGATACAGATTAGTGCAGTGTTGTTGACAAACCCTCTATACTATATTAGATGAAATTAAGTAAATAAAATTACTCGCGAAATACTACAACAGTTACAAATAGGTACCTATCTAAGTTTCGGCAGCAACAAGACTGATTTGGACCATATAAATAACTTGTAAGTAAATACTCATTCAAAAATAATCACAATTGTAAGTTTAAAAAGTAGATATAATAGATGTACCTACACGAATACATATATGTACTACCAAAACTACTTAAAGTTTATCAGTACCTAATTATGTTTATCACCGCGTCTTAATCGCACAAAAAAAACTATTATATGAAAAAAAAATTAGTTTATTTACCTCGACAGTTCGACCATGTTGCATTAGCCGTGGTCTTTTGATGTGTCCAAAGTTTAAAAATTAGATATGCACTTATACATCGATCTTTAAAACACGAAAAGTAATCGAAATTAAACAACACTCACGTCCTACTGAAAAATACTGTAAACAATAATTTTTTTAAAACATTGCTAACGTGTCAAAAGTCCCTGAGCGAGTAAATAAATAAGAGACACAGATTAGTGCGTCATAGGAATAATAATATAGACAAAAAAAAACGAGTTTTTGAAAACCGACCTTACTCGCAGGTAATAAGGGATGCAAATTAATACGTCATAGGAACAATAGACAAAACGAACCGTTTAATAATAACCGACTTTACTATGCAGATAATAAAATGCAATAACCGACCTTATTTCGCAGAGCATAAAAATTAAGTTTCCCTCACGATGCAGTTTATCTTTTCGTTTAAGCTATGTTCGGTGCGTTCACTTGGCTTTATATCGGTATGTTAGGCGCTCACGAAAAAGCTATGCGTTCTCTGTTATAGAAATGTATGGGAGCTATGTTAATTTTTTTTTTATCGAAAAAGTAATTTCAGATTCGGGTTCAGGGACTTTAAAAACCCCCGAAGCCAAAAATTGAGCGCCGTAGGACCATTGTGGGTTAACGATGACTCCCAATGACCATGGCGATGGCCACCACCCGAATGTGCTCGACGTTCCCTATTATATTTGTTCGAACACACCCCGCCTATCTCAAACCGTTTCGGAGATATTAGAGGTTACATTTTGTATGGAGGTCACGTTTTTTTGTATGAGACCTATATTTTTTTTTATCTCGTCTGAAAGTTCCCAAGGTGTAGAGAAGATTTAGTTCAAGAGCCACCCCGATAAAGTTTACCGTTTCTGAGATATCATGGGGTACCACCTCGAGGAGTCAACCTTCCGAAGGTCACGCACTTTTTCCAAAACCACCGAAGCATTCTCTACACGATAGTATACTTACATTTCTCCCATCACTCTCCTTTATATGAGATCTATTCGAGGGCCGACTCGAAGATAAAAATGTATGGCAGCCATATTAAAAAATAATAATTACGAAAAATAAATTTCATATTCGGACTCGGGGACATCGAAAACCCCCGGAGCCAAAAATTCAGCGCCCTAGGACCTTTTTGAAATTTTGGAGGTCATCGAAGGTCATCGGTGACCTTGAAAATGACCTTCACCGGAAAGTTCACGACGTCCCCTATGACATTTGGTCGAACACACCCCGTCTATGTCAAACCGTTTCTGAGATATTAGAGGTTACATTTTGTATGGCGGCCATGTTTTCTTGTATGGAAGGGGTATTTTTTTTCGCCCCCCCTAAAAGTTCCCAGGGTCTCGATAATATTTAGTTAAAGTGCAACAGTAAAAATGTTTCTAGTTTCCGAGATCCGTTGGGGTACCATCATCAGGAGCTGACCTTCCGAAGGTTTCACATTTTTTCCGGGCCCTCTGAACGATTCTCTATACGAATCTGTAATTAGTTTTTTTCTGCGACCCCTCCTTATATGAGTTCTATTTCTCTAAGTCAGTCAGTCAGTCAGTCAGTCAGTGAGTGGTAATTCAGCTTTATATTATATGAACTAGTATGTCGCGTGGTTGCGCGGGCCGCAAGCGGCCCGCGGGGAGGTCCTGAGGGCGAGGAGGGTCACAGCTCCAGAGTCAGTTGAGTGCAACTTTAAAAAAAGAAGAAGCAGTAGGATAAATAGGTAGAGAACGGTGATGGGTTGGGTATAGGCTGATTATGATGATGATTTTGACATTTCCGTGGGTGGAGCTGTCAATGCTTAGTAATGCTTTCGAAACGAAATTCATATCGAACGATAGGTAAGGAAACTGCGTGCGGTTGAATATCGGCTGATTATGATGATGATGACGACTGTGCGCCTCGAGATTCGCCGCACTTCTCGGCCTTCGGCCTCGAAGTGCGGGGCGAGGCCTGCGGCCTCGCTGGAATGTTTTCTGTTCTGGCAAAATATCGCATGTAGCGAGTTGCCGCACTCCTCGGCCTTCGGCCTCGGAGTGCGGGGCGAGGCCGTCGGCCTCGCCTTCGCTCGCTCGGCCTGCGGCCTCGCGAGCGACCGGCGAGCCCTCCGGCCTCGCGGGGACGCCTCCGGGACCGTCCAAGTGCCGACCCGAAAAAAGCAATGTACGGCAGCTATATTAAAAAAAAAAAAGTTTCAAATTTTTTTTTCATATTTCGAATCGGGAGGCCCAAAAACCCCCGGAGCCAAAATTTCAGACCTCTACGACCGTTTTGAAATTTTGGAGGTCCACGAAGGCCTCCGGAGGCCCTCGGGGCCACCCTACCGAGGAAGATCTCGACGTCCCCTATGACATTCGGTCGAGCACCCCCCGTCCATCTCTGACCGCTTTCGAGAAATAAGAGGCCAAAGTTTGTATGGAGCTTTCGTTTTTTCCTATGGGGGGTGCATTTTTTTTCGCCCCCCCTGAAAGTTACCAGGGTTTTAGGCCGAAATAGCTCATTTGCGACAGTAAAAATGTTTACCGTTTCCGAGATCCCATGGGGTCCCCCATCGAAGACCTGGTCTTCTGGAGATTTCGTATTTTTCCTGGGCCCTCTGAACTCATCCCTATACGGTGGTATACTCGAATCTTTTCCACCATACCCCCGTATATGACTTCTATTTATCTAAGTGAGTCAGTCAGTCAGTGGTAATTTAAGTTTATATAATATAACTAGTATGTCGCGTGGTTGCGCGGGCCGCAAGCGGCCCGCGGGGAGGTCCTCAGGGCGAGGAGGGTCACAGCTCCAGAGTCAGTTGGGTGCAACTTTAAAAAAAGAAGAAGCAGTAGGATAAATAGGTAGAGAACGGTGATGGGTTGGGTATAGGCTGATTATGATGATGATTTTGACATTTCCGTGGATGAAATTTTCAATGCTTAGTAAAAGTTTCAAAACGAAATTCATATCGAACGATAGGTAAGGAAACTGCGTACGGTTGAATATCGGCTGATTATGATGATGATTACGACTCGTGTGCCTCGAGATTCGCCGCACTTCTCGGCCTTCGGCCTCGAAGTGCGGAGCGAGGCCTGCGGCCTCGCTGGAATGTTTTCTGTTCTGGCAAAATATCGCATGTAGCGAGTTGCCGCACTCCTCGGCCTTCGGCCTCGGAGTGCGGGGCGAGGCCGTCGGCCTCGCCTTCGCTCGCTCGGCCTGCGGCCTCGCGAGCGACCGGCGAGGCCTCCGGCCTCGCGGGGACGCCTCCGGGACCGTCCAAGTGCCGACCCGAAAAAAGCAATGTACGGCAGCTATATTAAAAAAAAAAAAGTTCCAAAAAATTTTTTCATATTCGGAATCGGGAGGCCCAAAAACCCCCGGAGCCAAAATTTCAGACCTCTACGACCGCTTTGAAATTTTGGAGGTCCACGAAGGCCTCCGGAGGCCTCCTAGACCTCTTCCAGCAGTTGAGTCTCGGAGTCCCCTATGACATTTGGTCGAACACCTCCGGTCTATCTCTGACCGCTTTCGAGAAATAAGAGGCCAAAGTTTGTATGGGGAGCGCGTTTTTTTCTTCGGGAGGGGTGTTTTTTTTCGCCCCCCCTGAAAGTTACCAGGGTTTTGGGAAGATTTTGTTCGAGACCGACCCCCCTAGATATCACCGTTTCGGAGATCCCATGGGGTCCCCCATCGAAGACCTGGTCTTCTGGAGATTTCGTATTTTTCCTGGGCCCTCTGAACCCATCCCTATACGGTGGTATACTCGAATCTTTTCCACCACACCCCCGTATATGACTTCTATTTATGTAAGTCAGTCAGTGAGTGGTAATTTAACTTTATATAATATAATATTTATTTATGGGGTGTTTGACCATAGCTCACCTGATGTTAAGTGATGGTGCGGTCGAAGATGGTAAAGCACACTTAGCCTGGAATGGAACTGGCTCTCAAGTGAGGCTGCCGGAACACACCGTTAGATGCTTGGCGGCAGATTTTCAACTCGAGGGTGGTAGCTAGCCAGCCGAGTACTAGAACTTACCTTACCACTATGCTATGGTTTCCTTTACCGGCAGCTCAAGCTCATTGTTGGGGTTTGAACCCACGCCTTTCGGCATGCGAACCGACCGCGCTAACCACTGAGCTATTATCACTACAATTTATATAATATTATTATTATAAATATTGGTGGGATTTGTGAAGTTTTCACTTGGAAAATTTGTGAATGTGTGTGTGTTTGTGTGCATAGGGTGGCGTGCTCCAGCACATGCGCATGCACACGGGCGAGCGGCCGTTCCCGTGCTCGGCGTGCGACAAGGCCTTCACGCAGAAGTCCGGCCTCGATCAGCACATGAGGACACATACCAAGCACAAACCGTACAGGTCCGTATACACCGCGACGCAATAATACCTTTATTCTATTTACAAGAAAAATTTATGCAGGAAAAACCAATATAATATGTTGCTTAACTTTTAGCTTAGGTAAAAACGCCACACTTAATTTTTAACTTTTTAGTAGATAAGTATTTTAGAGATTGCTCCTCAAGACGTATCAATCGAGCCCAAACTTGGTGGGGTTATGTTGTTTTATCACAGAGATGCCGTGGCCACCTTCTAGCTTCATCATCAGACCCTGGATATCGTCTAGGCGTAAAGTGTTCCTCGAGACGAATCAATCGAGCCCAAACTCGGTGGGGTTATGTTGTTTTATCACAGAGATGCCGTGGCCACCTTCTAGCTTCATCATCAGACCCTGGATATCGTCTAGGCGTAAAGTGTTCCTCGAGACGAATCAATCGAGCCCAAACTCGGTGGGGTTATGTTGTTTTATCACAGAGATGCCGTTGCCACCTTCTAGCTTCATCATCAGACCCTGGATATCGTCTAGGCGTAAAGTGTTCCTCGAGACGAATCAATCGAGCCCAAACTCGGTGGGGTTATGTTGTTTTATCACAGAGATGCCGTGGCCACCTTCTAGCTTCATCATCAGACCCTGGATATCGTCTAGGCGTAAAGTGCTCCTCGAGACGAATCAATCGAGCCCAAACTCGATGGGGTTGCGTTGTTTTATCACAGAGATGCCGTGGCCACCTTCTAGCTTCATCACCAGACCCTGGATATCGTTAAGGCATAAAGTGCTCCTCGAGACGAATCAATCGAGCCCAAACTCGATGGTGTTGCGTTGTTTTATCACAGAGATGCCGTGGCCACCTTCTAGCTTCACCACCAGACCCTGGATATCCATAGTGCTCCTCAAGACGAATCAATCGAGCCCAAACTCGATGGGGTTTATCTTGTTTAGTTCAGAAATTCCTACGGTCATCTTCCGTCTCCATCATTAGACCAGCTCCATGGTACCATATCATTGTATTGTCACCAAATTTGATCCCAATCAGACATCGGGAAGTGGGTCAAATTTAACTTGCAAGATTCCACCCGCACAAACATGTTTTTTTTTTGTTACAGATGTGTGGTATGCTCCAAGACTTTCATCCAATCAGTGCATTTGAAGCAACATATGCGCACGCACACCAACGTGGCTCCCTTCCAATGCGGCATCTGTGAAAAGAGGTGCGCTTACTATCACTACTTTCGCCATTTTAACACGATAAGTCCACTATTGTACGTAAGATATTTTAACTGAGCCGGATGTGGTTACGGAAGAAGTAAGATTGTATAAGATATTTTCTGACACAGTGATTATGACAAAAAGTAAGACTGTACAAGATATTTTCTTTCTCAATGCTATTAACAAAAAAATATGGTGTATATTTTAGCTTCAAATCAAATTAAATGTTTTATTTGGATAAATATAGGTACAGGTCAGGTCGAAAATAAAAAAGTAGGCATTTTTATATTCAGCGTTCACCAGGCATGCAAAATACAAATAAAGCTTAAAATAATGTCAGACTACTTAGTATTATTAAAATTAATTTAAATAGTATATTGTGTTTATAAATCAAATTGGTAAGCTTAAAATTTAAAATAAATGTGAAAATATAATATAAATATAATTATTCACACTTCACTTGTGTTACAAAATCTTGTATTCTAAATGACAGTACAATTATCTGTAAATAGTGCTCCATAATGACTAATAGTAGAGCCTTGAGCTAAAGTTATATTTTTATTCTGACAAGTCATATACATTACAGTAATTAATAATATCTTGTATGATCAGATTCAAACAGAGCAGCCATCTCAACTACCACCTGAAGAACCACAATCCCGCCAACATGACGGATGAGCAGCGCGCCGTGTACGAATTACTCGTCGGACAAATCACTAGAGAAGCCGCCGACCCCGAGGAGATCGATGCAGAACAGGTGCGATTATACAAGATATTTACAGATTTTCCGATTTTCATTGTACCAGTAGTAGACATACGAAACAGATATTTTGTAAGCTCTTTACCAGTTTTCTACCGACTCTGAAGAGATTGAATAACATTTACGATTGTACAAGATATTTACAGATTTCCCGAGTTTCACTGTACCAGTAGTAGACATACTAAAAATATTTATTTGCAAACTGTTTACCTGTTATCTACTGACTCGGAAAAGATTGAACCAACAGTTGCGATTGTACAAGATATTTAGATTTTCCGAGTTACACTATACCAATAGTAGTCATACTAAAAATATTTATTTGCAAACTGTTTACCTGTTATCTACTGACTCGGAAAAGATTGAACCAACAGTTGCGATTGTACAAGATATTTAGATTTTCCGAGTTACACTATACCAATAGTAGTCATACTAAAAATATTTATTTGCAAACTGTTTACCTGTTATCTACTGACTCGGAAAAGATTGAACCAACAGTTGCGATTGTACAAGATATTTAGATTTTCCGAGTTACACTATACCAATAGTAGTCATACTAAAAATATTTATTTGCAAACTGTTTACCTGTTATCTACTGACTCGGAAAAGATTGAACCAACAGTTGCGATTGTACAAGATATTTAGATTTTCCGAGTTACACTATACCAATAGTAGTCATACTAAAAATATTTATTTGCAAACTGTTTACCTGTTATCTACTGACTCGGAAAAGATTGAACCAACAGTTGCGATTGTACAAGATATTTAGATTTTCCGAGTTACACTATACCAATAGTAGTCATACAAAAAATAGTTATTTTATAACCCATTTATCTGTTTTTTTTTTACTAAATGATAAGATTTAAACAATAGTTGCGATTGTACTAGATATTTACAGATTTTCCGAGTTTTAGTGGACTTATACAAAAGACGTAGTTATTTTACAAGCTACCGTAACTTAAGCTTCCATTACACCCTGTGTTTATCTTAAAATGGAAAATTAGAAGCTTAGTAAGAATATAATAAATAATTATTTTTGTTGTACACAAATAAAAATGTATTTTATTTGCAGATTTACAATGGAGAAGTGGAGGTGGAAATACAGGAGTCTGGCCAAGAGTCATACATCATCGAGGGATGCGACGACTCTCTGCAATACAACTGAACATAGATTCGCGACTGCGGAGTGACCAATAGAGCAAGCACGGTCGACAAATTTAAAATTTGCTATAGACAAAATAAGTGTTATTAATTTTACAATATAGTGTTAGTATACGTTTTATACACGCGCGACTGGAGAGCTACTGACAGTGTAAATATGGCTTGATTGACAAATTTGACATTTGCCGTCTACAAACATTGATGTCAATTGTAAAACACGCTTTAAAACACGCGCAAATGTTGAATAATTAATCAGTAGTGCAAATACAATTTTTATAGATGACAAATTTGACATTTACCATCAATAAAATTAATATTAAATCTTAAAACATGCTTCGACACATGTGTGAATACTGTTTGACAAACAAGTAATGTAAGCACAGTTTTTATAGATGACAAATTTGACATTTACCATCAATAAAATTAATATTAAATCTTAAAACATGCTTCGACACATGTGTGAATACTGTTTGACAAACAAGTAATGTAAGCACAGTTTTTATAGATGACAAATTTGACATTTACCATCAATAAAATTAATATTAAATCTTAAAACATGCTTCGACACATGTGTGAATACTGTTTGACAAACAAGTAATGTAAGCACAGTTTTTATAGATGACAAATTTCACATTTACCATCAATAAAATGAATATCAAATCTTCTGTTTGATTGATCGACGATTAGCCATCGTAAAATCGTTCCTTAATACGTCATCAAGATGATGTTAGTGTATATATAGCTTGTAAAATATCCTATATGTACATATATGTATGTGTATGTATAGATTTACAAACAAATGGATGTCGGATGTAATATTTTTTTTTAAGAATATTTATTTTGCTAAAAGAATAACAATAGGATACAACTTTATTATATACCAAACAAACATACAAAACTTAATTACAAAACAACATAGACGGGTTTCTTCCAGACAACCTTTGGATGGAAAGTAACAGAAAAACAGCTATTATGGATTGTCTACTTTGCCAGGCGATACTGTAACTGTTTTTTTTTTTTTTTTTTTTTTTTATGGCAATTGTTTTAACATTTTTGCCAGTGACAAGTAGAATGACGTTTAAAATTTATTATATATATATATATATATATATATATATATATATATATACAAACACAAACAAAGCTAATTACAAGAATGAGAGAAAATAATACAAATGAAGTTAGATGGAAAATAAAGATAACTGGAAAAGAAGGAAAGAGAAAAAAAAAAAAAAAATATAATTTAATCTTATTTAAAAATATAAACTCAGAAATTAAAAGAATAGAAAAAGAATTTATATCACACAGAATATTATCTATATGAACAGGTAATGGAAATTTATAATACAGTAAAGATGAATATATTACACTATGGTCGAACTTAGGACAAGAAAAGAAAATATGATTAAGGTCCTCTTCATCTAAACCGCATTCACATAATGAAGAATCCTTTATTTTGATTTTTTTAAGATGAGAATTACAAGAACAATGGCCAAATCTCATTCTCGATATTGCAGATATGACCATTCTGCTGAATTTAAATTTGGAGAACCAAGGTTTCAATAGAATTTCGGGTTGATATTTAAAGAAATTAAGACCTGTACGCTTACTACTTACCGACCAGCGTTTCATCCACCCACGTTTTAAATAGTGAGTTGGAAGCAATAAAAGATCCTGAGGATAGTTTTTAAAAGGGACCACCTGTATTATTGTTTATTGTTAAGTAGATTAACTACGAAGTATTTGAGTATTGAGTTTAGTTCTGTTGCAGCGATGTTAACTCTTTGGTTTCCTAACAGATGGCGTTAGTAGTACAATAACATTGTATCCAATGAATACAAAATTGTTAATTATTATTTTAAGGTTATGAAATTATATTTTCTTTGACAGATAACACATCTAGATATGAAGTTAAATCACTATGTTAAAGCACAAATCTATAGGCGTGATAGTTCTTCAGTAAAGTGTACCACAAAAGTGCTCAGGTACTTAAACTCGTTTGGTCACGGGGTCAACGAACTTTTCCTATAGAACAGCTGTTTTTTATTCGCCATATTTTTTACGAATATAATAACAATATCTGCACAATCCATGTGTTTGTAGTCTATGGTACTTGTGTGACGTGTAAATATTATAAATGCGTTTTTTTTTTGTTTTTTTTCGTCGACTCAGCTCAGTACCTCTAGCATATTAACTTACAAGTATTACGATAGTTAGATGTATTTAAAAATAACAATTATCTTTTATTGTCACTTGGGGCGCTGAACAGATTACCAGATTTTGCGTGGTGGTAGGGTACTTTCTAGTACTCTGCTGGCTAGCTACCACCCTCAAGTTGAAAATCTGCCGCCGAGTATCTAACGGTGTGTTCCGGCAACCTCACTTTAGAGCCAGTTCCATTACAATCTAGGTGTGCTTTACCATCTTCGACCACACCGTCACTTAACATCAGGTGAATTGTGGACAAACACCAAGCCATAAAAAAAATAAAAGCATTTTCGTAAATTAAAGCTTCAACTTTGTCAATGAAATTGTAGGTAGTTTTAAAAATAAACATCTGATATTAAAAATCCAACCATATTGTTATAGTGTTAAGGTTTTTTTTTAAATAATCGGAGCTTGTTTAAGCATTGTATTTTTTTTGCCTTTTTTGTGCGTCAATGTTGAATCTGTAGTTTTAAGTCTTCGGTTTTTCTGAATATAAATTAATCTTATAAGTACGTATGACTAGATTACCTATATTATCTCTAATGTAACTACAATAAACTATTAATTGTTGTTTAAATTAACTTTTGGAAGATGTAAATAAATTAAATTTACCTGGTTCCAAGTGTTATTTTAATTGAACCCTTCGATCATATACCTATTTAGTTAATTTAGTTTATATTTAGTAGCGATGATAGCTCAGTGGTTAGCGTGGTCGGTTCGCATGCCGAAGGGCGTGGGTTCAAACCTCAACAATGAGCTTAAGCTGCCGGTGAAGGAAAACATCGTGAGGAAACCATAGCGTGGTGGTAGGATACTTTCTAGTACTAGGCTGGCTAGCTACCACCCTCAAGTTGAAAATTTGCCGCCAAGCATCTAACGGTGTGTTCCGGCAGCCTCACTTGAGAGCCAGTACCATTCCAGGCTAGGTGTGCTTTACCATCTTCGACCACACCGTCATTTAACATTAGGTGAGTTGTGGCCAAACACAAAGTATGTCAGCCATAAAAAAAAAATATCTTACATAGCAAGAACCACAGTAAGGAATCTGCCTTTCAAATGAAAAAAAACCGTATCGAAATAGGTCCATCCGTTTGAGAGCTACGATGCCACAGACAGACATCGACGTGAAACTTGTAACACCACTCTTTTTGCGTCGAGGGTTAAAAACAGAACGAATAACGTGGCTAACAGCGTCTGAATAGAATATAATATTTAAAAAATAAAATTCTAAAATCATAGAAAAAAATAAATTTATTGAAATCACAATCTTCTACTCCTACAGGTTACCTTTCTAAACTAACTTAATATTATTGTACATCTTCATAGAAGGCAAGTCTTATTTATATCATAAAGGTACTTACATCTAGGGTGAGCGACAAGAGCACACATGAATAATTATCAAAGTGGACTCGTTAGGGAATGGACAAAACAGGAAAGTGGACTTGTTAGAAAATTTATCAAACAGAAAAGTGGACTCGTTAAGAAATGAACAAAACAGAAAAGTGGACTTGTTAAGAAATGGATCAAATAGAAAAGTGGACTCGTGAAGAAATAAACAAAACAGGAAAGTGAACTTGTTAGAAAACGTATAATACAAAAAAGGAAATGAACAGAACAGGAAAGTGGACTTGTTAAGAAATGTATCAAACAGAAAAGTGGACTCGATAGGAAATGAACAAAACAGTAAAGTGGACTTGTTAAGAAATGTATCAAACAGAAAAGTGGACTCGTTAGGAAATGAACAAAACAGTAAAGTGGACTTGTTAGAAAAAGTATCAAACAGAAAAGTGGACTCGTTAAGAAATGAACAAAACAGTAAAGTGGACTTGTTAAGAAATGTATCAAACAGAAAAGTGGACTCGTTAGGAAATGAACAAAACAGGAAAGTGGACTTGTTAAGAAATGTATCAAACAGAAAAGTGGACTCGTTAGGAAATGAACAAAACAGTAAAGTGGACTTGTTAAGAAATGTATCAAACAGAAAAGTGGACTCGTTAGGAAATAAACAAAACAGTAAAGTGGACTTGTTAGAAAATTGATCAAATAGAAAAGTGGACTCGTTAAGAAATAAACAAAACAGGAAAGTGAACTTGTTAGAAAATTGATCAAATAGAAAAGTGGACTCGTTAAGAAATAAACAAAACAGGAAAGTGAACTTGTTAGAAAATTGATCAAATAGAAAAGTGGACTCGTTAAGAAATAAACAAAACAGAAAAGTGGACTTGTTAAGAAATGTATCAAATAGAAAAGTGGACTCGTTAAGAAATAAACAAAACAGAAAAGTGGACTTGTTAGAAAATGGACAAAACAGGAAAGTGGACACGTTAGGAAATAAAGACAAAACAGTAAAGCTATCATGCTATCCTGAGCGATGACAGGCTAAAAGTTAACCACATCTTAAGTATTGAGCGTTAAAGCAGCGATACCCTGGACTTTGTTTTGCTACTCAAAGTTCTGTGTATCTCTGCAATGATTATAGTCAAGAGTCATCTCTTACCATCAGGAAAACATCTTATTTCGTTTCATTGCTTGTTTTTGTTTTAACACATAATTGATTAAAAAACCATACTTATAATATGGTCTTACTTAAAAAATTACTTATATTCCTTTACACAATATCCACATCAACATAAATTATTTAATCCTATTTTTCCATATTTTTTAATGAAGCCGGTATCCAAATGCAATTATATTTATTTTTGACATATTTTAGACGTTTCATTAAAGATCTTTGAAATCAAACAAAATGTAATACCTAATTAATTATTATTGTTCAGTTCAATTTTTTAAAATATTATTTACATTTGAATATCACAAGTATGTGTTATTCCTCTATAATAAAATAAAGAAAAATACTTTTTTTTTTATATATCTAGGCTAGGTGGTTGACCACAGCACATCTACAGTTACGATTTCAATCTCGCCATTGTAAGTCATTAGTTATTTAGAACATTACATATAAACGTTGCATAAAGTAATCTGTCTTGTTTTCACGCGTGATATTTAACGTCAGCGATAAATTGACAGGGCATAATTTTAAGAAGCGTTTTTAAGTAAGGCCTTTAATCGTCCTTGAATTGGGTTGTCATGTACTCCCAGGGGTAAAAATCAGACAAAATCCTACGAATTGTAATTGCTGGTCCCTATTGACGGGGACAACAAGAACTATTCCAATAAATAATTTATTGACATTCCACTGTTCACATTGATGGGGAGAACGAGAACAAATTCCAATTATTTATTGACATACCAATGTTCCCATTGATGGGGACAACAATAACTATTTCCAATTATTTATTGACATTCCACTGTTTCCATTGATAGGGACAACAAGATTCCAATAAAATTTATTGACACCCCACTGTTTGCATTGATGGGGACAACAAGAACTATTTCCAATTATTTATTGACATCCCACTATTACCATGGGATATATAGTGCTGGGCATAGAGAGTACTATTTTCAATTATTTATTGAACGCCCACTATTCCCATTATTTTTATTTCAATTACTTTACAAAGTTAAAGGTCCATCAACCCATTTTATGAACCTAAGACTTTACTTAAAAATATTGGTTAAAGTTAACCAATGCTTAAATGTTTTAATAGCTTCTCGCCAACGTGAAATGTTACATCTGATACACAGGACACTTTATACATAGATTAACTTTCAGCATTGATTATAAGTAATGCTCGTAGAGTACAGACAGCGCTTCACATGTATATCCGTCGCAGATGTTGTGTCGTGGTAATAGCGTTACATTGTGGACAGATTTTCTTTGCACGAAGTGACTGTAGCCAACAAACCTGCAAAAAAAGAAGTGTCTTTATATAATAGTAAAAAAATATTGAGACAAACAAAACCTACTATTGACTAAGAGATAACGCCTGTCCATGACCATTGGGGCCGTTCAAGTATTACGTAAGCACCAAAGGGGGGGTGGGGGAGTCTTTACTTTGCTTATTTTTGACGACATTGGGGATGAGGCGATCTGAATGGTGATAATATTAGCAAAGTCATAGTCATAGTCAAAGTCATGTTCGGTTCCGGCACTCAACATTATAGCATAGTATAAAGAACTTTGATAGTGGCAACACAAGCTGCTTCCGCCCCTCAATAAAAAATAATAATAATACGAATTGTCAATGAAAAATCAAGCGCGGCGCCGGTGCGCACGCGACAGTGAAAACTTTAATTAAGAGGAAAGCAGTCAACTGAGACATTTGAAAATTAGGAATTTCACCAAGCTATTTCTGTCGCGCCGCACGCAGCACCCGCGTACATACTGAGCGAAAGGGACAACTGCACCTCGGGCTCATTAACCCGAAATAAAATGAGCAAAATCGAGGTTTCGTATTCCTCTGTTTCCTCCTCCAAATTTAGACCGATTTTAGTATTTCTTTTAACAAGCAAATAAGAAAGATGTGTTCTTTGCCTGTGCGTTTTATTTTTAAAGATTATGTTTATGAGAATGGGAATTAAAACGTTGAAACACAGCGTTGAAACTAGGTCAATTTTAAGATTTTTGAAGATTCCTAGCTCTTATAAAAAAAACATATATCAAAAAATCAAAACAGAGAGGCATGAAACTAGCAAGTATCTACTTCCTATCTAAAAAATATTGCTCTAGTATCAAAATCCTGGAAGGAAAATGGGGAAAGCGTTTGTATGAAGAAAATGACGACTTGTTTCCTCTTAATATATATACATATATCTACAAAAACTAGGTGAAACCCTGCAAGACACAAGACGGAAGAAGTTTCGGCCTATTGGTAAGGACCAAACATAAACTATGCTGATTGTTTGGTTTCCTTGTTATCGATACACCACGTTTTAGCGAAATGGCTGCTAATTAAACCAATATTTACTTAAGCATTGGAGAGGGAAGTAAGAGCTTTACTTACTTTTGCTGACAAGGGGGAGGGAGGGGTTAATAATTACTAAAATTCTGCTCACGTAATACTTGAATGGTCCCATTGCAGCGGTACACAGAACTTTGAGTAGCAGAACAAAGTCTAGGGCAAACGCTGCTTTGGGGCACTGGGTACGGAACCCTTCGTGCGCGAGTCTGACTCGCACTTGGCCGGTTTTAAAAAAAATGATTGGCAAGCTAGATTTTTGACCACAACTCACCTGATGGTAAGTGACGGTGTGATCGAAAATGGTAAAGCACACCTAGCCTGGAATGGAACTGGCTCTCAAGTGAGGCTGCCGGAACACACCGTTAGATGCTTGGCGGCAGATTTTCAACTCTCGTGTGGTAGCTAGCCAGCCGAGTACTAGAGAGTACCCTACCACCACGCTATGGTTTCCTCGCGATGTTTTCCTTCACCGACAGCTCAAGCTCATTGTTGGGGTTTGAACCCACGCCCTTCGGCATGCAAACCGACCGCGCTAACCACTGAGCTATCATCGCTATAAAAAAGTGTAAAATATAAAGTGTGGTTACCTCGCAGTAGACATGCCAGCACTGGATGGAGACAGCCGGGGACACGTGGGGCCCGAGGCAAATCAAGCACTTCGACTGAAACAATACCAAATAAACTTTAACAATACCAAATAAACTTTAAAAATACCAAATAAACTTTAACAGTACCAAATAAACTTTAACAGTACCAAATAAACTTAACAATACCAAATGAACTTTAACAATACCAAATAAACTTTAACAATACCAAATAAGCTTTAACAATACCAAATAAACTTTAACAGTACCAAATAAACTTTAACAATACCAAATAAACTTTAACAATACCAAATAAACTTTAACAGTACCAAATAAACTTTAACAATACCAAATAAACTTTAACAGTACCAAATAAACTTTAACAATACCAAATAAACTTTAACAATACCAAATAAACTTTAACAGTACCAAATAAACTTTAACAATACCAAATAAACTTTAACAGTACCAAATAAACTTTAACAATACCAAATGAACTTTAACAATACCAAATAAACTTTAACAATACCAAATAAACTTTAACAATACCAAATAAACTTTAACAGTACCAAATAAACTTTAACAATACCAAATAAACTTTAACAGTACCAAATAAACTTTAACAATACCAAATAAACTTTAACAATACCAAATAAACTTTAACAATACCAAATAAACTTTAACAGTACCAAATAAACTTTAACAATACCAAATAAACTTTAACAATACCAAATAAACTTTAACAATACCAAATAAACTTTAACAATACCAAATAAACTTTAACAATACCAAATAAACTTTAACAATACCAAATAAACTTTAACAGTACCAAATAAACTTTAACAATACCAAATAAACTTTAACAGTACCAAATAAACTTTAACAATACCAAATAAACTTTAACAATACCAAATAAACTTTAACAGTACCAAATAAACTTTAACAATACCAAATAAACTTTAACAGTACCAAATAAACTTTAACAATACCAAATGAACTTTAACAATACCAAATAAACTTTAACAATACCAAATAAGCTTTAACAATACCAAATAAACTTTAACAATACCAAATAAACTTTAACAATACCAAATAAACTTTAACAATACCAAATAAACTTTAACAAACAAAGCAGACTGTCTCAACATGCAATTTATATCACAGGAGAGATAGCACTGCTTTCCAAGTCAACAACTACCAACCAAAACCGCTTTTTTTCTTTTTGAGGTACGGAACCCTATAAAATAATTTACAATAGCATTGTAAGCCTTGCAAAAGCTTATTTCTATAATTCATTTTAATTTTCTAATAAATTACACCAAAACAATAACCTAGAACCTTTTTAGGTAGTTGAGTAAAAACATATATATATATATATATATATATATTTACCTCAGCTGCACCGTTGTTTTTCTTTTCCAAATCCTTTATTTTAGCTTTCAAAGCTTGTATTCTTGTCTGGAAAAAGAAGAAATTAAATTTATTGATAACACCAAAGTTACTAGTCATACTTCAATTAATATAATTACATGTAAAATATAAATTACATGTCAATATGTAAAAATAATGAGGCGAATGAGACGCTCTCCTGATGGTAAGAGTTACGACTGTCCATGACCACTGCATCGATACACAGAACTTTGAGTAGTAAAACAAAGTCCAGGGCATCGCTGCCTTGGCGCTCATTACTTTGAGTCTTACGATGGTTAGTCTCAACAGCCCTGTAATGTCGCTGTTTACACACTACTGCTTGGTGGCAGAATATCTGGTACTGCAGTGGTACCTAGAAGACCTCCTGCTAAGGAAATCTACCGCCAAATATTTATTGGAATTTGAACTTTTATATTTGCAATCAAACAATCTCTACGCTGTCATCGATAACGATAATTTTATTTAATTGCTCCAAACACGAATAAAATTGTAGGTACAATATACAGGTGGAAAAAATAATAAGTTAAGTTAAGGTACTAATAATACTTTGTAAAGTTAACTTATTTTACAAAGTATTATTATACCTGCTAGGTACCTACTGATCTGTTTAAAGTCGGTGCTTAGCCTAGCCTAGGTGCCGGTGCTTGGCACCGACTTCAAACAGATCATTAGGTACCTAGCAGGTATATTAATACTTTGTAAAGTAAGTTTATTTCTCGCTTTTTAGTGCTGATGTTTTTTCTTGAAGTCGGTTTTACTTATTTTTTTAAAGTATGTAATTTTTAAAAATTTTAGTTTATTTTATGTTCACGCCAAGAAACACTTGAACAGTATGAGTCTAGCTAGACTCGATAAGATTCAAAAACGTCTTGCCAAAGACAAATACATCGTCCACGTAAACAAAAAATTTCATAAGAAAATATTCATAAAATGAAAACAACTGGGCCAAACTATGTTAAATATTTATGGGACTAAATGTCAACTATTCCGCATCAAACTAAAGAAGAATCACGTAAATCGGATCATAAGTCTCAGCGTAATCGGTGTACATCAATTTAAAAAAAAAGTGAGAACCTCCTCTTTTTTGAAGTCGGTTAAAAATGGAGTCAAATGAGAAAATTAAAATAATGTAAAAAACCGAATCATCAGTTTTTATAAACTGGTCCCACCTTTTCTTATTGTGAGATGATTGAGTTCTAATAGTATACCACGCTGGCCAAATGCGAGTTGGCAGACTTCACACATCTTTCAGAACAGCTATAAATTTTTAGCGATGATGGCTCAGTAGTTAGTGCGGTAGGTACGCATGCCGAAGGGCGTGGGTTCAAACCCCAACAATGAGCTTGAGCTGCCGGTGAAGGAAAACATCGTGAGGAATCCATAGCGTGGTGATAGAGTACTTTCTAGAACTCGGCTGGCTCGCTACCACCCTCAAGTTGAAAATCTGCCGCCAAGCATCAACGGTGTGTTCCGGCAGCCTCACTTGAGAGCCAGTTTCATTCCAGGCTAGGTGGGCTTTACCATCTACGACCACACCGTCACTTAACATCAGGTGAGCTGTGGTCAAACAAATAGCCTGTCAACCATTAAAAAAAAAAATTGCTGGAAAGTGTACCCAAATGGGTCGCAAGACTTAGGCACCACACGGGCTCCCGTCTCTGCGACGCTATGAACCCACCACCCATACGCTGTTTACCTTTCATTCTTAACAAATTTTGTCTTAATTCTGACCTCAGCACTGGCTTCAACCAGTCCATTATGTTTGTGGTGTGTCGTCACAACCTGGTTGTCTTCTGCGTTGTTCTGGTTTCCTTCTGTGCCGTTCTCTTCTGTCTGCTCGCGCTCTGAGCTCGCCTCTGCTCCCTCTGGCTCACACTGGAAATATTGTAACTTCTGTTATCAATTATTTTCAAGTTGTAAAATTGAGATTTATACAAGATTAGCAGACCCGGCCGCGCGTTGCTGCGGCCAAATTGAACACACGAGTGTAACATGAAATGAATTGTAGCGCATGTGAAACGTTTGGTCTTTGAACGTAGCGCCATCTATTGGATACTTACTCAATCCAGTTAATAAATTACCTTACACCGCCATCTATTAGAATTTTATGAAAATCACAGATAATTTGTCGTAAATACCTCTTTGTCGGTAATAAAATAAATATATAAAAAACATCAGCATTAAAAAGCTAAAAATATACTTACTTTACAAAGTATTATTATACCTGCTAGGTACCTTACTGGTCTGTTTGAAGTCTAAGCACCGACTTCAAACAGATCAGTAGGTACCTAGCAGATATAATAATATTTTGTAAAGTAAGTTTATTTTTCGCTTTTTAGTGCTGATGTTTTTTTCTTGAAGTCTGTCTTACTTTTTTTAAAATATCTCTTACGTTTGTTAATTTTTAGTTAATTTATGTTCACACTAAGAACCACTTGAACAGTATGAGTCTAGCTAGACTCGCTAAGATTCAAAAACGTCTTGCCAAACACAATTACATCGTCCACGTAAACAAAAATGTTCATGAAATGAAAACAACTGGACCAAACTATGTTAAATGTTTATGGGACCAAATGTCAACTATTCCGCATCAAACTAAAGAAGAATCACGTAAATCGGATCATAAATCTTAGAGTAATTGGTGTATATACATTAAAAACCAAGTTTGTTTGAAAAATGGAACCAAGAATACCATGTAATCTGAGATGCTGTGTTAATGTACTTACATCAGCGGCTATCCTGGACGGGGAGTACTGCGGAGGACCATACAGTTCAGCGTCTTCATCTCCATCCACCACCTGCAAAGATTCTTTTTTTTTATGGCTGTCAGTGCTGTGTTTGACCACAGCTCATGTGACGGTGTATAATAAGCTATCCTAAAAAGATATATGCCACCGCGGACTTTTTTTGTAGATCTACAAAAGAGGAATATTCCATCATGCGTTGTTTTATATGGCACAGTGGAGAAGCCAAGGTGGAAGGGGCTACGGGGTGGGAGAAGTGCCAATTTGGCGATCCCCATTACCAGTGGCCAAAGTGGCAGGCGACGGGGCCACTAATCTGATCCGTCGCACGGAGACCACAGAGTCTGGACGTGGGGCGGTCCGACGCCCATTTACTGGTTAGGTCTCCGAGGTGGATCACGATGTGTCCGGTGTTCTGACACATCGACATCGTGGCGGGGTGAGCTCGGGCTCCCCGAGGCGGGTCCGTGAGGACAAGCGCTGTCGAGGCCGCGGTAGAGTGCGAAAGCGTGCCCGCAGTCTCGACATAAAGCGCCGAGGTGGAACACTCCAGTTTATAGTGGGGAGGCCGTCATTAGGACGGAGAGTCCCACATAAGGATAGTACTTTGTATTATTTAGATAGTATTTGTATTTTGTAGCGATGATAGCACAGTGGTCAGCGCGGTCGGTTCGCATGCCGAAGGGCGTGGGTTCAAACCCCAACAATGAGCTAGATTTGCCGGTGAAGGAAAACATCGTGAGGAAACCATAGCGTGGTGGTAGGGTACTTTCTAGTACTCGGCTGGCTAGCTACCACACGAGAGTTGAAAATCTGCCGCCAAGCATCTAATGGTGTGTTCCGGCAGCCTCACTTGAGAGCCAGTTCTATTCCAGGCTAGGTGTGCTTTACCATCTTCGACCACACCGTCACTTAACATCAGGTGAGCTGTGGTCAAACACCTGGAAAAAAAACAAAGGGTTTTGGTTTAGATGTGACAAAAACAGCCAGACAAACAAAGTGACTTGCACATTTATAATATTAATAAGTATGGAGTGTGCGTTATACAAGCCGTGGCGGTGCCGGCGTAAGAATAGTACCCCACCCTCTCCACCCGTGGTTGCCGTAAGAATCGGCTAAGGGATGTAATCCGGAAGATGGGCAGCAGCGTCTTCCTTGAACAATCACACCTAACTGCGCTCGCCAACCCGCCTGCCAAGCGTGGCGAGTATTGGCAAAACCCCCCCAGGAGGAGGCCTATGTCCAGCAGTGGACGTCCTATGGCTGATGATGTTCGTTATACCAGCGCCTGGTCGTGCGAGGCTCTGCGCAGGCACGTGCCGGGGCGCGCGCCCCCCTGCAGCGCGGAGGCGCGCACGCGCCATTCGCCGCACCACTGGTACTCCGCACCAAAACCGGACCCCTCAGCTGGCTCGTCGTTCTGCAGCACAACAATTGTAACATAGAGAATTAGACAAATTTAGTTTTATCCATATCACCGCATCGTATTGTACCAAAGTCTTGTACGTATATTGTGTTTTCCATTCTTGGTTGCCTGGAAGAGATCGCTATTAGCGATAAGGCCGCCACTTGTGGTACCAGCTCATAAGATTCTATTGTATTCTATTCTATCAATTTTCTATGTGATTACAAAATTTTCTGTATTTACTCAATTTTCTATGTGTTTACCCAATTTTCTATGTGTTTACCCAATTTTCTGTGTTTACTAAATTTTCTGTGTTTACTAAATTTTCTAGGACTGGTGAACTTACCTCGACATCGATGCTTCCTTCCTCCTCACTGGTGTCAGGTATGTCGTCGTCCACGCTAGCGCCAGTCCTCTTGAGGCAGCGCAGCGCGTGCCGCTGCAGACGGGATACAGGCAGCGTGCTGTTGCAGACGGGACACTCGCCCTCCGCCGCGGGCGGGGGACTACGCCGCCGCGCACGGAGACGCCGCATGCGATTACTGTGTACTCGCTGGAATTTGTAACAATTTTTTTGTGAAGAAAGCAATGTGAGAATCTGATGATGAGACAATACCTAGTCAAACTTTGTGTAACAAAGATTTAAATAAATATTATGGGGCATTTCAGACAGCGTTATCTAGGCCTAAAACTACGCAAATTTTGTACTATGAGAGAACCAGATACCTTATGATACCTACATACAAAACTCCCAAACATTTTTGTTCATCACACAAATCTTTGTCCTTAGTGGTAATCGAACCTGTACCCGACAGCTCTTGAAGCAACATCAGGTGAGTTGTGGTCAAACACCTAGCCTGTCAGCCATAAAAAAAAACCTAAATAATTTTGCAATGATTTTTTGAATACTATTATATTTGAATAGAATTAATTACTATATGTATTAGTTTAAATTTTTGAGCTGAATAGAACATCTCCCGTCACTTCTTATATACCTATATATAATTTTCCTATTTCATGGGAAAATCCATTACTCTCAACGGCCTAGTCTGCATCACTATGGACGACTTATACCACATTGTCATGGAGTGTGCTTGGAATCAATCAATTGGAACAACTATCCCACACAAACAAGTATCAGGACTACAAGTTGTTACAAGGACTACTGTAGCAGCATTCTGGCTGAGCCTCTCTCGGATACAGCCAGAATGCTTTATAAATTAAAGCCTTAGAATTTCAATTGTGTATAATTCATATAAACTTAATTATAATATAGAAGCAATGTTACCAGAACGAGAATTTCACTCTTGTCTGTTCTTAGGATATGTATATCTTGTTTTCTATTTTTGCTGGCCTGGAAGAGATTGCTGTAAGCAATAAAGGCCACCACTTGTGGCACTAGCTCTTATGATTCTTATGTTTTCCATACATTTTATTTTTGTTGTGTATAATAAAGAGTTTCTATATGTCTAAGCCCTAAGGCTAACAATAAGGTTTAATTCAATTGTCAAAAAAATCAAGTACCTATAAACCAAAGAGGCAATATTGTTCATACTTTCCAAGAGGATGCCAGGTTGCGGTCACATTATTAATAATGACTTGGTCTCTTAGCACAGCTGGTATACATTTAATTAAATAACTGTTAAGCATGTTGTGTGCACTTGTTTTGGGGCATTTTCTGGTCCAAATCCTTTATATTATTTTGTAGCAATGATGATGATGATGGTGGGTAGTGCGGTCGGTTCGCATGCCGAAGAGTGTGGATTCAAACCCCAACAATGAGCTTCAGCTGCCGGTGAAGAAAAACATCGTGAGGAAACCATAGCATGGCGGTAGGGTACTTTCTAGTACTCGGTTGGCTAGCTACCACCCTCAAATTGAAAATCTGCCACCAAACATCTGACGGTGTGTTCCGGCAGCCTCACTTGAGAGCCAGTTCTATTCCAGGCTAGGTGTGCTTTACCATCTTCGACCACACCGTCACTTAACATCAGATGAGTTGTGGTCAAACACCAAGCCTGTTAGCGTTAAAAAAAAAAACTATACATTATCACTCAGATCAAACACTAACAAGAAGCCTACTGAATTTGTCTTGTTGTAAGCCTTAAAAATAAAAAAAATAGTAAGGTTGTATAACAATTAACGATGACAATCAAAAAAGTAACACAAACCTGGTAAATATCGCTCCCTGGACATCCGGAAACATCCACTTCCTGGTCGTCTGGCTCATCCAGGCTCGTGCTGGAGCCAGGCACAGCCAAGTTGCTAGCACTAGTCACGCTCAGTTTTCTTTTCCCGCTAGAACTAGATATTTTCTGCAACCTTTCGAGTTCCAGATTCAAGTGAGTATCTAATTCGCCATGTCTTATCGTACAGCTACAAACTGGACAATTAGGCAGTTCGGACACTTTCTTCCTCGTCCTAACACAATTTAATATAACACTTTCATCGTACAAATGTCCAAAACTGGAATTGGGATTGTTGTTCGTGCCCCCTTCCATGTTATTGTAAAGAACTACGGGTAGCATCTCAAACTGTTTTTGTTGACATCGGTTACAAATCTGCCGACATCGCAAATTTAATAACACAAAAACATTGTTTATTATTTTTTAAAGGTAAATAGAAGTTCAATGAGCCCGTACTAACTTATTTTGCAGTAATTACACTAATAGTTATGTAATTAAAAATGTTTGAAGTGATGAGAAGCAAAACAATAACAATACCGGATCGTTTACAACTTTTTTGATTTGTGGAATAGGATGACAGATTGTTAGATTGTTGACAATTTGATAATGTCATAATGACGACAGTTGATAGAAATGAGGTAAAATGTTTCTTTCTTTTACCGATTTATTTTTGATTCGATTGTCTTTATAACTATTTTGACATCGTCATATAATAATATATTTCTAATTAATTAAAAATATCTATTATAGTTTGTTTATATGCATGAATAAATAATATGCATGAGAAAATCACGATATACCTAAATTAAATCACACTAAAATTATAAATCTGAAACTATCTATCTTACCGTTTTCAATTTCACGTTAAATAATTTATTGTTAATTAATTGTTCGTTTTAGTTAGTAAACCTAGTTATATAAGAAAATATTGCATGTCCGCTAGGATAAACTGTTGTATAAAAACTTATATATAAGATTAATATGTACACAGTTTTAAGCAATAAAGATTATCTTATCTTAACTTTGTGCGTTTATATTTATTACTTCTTCATGCTCTAACGGCTTCGCATACAATTTTAGATAGCTATTACTGCCTTTTATACTAAAAAAAACAGGATGCAGTTAGTCGATTATAATTTATCAATATGCTATTATTTTATATAACACAAAAAACAAATTTTTGAATTAAATTGGTTAGATTTTGTTCAATTTTTATCAATCGATTTAATAGTAATAAGTCGTATATTGTTATTTTAAGGCTCATCTCTTAAAACGTGCGTAGCTTCGAAAATGGCAAATGTACTAATCGCTCTAAGCTGACAACACTAAAGCAGGAATATTAAAAAGTATCTCCGTACTTTGGCGCCATTATAGAATTTTATTCTTTGCGTTTCCCAAAACTTATATTCTAAGTCAAATAAGTAAATAAAGAAGAATAAAGCAAAATGCATCCCACTATTATTTTAAGTATGAAAGTTTGGATGGATGGATGGATGTTTGTTACTCAATCACGCCAGAACGGCAGAACGGATCTGAATGAAATTTTCCATGTAGATACCTTCGGCCCTGGAATGAGGCATAGGATACTTTCATCATCATCATCACCACGCGGGTAAAACCGCAGGGCGCAGCTAGTAGTTTATAAATGTGATTTTCTTTGATGTCAAGAATTTCAAAGTCCTAAATAAACGATAGAACCAAACATTTTTTAAATCTTAATAGGTAGTACCAAAATAAAAACATTTTAGTTTGTCTCGAACTAAATAGGTTTCTCTGATTTCTAAGTAGCAATGCATAAATAAGTAAATACGTAGTTTTACGTATCATGCCTAAATGCGGGCGCTTTAAAATTCAAATGCGAAAGCGTGTTTGTAATTTTGAAGTAGAACATTCACATAACTATGAAGCGAAAAAAATTGCTTGAAAGGAACAGCTATATAAACTTTTTTTTTTTTTTTTTTTTTTTATAACTTATAGGCTTGCGTTTGACCGCCATCTCGCCTGATGATAAGCGAAGATGCGGTCTACGATGGAGCACGCTCGCCTAGAAGAAACCGATTTACTCGCGACTTGAAGGCACCCAGATTGTACCTATCGGGGAACACCCACTCGGGCAGCGAATTCCAATGTTTAGCGGTTCATATGAAGAAGGTGGAACCAAACCGCTTAGTTCGAGTTGTTGGAATATCCACCATGAAGCGGTGCCGCTTCTTAAAGCTTCTGGCTGTCCGATAAAAGAAGATGGTTTATTGCCATTATTAACAGACTTCAAACAGGAGGAGATTCTCAATTCGTCGGAATCTTTTTTTATGTAGGTACATACATAAAAAAAAATCTTCATTATAAATAACAATGATTATAGCATTAGATTAGATTGTAAATAACAATAGCTCAGTGGTTACCTCGGTCGATTCGCACGGTGTGTTCCGGCAGCCTCACTTGAGAGCCAGTTCCATTCCATCTTCGACCACATCGTCACTTAACATCAGGTGAGTTGTGGTCAGACCTAGACTGTCAGCCATTAAAAAAAAAAACAAACATATTCGTCACATAAATGTTTATTCTAGGTGGGAATCAAAGATAGGAAAATAAAATTTAAAAAATATATCGTAGGCATTTAATATCACATTACACACAGCGCCATCTGACCCCAAACTAAGCAAAGCTTGTACTATGTAAGTCAGATAACTCATAGAATACTTTACCAAAAAAAAATTATGTTGGCCCATTCTCAGACCTACCCGATATGCACACAAAATTTCATACAAATCGGTCCAGCCGTTTCGGAGGAGTTTGTTATCAAACACCGCGACACAAGAATTTTATATATTAGATATAGTACAACCAGACACAGAACAAACATTTTTTGGTTATGCCACAAAATCTTGAGTTGTAATCGAACCCACACCCTACGGCTCTTGAAGCAGACATACTACCAAGCCAACAGGGCTGTCAAATTAGTAAATAAATAATAAACAACAAATAGTTAAGTATTGTAAAGATTTATGTTACAATTTAATAAAACACATCTTTGATAGATTTTTCATATCATTTATTGTACATGTGTATCTACTTAATAAGTAGGTACTTTTTAATCAAATTGTATAAAAATAAATAATTTTTATGATATCGTGGTGGTGCCGGCGTAAGAATAGTACCCCACCCTCTCTGCCCGTGGTCGCCGTAAGAGTCGGCTAAGGGATGTAATCCGGAAGATGGGCAGCAGCGTCTTCCTTGAACAATCACACCTAACTGCGCTCGCCAACCCGCCTGCCGAGCGTGGCGAGTATTGGCAAAACCCCCCCAGGAGGAGGCCTATGTCCAACAGTGGACGACCTATGGCTGATGATGTGATGATATACTAGCTTACGCCCGCGACTAGCCCGCGTTAACTTTAGAGTTAAGTTCAGAGAGAAATGAAACGTGTGTAAGAAACGAATAAGCAATAGTTATATAGCGATAGTTTTAGCAATAGTTTTATAGCGATGATAGCTCAGTGGTTAGCATGGTCGGTTCGCATGCCGAAGGGCGTGGGTTTAAACCCCAACAATGAGCTTGAGCTGTCGGTGAAGGAAAACATCGTGAGGAAACCATAGCGTGGTGGTAGGGTACTTTCTAGTACTCGGCTGGCTAGCTACCTCCCTCAAGTTGAAAATCTGTCGCCAAGCATCTAACGGTGTGTTCCGGCAGCCTCACTTGACAGCCAGTTCCATTCCAGGCTAGGTGTGCTTTACCATCTTCGACCACACCGTCACTTAACATCAGGTGAGTTGTGGTCAAACACCAAGCCGGTCAGCAATAAAAAAAAAAAAAAAAAAAAAAGTCATGAAGCTTACGCTATTTTATTATCAGATTAATGTAAATGATACATTTTTTTTCCGGAATAATCACTATCATCACTACATAGTATAAAACAAAGTCGCTTTCTCTGTCCCTATATCCTTGTATATATATTCTGAATCTGGGAAACGGCTCCAACGATTTTCATGTAATTTCTGTATGCAGGGGGTTTCGGGGGAGATAAATCGATCTAGCTAGGTTTCATTTCTAGAAAACGTTGTTTTATCCGTGTTTTAAGACAATGAAAAACTGCTACAATATCATTAGAATACAAAGGTTTTCGCCGCCATGTACAAGGTTATAATAGCTCAGTTGGGAAATCGGACGGTCTAATCAGAAGACCCCGGTTCGAGTCCAGATAAATGATTGTTTTTTTTTCAAGTTCCTTTAACACATTCACTGCTTAAGATATTATTAAAATAATTAGCCAGGAACCAAATTTTTTTAAAGCGTATTTTGATTATGTATATATGTATGTTTAAAAATATGGATAAAAGTAAATTGTTATTATTATTCTTTTAATAAAAAATAACCTTTTTCGGATCCGAGTGTTCGGCACATAGCGCGCCAGGTGCCGGTCACTCGGATCCGAGCGCTAGGGACAACAACGGCTGAAATAAAACTACTGCACAGATTTCGATAATTCTTTTACCATTCAAAAGCTACATTATCCCTAAGCAAAATAGGCTATAGATAGTAAATAAAATATAATACGCATTTGAATAATTATTTATTAAGGAAAACATAAATCTGAGCGATACAATCATAATTATCAAAAATCAAATCAAAGCCATAGAATCAAATTTAAAACAATAATCATGTAATTTAAAACACTTAGGAATGTGCTAGGCAGAAGCATTTTGTACAGAAACCTGGAGAACCTTCACATTGCTTACATTCATAAATTGTTTGCACCCTTTTTTTTTGTGCTTTGCAACCTTTGCATTCTTTTCGGGCCACTTCGATGGTTTCTTTCGTGACACTTCCTACTGTCTTAAGTCTCGTCCGGGTCTTTTCTATTTTAGTGAGTTCGTGTTTCACTTTCAAAACATTGCGTCGATTGACGTTATTAGGATCAGGTAAAAGCTTTTCCAGTATCTTCATACGGAAATCATATAGATTTAATTTATCATTCGCCGAAAATTTATTGTACAAGTGCAATGCATTAGTGAGGCTCATTTGCAGCATATGCACAAACAGCTTCTTGTACCAACGCAGCGTCTTCCTTTGGACTGGATAGTATGCCAACATCTGATCTTGAAGATCAACGCCCGACATAAAATTATTGTAATGGACGATTGCCATTGGTTTCATTACTTCAGATCCCCTTTTGGAAGTAGTCTCCATCATCTCACTACCATGTTCTGTAGAAATATACAGAACGTATCGCTTATCCCTCCATTTTCCGACATGAACGCCGTTTAAGAACAAGGATTTGTTTTCTCCTTTTTCCAGTGAAACAGAGCCAATTTCGACGGGATTATCTTTTCTGTTTTTTCTTAACGTTCCTGTGCAGTACGTCTGTCGATCTAGCAATTTCACAGCCAGGCCATAAGAATTGTAGTAATTATCCATATATACATGATGGCCACAGTCCAGTCTCTCTTCTAGTAGTTTGAACACAATCTTACTACTATGTCCTTGCCCTGATGTCTCATCATTAGCACCGGCGTAAACTTGAAATTTTAAAACCGTACCATCTGGTTCTGCTAAAACAAAGAGTTTAATGCCATATTTATGACGTTTATTTTTTATGTATTGTCGGAACAGCAACCGACCGCGCCACAATACCATGGACTCATCCAATGATAGCTCTTTACCTGGACAATAAACAGTTTTCATTTTATTGTTAAAATGATCCATAAATGGTCGGATTTTATTGAGACGGTCTTCTTCACTGGATTCAGACGTAAAGTGTAGGCACCGTAAAATCAGTAGAAATCGATTTCGTGCCATGAATTGTCCGAAGCATGGAATATTAAACAAATAGTGTCGTTTCCAATAATCACTTAAACGGTTTAATCGAATTGTTCCTGTGTGAAGAAGGAGTCCTAAAAATGTCAACAGTTCTTCCTTTGTTAAATCTTTCCAAGATTTTATTCTGGAGTTTTGTTTGACGTTTTGTGCATTACCGACTCTTATTGCGTTCGCGTTGGTCTCGCGAACTATAAGATCTAACAACTCGTCATCAATCAATAATCGGAATGCTTCGTAAGGATCAGTTGGAGGCGGCACTAAGAGTTCCTGTTCCTTAGTAAATTCTATGTTTTTCATGGAGCTTGGATCACTGCTCCAGGTGGTAGTGGCTCCTTGACCAGAGGGTGAGTTATTGGGTGATAGATAATAATTATCTGGTAAGTCCGGAGTACTACTTCCAGATCTCCGAACAACCAGTATTGATGGAGAGGCGTCATTACGTTCTGGCGAAAGGTTGGGGGTGATCGCATCGGATCTCAGAAGAGATACGCTAGGTGTTGAACAGGTAGGGTTTAATAGACAGCTATCTGGTATATCCGGGAAAAAATCTCCATAGTCCTGAACGATATTCGGCGATGTAGGACGGCAGTCAATTTCATAATTGAATTCAAAGCTACCGTCTCCATCAAATTCCAGTTGTCGAGGCGCTGGTTTCGATGCTGAGGAACTATTTGGATCTGGTAACTTCCACGATTGAGCAGAATTATTACGCGTGGGGCCATCCCTAAATGTAGGTCTTAATCGCTTACATTGAATGATAGGCCTTCCATCTGACTCACATAAACCACGTTTTGATGCAGATGAACTTGAAGGTTGAGCTGGTGGTACACGGCTGGCCGTCTTTGAGGCAGGTGATCTTGAAATAAAATGAAATGAAATTAAGTACAATTTACTGTTATTATTGAGTTAAATTAATTTAATGTCAAGCGTTCTTATCAGATACATAGTCATTAGTTAGTCATACCTTGAAGGTTGAGCTGGTGGTATAGGGCTTGTCGTCTTTAGGGCAGATGACCTTGAAGGTTGAGCTGGTGGTACACGGCTGGTCGTCTTCTGCTTCAGTCTAGTATCAAAGATACTATCATCACTGCCGCAACTAGACGAGACCTCTGAACTTGAAGAGTCTTCATCAGCTCTTTGAGAATACACATCCTCATCACTATAGTCAGACTCATACTCATCACTATGCCGACGCTTTTTTCTAGAACTACTCGTAGATTTACTTTCAGACGGTCCAGCTTTACTTTCCATTTTAGTGCAAAAATAGCTTTGATACGATCGTGTGTACAAGTCACAATAAACCACTGTTAGAATGAAACCAATACGCGTTTTCGTAAGTTGAATATGTTGTCAGAGTGGACGCGCAAACTAACATAAACTCGCCTCAAACGCCGGCGGCTTACTGACGACTACAAAATACACGGGCCGCTCGCTCGTATCCGAGTGGACGGCACCGCTACTATGCCCCCTCCCCACTCGGATCCGAGTGTTGAGCACTAAATGTGTTAAAATACCGAGCAAAGCTCGGTCATCCAGATACTGTATGCTTAAATCTTTAAAACTACGCAACGGATTTTGATGCGGTTTTTTTAAATAGATAGAGTGATTGAAGAGGAAGGTTTATATGTATAATAACATCCATTAAATAGTGGAGAAATACTGTTATTTTTTTAGGTTTATACCCGTGCGAAGCCGGAGCGGGCCGCTAGTCATCAATAAGACGCATCTATACCAAATTTCAAATAGAGTTACGTTCTGTAGTTTTTGTACTCCCACAGGTAAATAAAAGGTATCCTACATGTCAATATTTTTTTTTATTTTTATTGTTGGCAGTCTTGGTGTTTGATCACAGCTCACCTGATGTTAAGCGACGGTGTGGTCGAAGATGCTAAACACACCTAGCCTGGAATGGTACTGGCTCTCAAGTGTGGCTGCCGGAACACAACGTTAGATGCTTGGCGGCAGATTTTCAACTTGAGGGTGGTAGCTAGCCAGCCGAGTAGTAGAAAGTACCCTGCCACCGCGCTATGGTTTCCTCACGATGTTTTCCTTCACCGGCAGCTCAAGCTCATTGTTGGGGTTTGAACCCACGCCCTTCGGCATGCGAGCCGACCGCGCTAACCACTGAGCTATCATCGCTACAAAACTGTTTTGTGGTTTTTTGAATTGTTATATTAATATAATTTTTGCGAGACTTAATTTTCCAAAAATCCTAAAATCAAAATATTAACATAAGATATCAAGTCCACTCCTAAATTTTATGATCTTGTTAGTTTAAAATGTACCTAAGTATCAGATAATAATTATAAAGTTGTCTCTGTCTTAAAATATTCCCTAATTTTCAAAATATTTAGGTATGTATCTAAAAAAAATTGCTTTTTTTTAACCAACTTCAAAAAAAGGAGGTTTCCCAACTCGACCATATATACATATATATTTATTTATGTGTGTTGATGATTTTTTTTTTGTTGTGTTCTGAAAAAAGTTACTTTAATATTCTTTCCCTAAATTTTTCATTGGTTTTCGTCAAATTTCTAATTAATATATTTAAATTTCCTTCACTTTCATTCTTAAAATTTTCGTTTAACATTCTCAAAATTTGCTCCAAATAGCTTCATTCCCCTAAATCGAGTTTGGACGGCAATTCGCTGGCAGGTGGTGTAGTTTTCTCGTCGCCGTCGGTTTTCCTTCCACACGTCCGACGTTTCTTCGTGGACAGCTTGAGGTGCACCGCCTTCACGTGTGTGTTGAGCGAGTTAGACTGGCTGAATGATTTGGTGCAGAGTTCGCAGGTGTAAGGTTTGGCGCCGGTGTGGACCTACAGAAAACAAATATACAATTACAATTCAAAAAACCCCCGACATCAAACTCAAAAATCCAAATTATATATTTACATAAAAACGACCAATCATTTGTAATATTTTTTTTTTTACTACTGATAGGCTAGGTTTTTGACCACAACTCACCTGATGTTAAGTGACGGTGTGGTCGAAAATGGTAAAGCACACCTAGCCTGGAATAGAACTGGCTCTCAAGTGAGGCTACCGGAACACACCCTTAGATGCTTGGCGGCAGATTTCAGCTTGAGGGTGGTAGCTAGCCAGCCGAGTACTAGAAAGTACCCTACCACCATGCTATGGTTTCCTCACGATGTTTTCCTTCACCGGCAGCTCAAGCTCATTGTTGGAGTTTGAACCCACGCCCTTCGGCATGCGAACCAACCGCGCTAACCACTGAGCTATCATCGCTACAAAAACATGTATATATACATGCTATATACATGTATATGAAATAGGTGCAGTAGTTTTTGAGTTGTTTTTGAACTGCGCAACGTTTTTTCGTCTGATATACCTCAGTGCCTCAAGTGGAAAGTCTTGACCAGTGTGTGTTACCAGTGATGACTTATGGCGCTGAAACATGGTCTCTGACTATGTGCCTTCTTGATAAGCTCAAAGTGGCACAACGAGCTATGGAGAGGGCTATGCTCGGAGTTTCTCTACGAGATCGAATCAGAAATGAGGAGATCCGTAGACGAACTAAAGTAGCCGACATAGCCCAGCGGATTAGCAAGTTGAAGTGGCAGTGGGCAGGGCACATAGCACGCAGAACTGATGGCCGATGGGACTGTAAAGTTCTGGAGTGGAGACCACGGACCGGCAAGCGCAGCGTAGGACGTCCGCCCACAAGGTGGACAGACGACCTCATAAAGACCGCAGGAACGCGCTGGATGCGAGCCGCTTCCAACCGGTCTTTATGGAAATCAATGGGGGAGGCCTATGTCCAGCAGTGGACGTCCTACGGCTGAAATGATGATGATGAATGATGAGTTTTTGAGTTTATTCGTAACAAACATTCAAAAATAGAAACCTTTCCTCTTTATAATATTACTATTATTAACTAGCAAAAAACTGAGCTTTCGGAGAGCTCGCGTAGTTTTTCTAACGGGTAACAGTTTTTAAGACAGTTTTTTTAAATTATTATAAATCCTCCATGTTGGGAACACTGATTACGCCTGATTCTAGTGGTGTCATCTAATATTAAGTAGATTAACTACGATGTATTTGAGTATTGAGTTTAGTTCTATTGCAGCGATGTTAACTCTTTGGTTTTCCTAACAGATGGCGGTAGTAGTACAATTACATTCTGTCCAATGAATACAAAATTGAAATTGTTCATTTGTTTTAATGGCTATAAAATTATGTTTTATTTTTTGACAGATAACACATCTAGATATGATGTTAAATTACTATGTTAAATCACAAATCTATAGGCGTGATAGTTTTTCAGTAAAGTGTACCACAAAAATGCTCAGGTTGTGGGATAGTGTTAGGGCTCGCTGCGCTCGCCCTGATTAATTAATTATTATTATATATATGTTATTATATTATTGGCAAAACTTGCAACGGGTGACGTCGATCCCCACCACCGCCTATAAAAACAAGCGTTCATTCGAAAGCCGGCTCAGTTGCTGCCCAGTCGCTAGACGGTAAGGTGGTTGGTTTCGACGCTGCTTACTGTAAGTTCGTTCCATATCTTATTTTGTGGTTATTTCTGGTACATGGTTACCTGTTTGTGTACATGTTTATGTGTTTGTATGTTTGAAATTGTATTAAATTCGGTCAATTATTGTTGAAATGCATTAAATTGGAATTGTTATGTTTAGATGTTTGTTTTTTTTTTTTTTTTTGTATTTTGGATATGATTTGGATGGACGAACGGACATCAGACATCAACGATCAAAACTTATAGCACCCCTCTTTTTGCGTCGGGGGTTAAAGATAGTTGCAATTCAATGTTCTGTGTGACCCTGCACAGGTGAAAAAAAGTTCCACTCACCCTATAATGCCTGTTGAGGGCTGGTTTCTGTGCGAAGCGCCGGCCGCAGTGCTCGCAGCCGTACGGGCGCTCGCCGGTGTGCGTGCGCGTGTGGATGCGCAGCTGGTTCGTATCCGCGAACCGCTTCCCGCACGCGGGGACCGCGCACGTGTGCGGGCGCTCGCCCGTGTGCGTGCGCTGGTGGTAACGAAGAGTGGCGCCCGACTAGGGACAATTTTTTTTAATGTTTGACATTATAGCTTACCACAGCTCACCTATTTTAAATAACTGTATGGTCGAAGATAGTAAACACACCTAGCCTGAAATGCTACTGAGCTGTACGACCTTATACTTCCATCCCCTTTTTACTACAGGACAAGTAGTGCGACGCCCCCCTACCACCCATACATAATGGAATTTCCTTGGGTACCAAACGTTTTGACTCTACATTTCTCATCCGTACGGCCAAGGAATGGAACAAGCTGCCGGCTTCCTTGTTTCCTGAGAGATATAATCTAGATCTTTTAAGGCCAGAGTGAATAGGTATCTTCTAAGTCTGCATGCTTTATTTTCGACCACATCATCGCTTACCATCAGGCGAGTTGGTGGTCAAACGAGGACATACCCGTATTAAAAAAAAATGGTACCGTCTGTCTGTCTTGTCTTTATCTCACGAACACGTGGAGGTATCAAGCTGAAATTCATATCAAATACTCAGGTCTACTGTCCCTTGGAGCTGTGAAAAAATCAAACTTCTAAGCCAACGCAATCAAAAGATACAGCCGTTTATGCTGCAAATTGTCGACACTCGCAAGGGAATCAAAACCTACAGGGTACTTCCCGTGAACTCGGAATCTTGAAATTTGGTACGAAGCAACGTCTTATAGCACAGATAAAGGAAACATTACGAAAAGCATAAATTACCATAACTTTTATACTTATACACCCGGTTTGTACGGAACCCTCGGTGGGCGAGTCCGACTCGCACTTGGCCGGTTTTTTGTTAAAAATACTCGTAATAATACGTTGAATGTGAAGCTAGTGTACTCACGGTACATTTCTTCCCGCAGAGCTCACAAACTAGGTTCTTATTGTACTTCACGCCGAGATGGATGCGACGCACGTGCGCCGCCAGGCGCGCCCGCGTCGCGAAACTTAGCGCGCACTGCACACAAATAAATATTTTTTTTTTTATAATTGACAGGCTTGGTGTTTGACCACAACTCACCTGATCTTAAGTGACGTTGTGTTCGAAGATGGTAAAGCACACCTTGCCTGGAATGGAACTGGCTCTCAAGTGAGGCTGCCGGAACACACCGTTAGATGCTTGGCGGCAGATTTTCAACTCTCGTGTGGTAGCTAGCCAGCCGAGTACTAGAAAGTACCCTACCACCACGCTATGGTTTCCTCACGATGTTTTCCTTCACCGGCAGCTCAAGCTCATTGTTGGGGTTTGAACCCACGGCCTTCGGCATGCGAACCGACCGCGCTAACCACTGAGCTATCATCGCTACAAAATATATAGTCTCATTACTGTTATATTATATAACAGTAACGAGACGCTCTCCTGATGGTAAGAGATAACGCCTGTCCATGACCATTGCAGCGATACACAGAACTTTGAGTAGTAAAACAAAGTCCAGGGCATCGCTGCCTTGGCGCTCATTACTTTGAGACTAGATGGTTAGTCTCAACAGCCCTGTAATTTCGCTAGCTGCAGTACCCTTCAAACCGGAACACAGTAATGTTTACACACTACTGCTTGGCAGAATATCTGGTACTGCGGTGGTACCTACCTAGACGACCTCCTGCTAAGGAAATCTACCACCAAGTAAAAGTTTGTGTGTTTGTATGTTTGTCACTTCCTCACGCTCAAACGGCTGGACCAATTTTGGTTAAATTTGGTACGGAGGTAGCTGACACCCTAGATTAACGCATAGGGTTTTTTACCAGAAAAAATGTAGTGTTCACGTGGGTAGCACCGCGGGACGGCGCTAGTAATATTATAAAGGCGAAAGTTTGTGTGTGTTTGTTGCTCCTTCACGCTCAAACGGCTGAACCAATTTTGACGAAATTTGGTATGGAGGTAGCTGACACCCTGTATTGACACATAGACATAAAAAAGTGGCTGTTTAAAACTTTGAAATTTTGCAAGTTTTACCGTGGTGGTGCCGGCGTAAGAATAGTACCCCACCCTCTCTACCCGTGGTCGCCGTAAGAGTCGGCTAAGGTATGTAATCCGGAAGATGGGCAGCAGCGTCTTCCTTGAACGATCACACCTAACTGCGCTCGCCAGCCCGCCTGCCAAGCGTGGCGAGTATTGACAAAACCCCCCAGGAGGAGGCCTATGTCCAGTAGTGGACGACCTATGGCTAATGATGTGTAACGTTTTGGCTCTTCCGTCTTAAAATATTGCCCACCCCTGGTGTAGAGTACTCGTGGTGTAGTTACCTGGTCGCATTGTAGGTTGGTGCCCGGGGCTGAAGGCTTGGACCGCGGCCGTTTCAGTTCCCTCTCGTGTCCGCAAAGGTGGACGCTCATACAACTTGAGATAGATTTCACGCAAATCGGACATTTTTTACTAAAACATTAATAACAAGAAAGAAAAAGGAGGTTATAAACAACTTTTACAATAGACACAACACTAAAATGGCAAAAAAATCAGTAATTATTTTTTCAATATAAAAGTTATTAGACGAACGAGACGCTCCTCTAATAGTAAGAGATACAAATGTTTTTTTCAGGGTTCCGTACCCAAAGGGTAAAACGGGACCCTATTACTAAGACTTCGCTGTCTGTCCGTCCGTCTGTCTATCACCAGGCTGTATCTCAAGACCCGCGATAGCTGGACAGTTGAAATTTTCACAAATTATGTATTTCTGTTGCCGCTATAACAACAAATACTAAAAATAACATAAATATTTAAGGGGGGCACCCATACAACAAACGCGATTCTTTTACCTTTTTCATAGATAATGGTACGGAACCCTTCGTGCGCGAGTCCAACTCGCACTTGGCCGGTTTTATTGATAAAATCATAATTAAAAGACAATTAAATCTCGCTTAAAAAAAAAACCTCGCTGATTTTAAGCGAAGACTAAAGGAGTTGTCTGCCGCCAAGCAGTAGTGTGTAAACATTATACTGTGTTCCGGTTTAATAAGGTACTGGACTTTGTTTTACTACTCAAAGTTCTGTGTATCGCTGCAATGGTCATGGACAGGAGTTATCACTTACCATCAGGAGAGCGTCTTATTCGTCTCATTAGTGTAACATAAAAAAAAATACATAGAAAGTTTACATCCCGAATTGACATAAGCAAAATACACAAAGATGTTTTACACTCAGATTCACACACTCACGTATCGGAAGCGAGCTGCCTGTGTGTGGGTGTGGACAGCACGTGTGTGGTCCACGCGCGCCGAGACGCGAACTGTATGTCGCACAAAGAGCAGTACCGACTCTCGGGAGACGAAGATTTTTCTTCTGTCTGAATAAGACGAGAAAGTCTTACGATTCAAGAAATACATTTTTAGTTAATTTCATGCTTAAAAGTTAATTTAGTTACAACAGTGATGAGAATTTAATTTAAATATTTATTTGACAACAATTTTTAAATATCTCTCCATAATATTCTTTAATATTTAAAAATATAATCCGACATAAATATTAATTCTAGCTGAGCAGATAATGTCTAGTGCATTTCTACCTGGGCTGGTAACATGTCCAGTACAACTCTAACTGAGCTGGTAACATGTCCAGTGAAATTGTACCTAGGCTGGTAACATGTCCAGTGTAATTCTAAGCAGATAAAATGTCTAGTGCAATTCTACCTGAGCTGGCAACATGTCCAGTGAAATTGTACCTAGGCTGGTAACATGTCCAGTGCAATTCTAACTGAACAGATAAAATGTCTAGTGCAATTCTACCTGAGCTGGTAACATGTCCAGTGAAATTGTACCTAGGCTGGTAACATGTCCAGTGTAATTCTAACTGAACCGATAAAATGTCTAGTGCAATTCTACCTGAGTTGGTAACATATCTAGTGCAAATTCTATCTGGGCTGGAAATATGATCAGTGCAATTCGATCTGTATTAGTAACATGTTCAGTGCAATTTAACTTGAGCTGGTAACATGTCCAGTGAAACTCCATCTGGGCTGGTAACGTAACTAGCGCAATTATACTTGGACTGACAACATATGAACAATAAAACTTCTACCTGACATGGTAACCAGGGCCGGATTAACCCTATCGGGGCCCTTAGGCAATGCAATTCTTACCCTTTTCTTACTATTTAAAATATATTTTTATTATATTATAAAAAATTATATTTTTACTTTAATTTTTTTTTAAAGCAACATCACCGGTTGTAAATAATGGGGAATGTCACGAATGAAACGTAACATCGTTTTTTCCCGGAGCGTGGCCCCCATCGACTAGGCCCCCGTGGGCCCCTAGTCGGTGCGGGGCCCCTAGGCAGTTGCCTAATCTGCCTTATGGATAATCCGGGCCTGATGGTAATCAAACGTGTGCAATTATGTTTGGTCTAATAATGTAAGTAGAATATCGCAACTAGGATTGTTATACCTTAGATGCGATATTTTAGCTAGATTAGTAACATAACTAGTGCAAACTAGGTATAACTCACGGCGGGTGGGCGGGAGTGTGCGCGCGCTCGGTGCATGCGTAGTCCGTGCTCGGAGAGGAACCGCTCCCCGCACGCGGCGCACACGAGCTTGGCCCCGCCCGGGTGCGCGCACCGCATGTGCGTCAGATAAGACGTGCGCGCGCTTTAAAACAACACCGCGTCTAACCTTTACTTGGACACATTTGTTTTTTACCATTTATATCGAATAGAATCAGTCTTAGTATGTGTCAAGTGGTCTATGCCTTAGTAAAGTAGTGATTATTTTACTAGAAGCTTGTCCAAAGTTTCAGTAAAAAAGTGCACTTTATATTATAACAGAACACAATGATTAATAATGTTTAACAATTTTTTTTTAAGCATGAAAACTTTTGGTTGTTTGTTATTTAGAAACAAAACACAGAATCTCATCTCTGTGACGTTACCACGGATATATGGGCTATCGATGCGTCGTCAAAATTCACTATCAACATCACCGTCACTTGAAATCAGATGAGCTGTAGTCAAATACCTAACTTGTCAATAAAATAAAAAACAAGAATTTAAATGACAATTCATCTAAACTTCACAAAACATTTTGGCCCAAGCCGTGGATCGAAATAAATAAATAAATATATTGAATTGTAGGACACATTACACACAGCGCCATCTGACCCCAAACTAAGCAGAGCTTGTGTGATGGAAGTCAGATAACTGATAGAATACATAAATACTTATTTTTTTGTAAATACATACTTATAATACATACAGAACACCCAGACACAGAACAAACATTTGTTTATACCAAACAAACATTTGTCCTTGGCGGGAATCGAACCCACGCCCTACAGCTCAGGCAGGCATACTCCCAATGAGCCAACAGGGCTGTCAAATAAGTAGGTACCTTGGTTTTTTAAGCTTCACACAACGCTATTTAGAAACTAAGAGAAATTTACTCACTGGAAGTTTCTTCCGCACAGCTTACACTCATAGTAATCTCCTGTGTGTATTCGCTGATGATCGCTTGCTTGGTGTCTGAAATAAAGCGTTACAACAGGTAAAAAAACAGACTATTGCATTTGTTTGTGATGTATATGGTAACGTAACCAGTGCAGCCGTCGTATAGCCGTAGAAGTACATATTATATACGGTTTTTATTATCCTTTCGACATTTAGTAAATAAAAAAAAAATAAAAAATAAAAAAATATATATATTTAGTAAAAAAAAATTAGTAAATAACTTCGTGTAGTTAAAATTACGCGAATTTAAGGTAAAAGTAGTAGTTTCGTAAGATAAGTACGTAATCTATCAAAATCTATAGAAAAGATCGCCGATAGCAAATATGTAAATAAAGTAATGACAGTTGATTAACGAAATCGATCGTTTCGCCCGTGATCTTTTTGCCGCGACACTGGGTTACCACAGATTAAAGTAAAATAAAAAGAAGAATTTTAGCGGGAATTTAAAATATGAGTGTTGCATTAAATACGACGTTACGCCGGTGCAGTTCTATTTGAGCTGTGTATGGTAACGTAACCAGTGCAACTCTAATTGAGCTGTGTATGGTAACGTAACCAGTGCAATTATATTTGAACTGTGTATGGTAACGTAATTAGTGCAATTCTATTTGAACTGTGTAAGGTAACGTAATTAGTGTAATTCTATTTGAGCTGTGTAAGGTAACGTAACCAGTTCAATTCTATTTGAACTGTGTAAGGTAACGTAATTAGTGCAATTCTATTTGAGCTGTGTATGGTATCGTAACCAGTGCAATTCTATTTGAACTGTGTAAGGTAACGTAATTAGTGCAATTCTATTTGAGCTGTGTATGGTATAGTAACCAGTGCAATTCTATTTGAACTGTGTAAGGTAACGTAACCAGTTCAATTCTATTTGAACTGTGTAAGGTAACGTAATTAGTGCAATTCTATTTGAGCTGTGTATGGTATAGTAACCAGTGCAATTCTATTTGAACTGTGTAAGGTAACGTAACCAGTTCAATTCTATTTGAACTGTGTAAGGTAACGTAACCAGTGCAATTCTATTTGAGCTGAACTTTAACCAAGCTTAATATACCCATTATAAAAGAAAAATATCAGCTGTACCATACATTCGACCAAGGTTCAACGACCTTTTTGGTGATGGAACGGCAGTTTTTTTCACGAATTGTAACATTAAAGTTGTTCATAACGGTAAGTATAATTATTATAACCCTGTCGATGGCCCCTTGAAATCCAACTAACCTCGTGTTGGACACGTGTCCACACTTGTTACAGACATACTGCCTCGAGTGTGAGGCGTGAGTATGCGCCCTTAGCAATCTCGCGCTTCGGTACCGCATGAAGCACAGCTCGCAAACGTCGTCACCGTTATCCTGGAATAAATATCGTACGACATTTCACACAGCGCCATCTAGGGAGCGTTCAAGTTACGTAACGCAATTTATGGAGATTTTTGATCGTCTTTCGTCCCACAATCATTTCTGTTGTGATGAAAGAAAATCTCACACATTGAAAACAGTGTTAATAATAAATAATAATACATTTATTTATTTAGATCATAAGAAATTTACATCAAATTCATCAAGTTCACACATAGATATTATACACAAAAAATATAATTAATTTAAAAACAATACATTGGACAAGTCACATCATAGCTTAATAATAATAATAATAATAACAGTTTAATTGATTTTTCTGATAATGATAGCAAAAATAAGGCATATAAATAGCACAAGGGACGCAAATATTTAAAAATTAACACCAAAACAAGACAATGAAACAGATTTAAATCCAATGTAACAAAATTTAAGTCACTAGTCATCGTAGGATTCCCTGTGTTGCGATGACTAGTACTCTTCTATTAATTTGTAAAGTGTATTTTGAATATCAATATATAATTTCTAATATGGCGATTGGAGTCTACAGAGAACGAAGTATAACGAAGCCATCCAAAGTGCGGTATTTTTTGTTACCTACTTTACAAGAGTGAGAAAAACTATCACAGCTGTTGATAAAAAAAAAAAATGCTTTACATTTGGAGTATAAAAAAATAATTATAAAAAATTATTCACTCCTGTACAGCAAGCAAGAAGTTTTGTGAAGGTAAAAAAATTTTCAAGTGGTCATCCCATTTGACATTTTGAAAAAAAACAAAAAAGGTTTTCAAAAATGCGTGATTAAAAAATCAGTTCTGAAGGGTTAAAACAATGTTACGTAACGCGTAATTCTTACCCCCCTCCCGCCCCTGTTACGCATCGTAACGTTTCAGAAGACCCCCCAACCCAAATTCGTTACCTAATACTTGAACGCTCCCCTAGTCACAAAGCAAGCAAAGCTTATGCCATAGTACACTAATGCCCGGTTTCACCAACGGCTCCTAAACAAATCCCTACATAGGGATCTCTTAGCTTAAGGCATCCCCTAACTCGTCTCCTAACTCAAACTCAGTTTCACCACGCTAAGTAATACTTAGCTGGGAATACCTACGTAAGTGCCGGGTAGGGTGCTGCATAGAAATATCTTTTATCGATTTTTTTTCGATAAATCTTCCGTTTAGTGTTTTTCCTTAGGTTTGTATATGTTAAGCATGATAAACATATTTTTTTTGTCACTTAATACAAATAAATGTGTTTTATATCTATATTTCTCAAATTATCACTATAATTTAAAGACCAAATAACAATATGGTAGATGTAAAAGCCAAAAAAAGGATGACAGTGACTTGGTTTGTTTGTGACCTTGTGATGTCACTATTACCCTATTCTATCTGGCAGGCGGCAGTTCGTAGTAATTCACCGACTTCAAAAAGGAGGAGGTTCTAATTTTTTTTAAATGTATGTACACCGATTACGCTGAGATTATTGATCTGATTTACGTGATTTTGATGCGGAATAGTTGCCACTTGGTCCCATAAAAATTTAACATAGTTTAGCCCAGTTGTTTTCATTTTATGAACATTTTTATAATGAACATATTTGTTTACGATGTAATTGTCTTTGGCAAGACGTTTTTGAATCTTAGCGAGTCTAGCTAGACTCATACTGTTCAAGTGTTTCTTGGCGTGAACATTTAACTAAAAATTGGAAAATAAACAACCTTTAAAAAAAAAAAAAACAACTTCAACAAAAAAAAAAAACAGCAATAAAAAGCGAAAAATATATTTTATAAGTTTATTTTTCGCTTTTTCGTTCTGATGTTTTTTCTTGAAGTCGGTTTAATTTTTTTTTTAAGTTTGTTTTTTTAATTTTGTATTTGAGTTTTGCATTTCTTGCATCTAGTACAAATTGGAATACGAAGGCCGAAAAAAAAAACGTGGCCAAAATTAAAAAAACAAACTTAAAAAAAAAAGTTAATAACTAACAAGTCCGATAACTAACAAAACTATCCAAAAAAACACTTAGGACGTCTTCCATTTCAGATTATTTATTGAATGTTTGTCACAATATATTCTTTCTTAGTTAGGAATTCGATAAGGGGCCGATACTCGGCCTCCTAAAATTTAGGGGTTCCCTTAGCCTTTAAGTGTTCCCTAAACATTGGTGAAAACCAAATCTCGGTTAAGTGACACCTAAGTCACCTTAGGTGTTCCCTAAAATTTAGGAATCGTCGGTGAAAACGGGCATAAGAACAGTAGGTGATCTTTATAGAAATTGGCCGGTTTGAATGTGTGCGTGCGTACCGGGCGCCGTGTACGTACACACTGCCAAGCATTAGCATAATCTCGGGGAGACTCGGGTGCCGGCCGTCCGGGCTTTGCCGTGAGTTTGGTGAGCTCGCATGCGCCTGCTCTCACCGGCCACTTTATTATTTACACTTTACCGGACATTTTATTTAGTGCAGTTTTATAATGCTGCTCATAACACGCAAATAATATTTATCTAATAAACAAACTTGAAAAAAAAGTAAAGCCGACTTCAAGAAAAAAACATCAGCACTAAAAAGGGAAAAATAAACTTTACAAAGTATTATTATACCTGCTAGGTACCTACTGATCTGTTTGAAGTCGGTGCTTAGCCTAGCCTAGGTGCCGGTGCTTGGCACCGACTTCAAACAGATCAGTAGGTACCTAGCAGGACATTTTTAGTTAATTTATGTTCACCCCAAGAAACACTTGAACAGTATGAGTCTAGCTAGACTCGCTAAGATTCAAAAACGTCTTGCCAAAGACAATTACATCGTTCACGTAAACAACAAATTTCATAAAAAAGAAATCATAAAATGAAAACAACTGGGCCAAGCTATGTTAAATATTTATGGGACCAAATGGCAACTATTCCGCATCAAACTAAAGAAGAATCATGTAAATCAGATCATAAATCTCAGGGTAATAGGTGTACATACATTTAAAAAAAATACCAATCAAGTTGAGAACTTCCTTATTTTTGAAGTCGGTTAAAAATAAATAGACAACCCTAAGCGTCAACGCAAGAGTAGGCTATTGGCTCGCCAACCGGCCTAAGATGAATTAATTTTGTCAGTGTACTTTGCTCTAGTTTCTTCGGAACCCTCAGTGGGCGACTCTGACACGCACTTGTCCATGTTTTTTATTTTGCTTACCTCGGCATGTTTCTCCATGTGGTTGGAGTACGCCTCGACGTTGGTGAATCCACGGTAGCAGAGGTTGCAACGATGCGGGGAGTTAAGATAGTTGAGGGAAGAAGCTCGTGAGGACATCGCCTCCTTTTGTTGCTCGTAGGTTAACAATACCTCGCGAGCATCCAGTTTCGGCTCTGAGAAATAGTTATTTTATTTATTGATGGGAAACATAATTTAAAACCCCCTACGCAGTTAACCAAACATAGCTAAGAACCACTGCAAGGAAACTGGCTTGCAAATGAAAAAAAAATGCATCGAAATCTGTCCATCCGTTTGAGAGCTACGATGCCACAGACACAGACACACACACACACACACACACACACACACACACACACACACACACACACACAGACAGACAGATAGATATAACTGACTGTTATAAGTTTGAAGTCGGCGTCTATCTGTTGTCGGCCTACTCCGACTAGCTTCGGCCGGCTATAGTTTTAAAACTATAGTCTGAGTATCCGATATAATTAAACGTGAGCAATCCCGCATAAGTAAAACACAAATATATAAATATATTAATTATATTCATTTAAATTGTTATAACATCTCCTGTCTGTTCCTAGTCTGAAAGTTTCCATTCCATGGTTGCCTAGACGAAATTGTTTTTGGCGACAACGCCGCCATTTACGCCAATAGCTGAAAAGTTTTTCTGTTATCTTACATTTTTATATCTAAACTAGCTGTGCCCCGCGGTTTCACCCGCGCTAGATGCCTACGTCATAGTAGCTTTATGCATGCAAAGTCTCAGCCCGATCGGTTTAAAATTGACAAAGTTTCATACAAACTTTCATCCCCTATTTTATCCCCTTGGGGGTAGAATTAATCAAAATCCTTTCTTAGCGGATGCCTACGTCGTAGCATCTACCTGCATGCCAAATTTCAGCCCGATCCGTCCAGTGGTTTGGGCTGTGCGTTGATAGATCACTATGTCAGTCAGTCAGTCACCTTTGAGTTATATATATTTAGATTTTGAAGATATACTAACTGTTATAATCTCTTGTTTTCTTTCCCCGTTCCTTGTTCTTAGTCGACGTCCGCAACACATGTAAAGGCAAGTCCTCGTCCGAGTCCGTCGCGTATGACTCGGACTGATCAGACTCATATTTGACTTCGAGCCGTTCCAATGACGGGTCTTCAGCCGCTTCTGTAGGACATTGGAACGGGTTTAAGAAACTAAAAACTAGTTATTTATTTAAAAACGTTCAACATCCCTGTTCCCTGTTAGGTACAATATGGGTGTCTTCAAATCTAGAGTAAATAGGTTTCTTCTAGGTAAGCGTGCTCCATCTTAGACCGCATTACTGCTTAACATCAGGCAGAGTGTGGTCAAACGCGAACCTATTTTGAATAAAAAAAAAAAAAAAAAAACATGGATGTTAGTTGGTGGTTTAGTCTGGGTAGGTACCATCGCGGTACCACATATTCTACCACCAAGCAGTAGTGTGTATACATTACTGTGTTCCAGTTTGAAGGGCACTGCAGCGACTTTTAAAAAAAAAAAATTTGGCCTAACTAGTCGGAACTGTATTTCAGAAACCAATGGCTTTTCAAAAATTAAAAAACAACATGCCATAAACAAACTTAATAAAAGTGGGGGCGATAAGTCCAGCACACGTCCCGCTTGGGGTGTTTTGTGCATCATAAACAAACTTAAAAAACCAAAGAATTACATGAATATTAACTTATATGTATATCTTTGTGTGGGTGGATGTGTGTATGAGTGTGTGTTTGAGTGCGTGTGAGCAAACCATCAAATTTCACAAAGTAATGAGTCTGGACTTGGTTTTGTTATTCAAAGTTCTGTGTATCGCTGCAATGCTCATGGACAGACGTTATCTCTTACTATCAGAAAAACGTCTGGTTCGTCTCAATACTTTTACATTCAAAACCACAAATTATATAAAACACACTGAAAAGAAATCATCAGCTTGTTAAAGCTCTCTTACCACTTATTCCATCATCAGCACTCTGTACATCTTTTTCTACCTCCCCCTCTTCCTTGACGGGCTGTTTCTCTCTGGCCTCAGTGTCGCAGTAGATGTTGATGTATTCCACTGGTGTTGTTGCATAGTTATGTATGGAAGGACGCTCCACCATTGATATAAGATCTTTTGTGAACTGTAAATACATTGATTAACTTCTTTAATATACAGTACCTGGTTGACCGAGCTTTGCTCGGTTTTTCAATGCCTGAAATCACGGATAAAACGACGCTTTCTAAAATTGAAAGCTAGCTAGATCGATTTATCGCCCACGAAAGCCTCTGCATAATAAATTTCGTGAAAATTATTCCAAGATTCAGAATATATATATACATAATGTACAAGAATTGCTTGTTTAAAGGTGTTAGATATATGAATATAAGAGGGTAGTCCCAGAAGTTACCGACCTAACAAGGAAAACACAAAAAAATTTGAATTTTTATTTTTTATTTTTCAACATAATCTCCTTTCAGCTCTATACACTTTTCCCAGCGATGTTCAAGGAGTTCGATACCCTCTTTATAATAAAAATTGTCTTGCTCCTCAAAATAGCCATCAACTGCCGACTTCACTTCATCATCGTTGGAAAATCTTTGACCACTGAGCCATTTTTTCAAGTTTGATACCTTACCTATATGTATAAGATTTGTATAAGTAGTTAAATAATGTTTATAACAAAAATTGTACAGACTAGTTAAATAATATAAGATAAATAATGTGAGCTAGGCTACAACTAAATTAAATTGTATTTATTGAGATAATAAAACGGTCAAGCTTTCATCTCATTACTGTATATGTATAGGCGTGCATATTAGAGTCTTTGAGACCAATCATCAAATGTCGCAAAGTAATGAGTCTGGACTTTGTATTGTTACTCAAAGTTCTGTGTATCGCTGCAATGGTCATGGACAGGCGTTATCTCTTACCATCAGGATAGCATTTGTATCATCTCATTAATTTTACATTTAAAATTTTATGTCAACAATGTTAAACATAAACTAGATATATTATGAATCATCAAATACCTTTAAACGAGCAATTCTTATATATATGTATGTATTCCAGGCTAGATGTGCTTTACCACCTTCGACCACACCGTCACTTAAAATCAGGTGAGTTGTGGTCAAACACCAAGCCTGTCAGCTATAAAAAAAAGTCTATTTTTAGAGGAGCATTTTTGCTGAGGTTTGTCAAAGTCAAAGGTTTTAATTGCATAATATCTAATGTATAATATCTAGGATTTGTTAGGATTCTGAGCAGGGGCAGGTCTATATAAGGGCTTATTAGACTGAAGCCCAGAGCCCCGTGGATATAAAGAGCCTCCAACCCCCATTAAAAAAAATGGAGCAGTGGCAGGTCTATATAAAGGCTTATTAGACTGAAGCCCAGAGCCCCGTGGATATAAAGAGCCTCCAACCCCCATTAAAAAAAATGCAGTGATATTTTTATGATAATAATAACTGACCGTAATTCTGTCTACATAAAGCTGAGCTAAAAGATCCTCAGCTCTGGTGGCGGCTTGCTGAAAGTTATAGCATCGCTGCAGTTGGGCGAAGCACATGGAGCAGAGGGTGCTTGCTTGACTGACATCGTTCCAGTGCTATAAATAAATAAATATTCTAGGCCATTATACACAGCGCCATCTGACCCCAAACTAAGCAGTATATATAATACATACAAACACCCACACACAGAACAAACATTTGTTTATTTGTGAACAACAAACAGTACTGGAAGTGAGACATTTACATTCACCATTATATATGAGACTTTCATTTCGATATCTATTTGACACTTTACAGACTACACTCTACAGATTAACGATAAGTGATTGCACAGCTATTTTCTAAGTCTCTAAGGGGTATCATCAGAGGGCTATAAGCAGGTCTGAATATGAGGATAGAGTGACAATGACACTCCAACTCTGATAACTCCAACAATGAAATCGAGCTGCCGGTAAAGGTAAACATTGTGAGGAAACCATAGCATGGTGGTAGGGTATTTTCTAGTCGGCTGTTGAGCTACCACACTCAAGTTGAAAATCTGTCACCAAGAACTTAACGGCGTATTCCGACAGCCTCACTTGAGAGCCATTTCCATTCCTGGCTAAGTGTGTTTACCATCGTCAACCACACCGTAACTTTACATCAAGTGAGCTGTGGTCAAACACTTAGCCTGTTAACGGTAAAAAGCCCCATACCACATTTGACTCTTCATTTCTCATTGTCTTACTTTGCAAAGATCTAGTTGCAATTGCTTACTATCCAGTGAGTTGGTAGTCAAACTCAAAATTGTAGTGTTAATAATAACACCGAACGTACCTTGATCAATTTTACGTTGGTCAACTTTTCATACAGCTCTTGTAGCGGCGTATTTATCACATTATGCATCTTTACATTATAGGAGAAGCAAACTCTACAAGGGTGCGAAGCGATTTCCATGGTTTATAACAGGATAGTTAGTTGGAAAATAATGGATTAAATCATAGAGGTGCTGCTTTTAAAGTTCTTCCACACCTTCCTGAATTCCTTAAGCATTATAGGGATTAATTTGTAGAATAAAAGCATCTTTTAGACAAAAATACATTTCATTTGAAATGAAAATAATTATAAACATAAACACAAAGTCTTTTTCTTGTTTTCGGCATCATATTTTCTGTATTTTGCCAGTGCCGAGTTTCTTCATGTTTTTAAGTATGTAACGAAAAGACAAGTAAAATAATTCACAACTTACACAAAGTACGTCAGAGCCAAGTCTGGTCATGTTCAAATAAATTAGTGTCAACTTTACAAGAATCTTTGACGGAGTTATGGAAAGCTCCACGAAAAGCCACATTTCATTTACAACACTTTTGCCAGCATCAAATATTTTATGATAAATCAAGAGAAGTCAATCTAAATCATAGTCAATAACCTAATGAAGTAGTGAAGAGTTTTGAAAGTAACATTAAAAGTCTTATTTCACCACATTTTATCACGTTTCTCATTCAGGCACGTACTTTCTTTAACGATGACTTGTTGAACTTAAGTGAGACCCTTGAAAATAAGAAATAATTGACACTACATAACTGAATGTATAAAGTACGATGCCAAAAAAAAACCCATGACATTGCCTCTCGCTCGCGCATTGTTTTGATTTCAGACTGCAGGAAAAGTTTTGAAACACATAACCTCAAATAATTTTAAATGCACGTGAAAGATTTTTATTAATTTTATAAATGGTGTAGTTAATTAATAAAAATGGTCGATATCCATGTCAACGAGGTTTATCCTAAAGGCGATTTCTACCCTATGATCGCACATTTCCAAAATGGATATCCCACGAACAACTTTGCTGAACAAGAGTGCGCGGTTTTAGAACACAAAATAAGTGGCAAAAAGTGGCTAGCGACTGAAATAAATAACATTTTATACACTGGTGCAGAATCTGAAGAAACTCTGGGCCAGACTTTTGTTTTGGCACGAAACCGTAAAACGGGCAAGGTTAGAATAATCGAAGTTGGTAATGTAGAATTACAACCTTTGATGAAAAGCAAAATAGCAACAGAACTTGAAACTTCTTACGTAGATTTGGGAAGAAAATTTGGATCGAAACGGCACAAGAAAATCTTAGAACAAAATGAGAAGTTGAAAGTAAACGAGGAAGTTGTGATGGAGCAACTCAAAAATGTATCGCAGAACGTTTCCGTTGACCAGCTCGATTTGTCGTCGTACAACAAAACTGACTCTGATGACTTTTATATTCCTCCGATAAACCGAGACGCTTCCAACCTAGAAGATGTTTATATGCTTTCAGCAATATTTTCAACGGAACAGTATAATACAATATTTTCAGAAATTGATGAATCGGACTACAAATCAGAATTATTTCCGTATGTGAAAGAAATATACTCAAATAACTGGTCAAAAGAGCAAACAGTGCTTGCAGTGTACGCCAGCACACTTTTAAACTTAATTTGTAAAACAATGCGGGAACTCATTCTGAAAAAGTTTGTGGCGTGTCCTTATTCAGCGACTCTAGATAAAATTGTTTTACAAGAATTTTTTTCTTACAACGGTAATAAACGTTATAGGCCAGCGCAGTATAAAGACAAGACGATTTGCTATGCTATAGTTTTATTATTTCTAGTAAACAATTATAAGATCGATGTAGAGTCATTCTGCAGACATAGTAAATTGGTTGAAAAGACGGCAAATACTAAGATTGGTATGACTGGGGGTTGGTTGTCGAAACAAGGGAATAGAAAAATTGCCATTCTTAAATTACCGTTGAACAAACCTGGCTCTGTGTACGCAAAAAAAAGAAAATCACAGTAATAAAGTACTTATTTTTATGCTTGGTTTTTTCTTGTACACATTTTTTTTTGTGGCTGACAGGCTAGGTGTTTGACCACAACTCACCTGATGTTAAGTGACGGTGTGGACGAAGATGGTAAAGCACACCTAGCCTGGAATAGAAGTGGCTCACAAGTGAGGCTGCCGGAACACACAGTTAGATGCTTGGCGGCAGATTTTCAACTTGAGGGTGGTAGCTAGCCAGCCGAGTACTAGAAAGTACCCTACCACCACACTATGGTTTCCTCACGATGGTTTCCTTCACCGGCAGCTCAAGCTCATTGTAACCCACGCCCTTCGGCATGCGAACCAAAAGCGGTAACCACTGAGCTATCATCGCTACATACAAACAGACCTTACATAATTATTTTTTTATTTGTTATAAATTGTCTCATTTTTAATCTCTATATTGCCGTTGCAGTTTCAATGTTATTTAGATTTTCATTATTACAGTTAAAGCAGCACAAAATCATAATGCAGTGGAACCTCTATATTGAATCTCGGTTAATTCACTATCCTCAGTAAATCAAAAATAAAAATGTCATTCCCTCCCAAACTCCTAAATATGCAGTATCTTAAATTATTTAGACTTTGTAACTCGAACAAAACATTATTCCCTACGGTGGTAGTCTATATTTATACTATACAACTTGAATTTTAAAAACCAGGCCTTAAAAGACAGGGAATTTAGTAACATATAATAACGTCTTACTTGGGATTCCCTGAATTCATAGCAATATTGTTTGTTCATTGTTGAATTGTCGATCAGTACTCATTTGACTAAGTTGAATTTTTATTTAACTTTGACTCTACAACTTGATATGAATTTTATTCAAATTAAAAATAGGGTTTACATTGATGTTATAGATATTTTATCGATTTAGTTCTCCTATTTTGCCGTGAGTTGAAATGTGAATTTGGTCATGCAAAAATTACATAAAGAACATATTATAAAATAAAAATTTCTATAATAAATTTCTCGTTTGATATAATTGTAAAATATACTTAGAATTTATACCAAAAGTTGAAATTTTAGCAATTAAATGCTTGTATCTCGAACTGTTTGTTGTTGAAGACTCATTAACCTTTACATTTAAGTTATTGAGATTCCACTGTACTAATATTAATTGCATTTTTTTTTTTTTATGTGGCTGTCAGACTGTGTTTGACCTCAGCTCACCCGATGTTAAGTGACGGTGTGGTCGAAGATGGTAAAGCACACCTAGCCTGGAATGGAACTGGCTCTCAAGTGAGGCTGCCGGAACATACCGTTAGATGCTTGGCGGCAGATTTTCAACTTGAGGGTAGCTAGCCAGCCGAGTACTAGAAAGTACCCTACCACCACGCTATGGTTTTCTCACGATGTTTTCCTTCATCGGCAGCTCAAGCTCATTGTTGGGGTTTGAACCCACGCCCTTCAGCATGCGAACCTACCGCGCTAACCACTGAGCCATCATCGCTACAATAGAACTACTAACAAAGTTCCTATTTTTAAAATCTAGTAAATTGTTCTATTTTTTTTTAAATTTATGAGTTTTTAATAACTTTAATATATACCTGTTTCATGTAATGGAATAAATTTCTACAATGCAAATTTGAGATATATGAAATTGTTATTCTAAATTTCAGCTTGAACTAATTTTATTCTGGAAAAGAAACTTTTAGTGTTCCATTAATATACATATTTATTGCATTTAAAAGTCTTTTAGTTATAGCAAAATAAATAAAAGTTACTGACTAATATTGTTGTTATGAATAAAATACGTATTTTTAACCAAAACATACATACAAAGTTACACACACTAAATAAGTATATAACTTGAACACTCAAAATGAACTTCCGCAAAATAATAGTTGAATCAATCAATTATATGTAATTTTTAACCAAGTACAAAAATAATTAGATTATTGAAAATAATTGACAGCCCTGTTGGCTCATTGGGAGTATATCTGCCTGAGCTGTAGGGCGTGGGTTCGATTTCCGCCAAGGACAAATGTTTGTTCTGTGTCTGAGTGTTCTGTATGTATTATAAGTATGTATTTACAACAAAAAAAAAAGTATGTATTCTATTAGTTATCTGACTTCCATCACACAAGCTCTGCTTAGTTTGGGGTCAGATGGCGCTGTGTGTAATGTGTCCTATGATATTTATTTTACATTAAGTAATGAAGAACAGGAAATAAAATTAATTTTGTAAGAAAAGTTTTTTTATTTCAGTTGGTAAATACTATACAGGTCATGGCAATGTGCTGACGGGCCATTCAAGTATTAAAAAAGGAGAATTTTATTAATTAACTAGCTATGCCCCGCGGTTTCACCCGCGCTAGATGCCTACGTCATAGTAGCTTTATGCATGCAAAGTCTCAGCCCGATCGGCTTAAAATTGACAAAGTTTCATACAAACTTTCATCCCCTTGGGGGTAGAATTAATCAAAATCCTTTCTTAGCGGATGCCTACGTCATAACATCTACCTGCATGCCAAATTTCAGCCCGATCCGTCCAGTGGTTTGGGCTGTGCGTTGATAGATCACTATGTCAGTCAGTCACTTTGGAGTTATATATATTTAGATAACTTCTTCCTTGTCAGCATTATACTTTTAGTTTAATTACCTGCCTTATCGCTACTAAAAAACTCTTCCAGCAACATAAATATTTACAGGATTCAAGAAAAGAAAGTAGAAAATGAGTTTTTTTTTATATTTACAAGTCGGTGACCATCAACTCGCCTTGTTACCTATTCACTCTGGCCTTGTAAAGATCTAGATTATATCTCTCAGAAAACAAGGAAGCCGGCAGCTTGTTCCATTCCTTGGCCGGACGGATGAGAAACTTAGAGTCAATATAAGTCATAGAATGATTTACAATGACATTGCTGATTTTTGTTTTATTTATGCGGGATTACTCTCGTTTAATTTTATCGGAAACTCCGACTATAGTTTCGGCCACATCCGGTGGCCTTCATCATGGGGACAAAGCTGAGACAACGCGCGCGCGGCCTCGTCTTGCTTCGCACTGCGGGCGCCGCGCGCCTCGCACGTGAAGATAGCGGTTGATGCGCGGGCGCGGGGGTGGGGGCGGGTAGTGTGCCGGGATGCGACGGCGCGCTCTGGAACTCTTCCTCACCGGAGTCCTCCTCTACGGTGTCAGGAATATTACAACATACAGAGCTCACCGCGACGTCTTCAGAAACACGGCCATTCTCACGAGCTCCATGAAGACAAGGTCTTCAAGTGAAACAAGTAATCCCGCATAAATAAAACAAAAATGTGTCAAGACCACGTCAGTTTCCATAATAAGACATTGCTAATGTTATTATCGTACAGACGACCCAATATATGCTATGTTACAGACAATAAGCAACGCAAACAACTACTTGAACGGCCCCCATTATATTGAAACATTATAAAAATAAATCACATAATTCAAATGGCATCAAAGCATTGTAAAACTAATCATTAGCTTTGATTTAAAAATTATGATATATTTTTAATTTAAAACGTTACTATAACTATGAGATTTTTCATATTAGTTTATGTTTAACTTAAAACTATTTATAGCTAATGTACACACTTCTTTATTATCTATACAGGGTTACGCGGACCGGTAGTACACTGTAAGGAGGTCATTGTACTGGGACCAACTCAGCAACCGCGAAAAAATAAATGTATACTAGCTTGCGCCCGCGACTGCATCCATTAAATATTGGATTCAGAGATAAATGGAACATTTATAAGTAACAAAAGAGCAATAGATTCATCCGTCATGAAACTTGCGCTACTTAACTACCTATATTAATATAAAGGATACCGTTTATTCCGGAATAATATTCCTAGATTATACACATCTATACCAAATTTCTAGTTGATACGTCCTGTAGTTAGATTATTAATAATCCCACAGGAACCTAACATTTTCCGGAGATCAAAGTATCCTATATATTAATCCAGGTTATAAACTATATGTGTGCCAAATTTCATCCAAATCCGTTCATCGGTTATTGCGTAATTGAGTAACAAACTTTCACATCTCTACATAGTATGAAACAGTCACTTCCCGCCGTCTGTACGCTTAGATCTTGTAAAATACGCAACAGATTTTAATGCGGTTTCCATCAATAGACAGAGTGATTCAAGAGGAAGGTTTATATGTACAATACATGCATATGCACAAAATTAATATCTACATTGCACCCGTGCGAAGCCGGGGCGGGTCGCTAGTTTAAATATTAGTCGGATTTCATCGATGGTAAATGTCAGACCACCTGACTTATTTAGTACGTAGTAAAAGTTGTTTTTAATGATGATGACCTCCTTAAAGCGTTGTTAACCAATATGCGTCCCTGTATAATCAAATTATTTTCACACTAATATTAAACTTAATCTAAGCCTAGCCTACTACACTTATGTCAAACTGAACTTTGAAAACATAATACTGGGTTAAGCGGAACGATTACAAAGTCGCAACGATATTATTGTATTCATCATTACTAGAAACTTTTACTAAACATGAATTAAGGAAATTGCAAAAACACAATGCTTGCTGATATAAGGATTCTAACGACACCTCATACATCGAAATCAGTTCAGCCATTTAAAAGTTATGGTTGAATAAAGAAATTCACATAAATACATATATAAACTACTTTTATGGGCAGTTGTGTAAAATAAACAACTATTAGAAAAATTACATTAAATATGAAAAGTATACAATTTTAATTTTTCACTGTTCTAGATTGGTATAAATAAATGGAAGATAAATCTAAATTTATCTTTAAAATAAAATTGGACCCTATACTTTGACCCATGCAAATATTTTGTCTTTCCTGAAAGCAACATATTTCAAAAAATGTCTTGTGTATTTTTTATTGTCAATCGAGTCAGTGTTGAACTGTTGACTCAGCTCCTAGCTGAAATGCCGCGCTCTCATATTACGCATTCCACTACTACTCTTTAACACTTTTAGTTATTTTTTTACCTTTATGTTGGAATATATTTATATGTAACTGTATTTTTTTATTATGACCAATATTTTCGCGGAGCCCTTACGGATCCCTTTGAGTTCTGCAGAGCACTCTTTGAGAATGGCGGCAATAGTCAAATTAACTTTTATCCAATAATATTATTTAATACCCGACGCAAACAAAGCTGTGTTAATGTCTGAAACGATATTAATTTTTTTGTTTGTTTGAATAGTGCCTCAGTTGTCTTGGCTTTAAAAAAAATTTAATGAGACGAACGAGACGCTCTCCTGATGGTAAGAGATAACGCCAGTCCATGACCATTGCAGCGATACATAGAACTCTGAGTAGCAAAACAAAGAGCAGGGCATCGCTGCTTTGGCGCTCATTACTTTCGATGGTTAGTCTCAATATTTCGCTAGCTGCAACACTGTAATGTTTGCATACTATTGCTTAGCGGCAGAATATCTGGTATGCGGTGGTACCTCCTGTTAAGGAAATCTACCACCAAGTAAATTGGCTATGATTCAACATTTGTTCAGCCGTTTGTAGATTATCTTTATTGTAATTGATGACCGGTATGAGATCAAAAATTTGGTAGAGTTTCTTAATTTATACTTGTTTAAAGTTGATTTAAAGCTGAGTCTGTCATCACTTTTTAAGGAGATACAGGTTCAGTCTTCATATCTCCCGAACTAATTTCCTCTAATTCCACTTTAATAATGGTTTTTACCTCTTCTGGATCAGAATTGATATCTGCAGTCGTACTCTCTGCTTCCATGTACTCGAGTAGCGGCCCCAATTCGGAATGAAACACTTCATCATCGCTCATTTGAGTCGTACACAAATCACTCATGATCACTTTTGCCTTATGCCCATTACCTACAAATCTACGCCTTAGTATCGAAAATTCTAGAGCATTACAAGAAGAATTACACGTCTCGCATTTATAAATGACAGCGTCTTTATTATGCTTGACGCTGTTATACACGTTGATGTAGAAATCATTGTTAATGTTCTTCAAACAATCTTCGCAATTGACGTTTAATTCACGGTTTCTGCAACCAAAGTTCGCAAGATCTTCCGCGTGGAATTCCTCGTGAAACTTTTTTATGTGGCGTTTCAAAGTTTTCCGCGTGCTGAAGTCTTTCACACATATCACGCAGCGTGGTAACGGCAAAATCTTTGGTTTTGAAACGGCATTTAAGTAAGAGTGCATTACATCATTGTGCTCCTCGAATTTTAGAGACCCTTTAAATACTAAATTGCACTCTTCGCATTTGTAAATTTCATCCTCAGCCAAATGTTTCGTCTCCAAATGTATTTTCAAAGCCTCTTTCGAGTCAAATGACACTGAACACAAGTCGCAAGGATATGTGTTCATATTGAATGAATGGAGAAGTTTCAAATGTATTTTGCAGGATTTTGCGGACTCGAATCTCTTATGGCAAATATGGCATTGAGGGAATGATGCAGAGTTAGGATGCTTAGTTCGCACGTGTTTGCGAAGACTGCGCTTTTCTTTGAAAAGGGTTTCGCATTCGATACACTTGTACCTTTGCATTCCCATGTGCGTGTACTCAATATGCCTTCGAATATTACGCTTGGATTTGAACATTTTATCACAATAGTCACATTTCGATAAATCTACGACGCTGTGCACGATTTTGATATGAGACGCGAGATAGTATTTGTTGTTACAGATTTTGTTACAGTAAACACATTCGACTACCTCGTCTGTCGTGTGTTTTAATTTTATATGATGCTTTAAAGACCTATCGCTGTAATATATCCGATTGCAATGGACGCATTTAAACGAGCTGTGATCTGAGGTGTCATCAGATTTGGTAGAACTTATGTTTGGATCGGCTAACTGCGCTTGGGGATGGAATATTCTAGTATGGAACTGTAAACTCGAGGTCTCGGTGAAGAGCTTATCACAATAATTGCAAGAGTTGACATTGCGCGGTGGCAAGCAGATCGTCTTATGTTCCATCAAGTTTTCTTTACTAAAAAACTTGGAGAAACACACGTTACAAGTGCACGAATTGTATTCGATATCATGATTCACTTTCATGTGCTCTTTAAGTTCATAAACATTGAAGAAAGCCGAGAGGCAGAATTCACATTTGAAGAGATTCTGCGAATTGATCGTCAGTTGTCTTCTGTTAGCCATTGTCTCCATGTATCGTTTGCAGTAATCGTAGAAGAATTCGAAAGGATGTTCATTTTTAACATGGTACCGCAAAAGAGACTCTTCCGAAAACGATTTGTTGCAAGCCTCGCACGTGAATATCTCAGTGTTATAAGATTCAATAGAATCATTGCTTTGCCATTCTAAATTCTCGGAATCTAACAATTTTACTTCGCATTGTAGACTGTCTTCATCAGAATTGTGCGTTGTCCTGATATGTCGCTTAAGGCTTTGACTAGACGTGTAGATTTTGGGACAAATGTGGCATTTGTGGTCTTCTTTCTCCCCGTGCAACATCTCAATGTGTCGTTTAAGATTCCTATTATTAGTGTACACTTTATCGCACATGTGACATTTGATAGTTCTGTCTGTACGATTATTGTGAGTCGCCTGTATATGAGAGACTAGTGAATGTTTACTTTTGAAAGTCTTGTGACATTCATCACAGGTAGGATATTCTAAGTCTGGATTGTGTAATAATTTGACGTGTCTTTTCAAATTTCTTTCTGTAGTAAAGGTTTTACTGCAAGTTCTACACCGAATCTCTGGCCCGATGCCTTGTAAATGGACAGTAATCATATGAGACGCTATGTTCTGTTTTCTCGTGAAAATTCGACCGCAAAGATCACATTCAGGAAATGGTTGGCCATGCCTGTTGTGACCTCTCGAGAGGTGTAATTGTAAGCCACTGGGACTTCCAAATTTTTGATCACAGATTTCACAGTAGCTTGACGCAGTGATATGGCAATTTTCAATGTGTGTCTGTAAATTGTATTTTCTTGTAAAAGAGCGACTACAATAGTCGCAAATGAAGGCATGGGCCATGTTTAATGTTTTATTTATACTTTTCAAAGATATTTATTTATAAGATTTCTTTTTTTGGGTACAGCAAGGGTCACTTTAATGTCCTATATTATTTTTAATGTATTTGTGTTCAAATTACTCAATATAAATAAACTTAGATCTTTAATGAGTATTTATCGTTAAATAAATGCAGACAATACAAGAATTAGTAAAATAAATTACTTAACTGAATATATTAACAATATCATTACTTAAATACAAAAAAATATAGCACTCGATTGTAATATTTTCAGCATAAGATCAACATGGGAAAGCCATCAGTTAAGTTTTGCTATTTTTTAAATCGTAATAACTACTATATTAGTGTATGTCACCAAATCCTTATTACCAATTTCTAATCACTATGAAAATAGTCACAAAAGTCATATGCATAGTCATTTAGGGGACTTTTCAAAATGGAGCCTATTAATTTCGTTCTTTTATAATTTACGGTGAAGTACACGACTACACAACATTGTTATATTATAAAAGGCCACACTCAAACCTATTTCTGTTCCTGTCCTTTATAGTAAAACATTCTCCGTGGGCATGTCCACATTTTTGGGCATATGCGGCATTGAATTTAATGTAGTATGATATCTGAAAACAATAATTATATTAGTCTTTGGAGTGATGATAGCTGATGGTTCATTTGCCAAAGGACATGGGTTCAAATCCCAATAATGAGCTTGTGGCAGGTGAAGGAAAACATTGTGAGGAAATCATAGCATGGTGGTAGTTTTCCAGTACTCGACTGGAAAACTACCCTCAAGTTGAGACTCTGACGACAAGCATCTAACGGTGTGTTCCGGCAGCCTCATTTAAGAACCTGTTCACACTGCACAGTGTATTTATTTTTAAGTTAATTGAGTCATTATTTAGTTATGATTATAAATTTAATAGATAAGTTGTTCAGTTTTTATTTTTATTTTTTTATAGCTGACAGTCTAGGTGTTTGACCACAACTCACCTGATGTTAAGTGACGGTGTGGTCGAAGATGGTAAAGCACACCTAGCCTGGAATAGAACTGGCTCTCAAGTGAGGCTACCGGAACACACCGTTAGAAATCCGTCAGTTAAAATACATAAAAACGTTAATTACGTTTTTAAATTCAAATTCAAAATAATCTTAAATAATATAATCTTTGAAACTGGTATAGATTTAAGTGAAATCATTTAATAATATTCATTTGTATATGATTTGTTCTTAATGTTGCTGTGCCCGACAAGCTCCATATTTGAGTGTACCATATACTATTTTGTATTTTACAACATCTTGTACTGTATGGAAGCAATAAAAATCTTGAATCTAGGTTTGTGTCACTCTCTTTGCACTATTTATGTGCCTCAGATTAATATTTAGCACTGATTCTCACTTATAATGGTCATGTTGTATACACATCTGTCAAGTAACAAAATTTAGATCAAATTCTTTTTGTCATTTACATAATGCTGATGTAAAAATTTGCTGTGGTGGTGCATAAGAATAGTACCCCACCCTCTCTACCCGTGGTTGCCGTAAGAGTCGGCTAAGGGATGTAAATCCCGGAGATGGACATCTGAGTCTTCCTTGAACAATCACACCTAACTGCGCTCGCCAACCCCCCTGCCAAGCATGGCGAGAAATGGCAAAACCCCCCCAGGGGGAGGCCTATGTCCAGCAGTGGCCGTCCTATGGCTGATGATGATAATGATAAAATTAATGGGTATCAAAAAAATTTTTTTTTTTTTTTTTTTGTTGCATTTTGATGATCCATCTTGAAATTAGACAACTAGCATTGTGCTTTCTTTTATTGGGCTACTATAATTGGCCACAATAACTGCTATTTTGTGTGTAAACATTACTGTGTTCCGGTTTGAAGGTTACTGCTAGCTAGCAAAATTAGAGGGCTGTTGAGACTAACAATCGATAGTCTCAAAGTAATGAGCACCAAAGCAGCGATGCCCTGGACTTTGTTTTGCTACTCAAAGTTCTGTGTATCGCTGCAATGCTCATGAACAAGCGTTATCTCTTTCCATCAGGAGAGTGTCTCGTTTGTCTTATTACATTTTAGATTTAAAAAAAACACTCATGCGGCCTAGATTCTAGCCTAAAAAACCTAGACATTTTTACTAGCTTGTGTTATATCTATTTAGGCTGGCCTGGCAGCCACTTAGGCTTTTCATAGTCAGTGGGCTAGTTACATAGCTTTTAAGTCCCAATCTGGGTTTTGGAACTTAGTACGCGGTTTTTATAGTGACTTCGCGCCCAAAATGCTATATTCCAGAACATTACAAAACTTACAATGTTAGCTAAGTCACAATCACACTTACTGTTGTTGTGTGATTGTTGTTAAATTATACATTAGCTAGACCATTATTCATTTACGGATCTGTTACTTTATTATGCTAAATCTATAGTAGTTATCAAAGTTTGTACCTGTTTTATATCGTTTACTCGAATATTTTAAGTGAAATACGAGTGCTCTTTTAGCTTTACTGGTGTGTAATTTCACTTGAAGTAGGGAATTCAGTAGTTTCACTGTATTTTTGCATCGGAATCAGTCAATATGAGTCTTTGCTTCCAAACTACAGGATGCGATACCCTTCCTTTGCTGTTTTAATAAAAAACAAAAAGAATTCTTGCCTTCATTACAATTACAATACACCTTTTTGTTTTGGTTTTTTTTTTTTTATGTTTATGGTCTGGCTACGGAGGCCTTTGAACCAAATCTCTAGAATTACAGCACTTCATTTTTATAATTTTGTCAGTGTTTTTAAACAGTCTTTTGAAATCAAGCATTATCCAGTGTTTTTAATGTATATAAAAAGTGGTTTAAAAGTATTATTATTAGCTTTGGAAGAAACACAAAAAGTGTTTGACTACATTTTATTACTTTCCTACACTCGCGCACATAATAATTCGGCACTTTAAGAATAAAACCGTTATTTTATACATAAATACTAAAAAAAAATGCAATTCTTGAAAGTGATATAATGCGGCGACACGACTCTATCGCGCGCCAAAAAATCTTAACTGTGCTAATGACATTGACGAGCACATTTTTTTTTCTTTATGTGACATCGCACTTTATGTATTTTTCAGTGTCAATTAATTTTTATAGTTGCAGCACCATTTAAAGTAGAACACAGTAATGTTTGTACACTACTACTTAGCGGCAGAATATCTGATACTGCGGTAGTACCTACCTATACGACCTTCTGATTAAATACTAAGAAATGCTTCCAACTTGCCATAGGTATACTTTTCTACTTGTTCATGGTCAGTTCAACTGAAAAACTATGAGTAAATAAAACAATTTCTAATGTCTTTCATAATTTAATTCTCAATAAATAAAATACAACACGCACACATATGAGTTCATTCTAATAATCAGTACTTTTTGCGAAATCTATTCCATTATTATTAAAAATATCTACCACATAGTGTCTAGCATATCTACACTTAAACTAAATACTAAAACTACATACAATAAATATATTTATGCAAATACTCAAAATAAATACTGTTCTATGGTAAAAAAAAGTTTACAGTTTTTACCCAACTACTCAAAAAAAGGTGGACTATGTTAAGGAGTCTATGTATATATTAATCATCATTGTATTCATAATCATAAGTTCTGCCATCAAGCAGTAGTTACTTTTAAATAACAAAAAGTGCACACCTAAAAAAACAGCTGCCATAATATGTTTGATCAAGGTTAATAAACTTTGAAAGGAACAGCTGATTTCAGAATTGTGCTTACACCCCAAGTTATTGATAATGCTAAAATAATTGTGATTCTAATTAAAAATCATATTAATAAATAATAATACTTTTTCAATTATTTCTAACTTATCATCGGAATAAGTTTTAGTCGAAGTATTCAGATCCAAATATACAAGATCATAAGTCCATAATGATAACTAGTTATAAAAGATTTATTATCACTATGAATAGTATAAAACTATTTGACTATAGAATCTGACGTTGGTTTGAACATTTTTGTTTTATTTATGAGGGATTAATCATTTATAAGAGACTGCGACTATAGTTTCGGCCACATCCACAGTTCAGCACAATTATCTATTTACAAGAAAATATATAGAAAGAAAAATAAGAAATTGTTTTTTCGTCTAATGACTCCAGAAAATGTCATACAAACAAAACATTTCACAGTCAGTCCATAGTAAAAGTTGTTCACAATGATGAATGAAATATGTGGAATAATACTTATGTACAGCGTAACTCTATATACATATAGTCCATATGTCACATAGTGTATAGGACACAATGTCACATAAAGTCCATATGTCACATGGTTTACATGTCACAATGTCACACATAGTTCATGTCACATGGTTTATAGGTCACAAAGTCCATAATATATGTCACATGGTTTATATGTCACAAAGCCAATAATATATGTCAAATGGTTTATAGGTCACAATGGTATATAGTCCATATGTCACATGGTTTATACGTCACAATGTCACACATAGTTCAGGTCACATGGTTTATAGGTCACAATGTCACATATAGTCCATATGTCACATGGTTTATAAATAAATAAATAAATTGTAAATGTAAATGTTATTTTTAAATATGATTTGAATAATGACCTTGGTGTTATTAATGAAATATTTGTATTTGTGATTTCAGTTGCAAATTCAGTTTCAAATTTGCTTTATGGGTCACATGGGTTCTCGGGTCACTTATGATTTAGTACATGGATCATTTACAATGTGCAGGTCACTTATAGTCCATGGATATTTTTTGATGCGTGGATTACATATAGCCCATGGCTCCGCTACGATGCGTCGGTCACATATAGTCCATGGATCACTTATGATGAGTGGATCACATATAGTCTATGGATCACTAATGATGAGTGGGTCACTTATAGTCCATGGATCTTCTTTGATGCGTGGATCACATATTGTCCATGAATCACTTATCATGCGTGGGTCACATATTGTCCATGGATCACTTATGATGAGTGGATGAGTGAATCACTTATAGTCAAAGAATCTTCTTTGATGCGTGGATCACATATAGTCCATGGATCACTTATCATGCGTGGGTCACGTATGTACCATGGGTCACTCAGTCCTCCGCCACGCCGGGTATGCCGCCGGCGTGCCTGCGCGCGCGCCGCGGCCAGGGTTTCTTCAGATGCACGTGTTCTACGTGGGCTCGTTGTTCGCCCGCAGTAGTGAAGCTCTTGCCGCAAGTCTCGCACTTGTACGGCTTCAGCCCTGTGTGAATCTGGAAAGTACATTATACAATAAGATTCGCCTTCAAATGTCCTGGACTTTGTTTTATCGTCGTCAACTTGCGCCGCGACGCCCAATCAGCTACCAGAGCCTGCATCGCGCAAGAAGAATTCTACAGCGTTCTACATTCATTTTATAAAAAAATATTTTTATCATTGTTGACAGGCTAGGTGTTTGATTACAGCTAATCTAATGTTAAGTTACAGTATGGTCGAAGATGGTAAACACACTTAGCCTGGAATAGAACTTTTTTTTTTTTTTTTTAATGGCTGTCAGGCTAGGTACTTGACCACAGCTCACCTGATGTTAAGTGACGGTGTGGTCGAAGATGGTAAACACACTTAGCTTGGAATGGAATTGGCTCTCAAGTAAGGCTGCCGGACCACACCGTTAGTTGGTTGGCGGCAGATTTTCAACTTGAGGGTGGTAGCTAGCCAGCCTAGAAAGTACCCTACCACCACGCTATGGTTTCCTCACGATGTTTTCCTTCACCGGCAGCTCAAGCTCATTGTTGGGGCTTGAACCCACGCCCTTCGGCGTGTGAACCGACCACGCTAACCACTGAGCTATCATCGCTATAACAATAGAATTAAAACTCAAATAAAATTAATAAACATATGTCAACATTTATAATTGTGTATAATATAAATAAATTCTAATAAAATATGTTGAACTCACAAACATGTGGCGCCTCCTGTTGTTGTAAAACGCGAAGTGTTTCCCACAAAGGCCGCATTCGTAGGTTGGCCGCGAAGCCGAGTGGACGCGTTCATGGAAAACTAGGTTAGTTTTCTGCGTGAAACTCTTGGGGCAGTGCGCGCATTTGAACCGTTTCTCGCCCGTGTGTACCCACATATGATCTTTTAGTAGGGCCATGCTCTGAAAGAAAGAAATAAAGATTTTTTTTAAATGTTTTATAGGTTCAATGTATCAACCCTGAAAACATTAAACATTTTGGGCAGTCATGTAAATAAAGAAAGAGATGTCAGGAACATCATCAAGATTTATGTATTTATAAAAAAAAAAAAAAAAATAAGTAAGTATTCTTTTATTCAGTTATGTGACTTCCATAGTACAAGCTGAATGTGATTTGTTTGCGGATGAATGGATGAATATTCTGTCGAAGTGCTTGGATTACTGCGAGAAGAATGCGCGCAAGGTGAATGACCTATGTCCAGCAGTGGACGTCCTACGGCTGAGATGATGATGATGATGAAGACGAATGACACAGAAGTCGATCAATTTGACATTCTGTATTAATTCTGCATTTCTATATTATTTTTTGCCGTGGTGGTGCCGGCGTAAGAATAGTACCCCACCCTCTCTACCCGTGGTTGCCGTAAGAGTCGGCTAAGGGATGTAATCCGGAAGATGGGCAGCAGCGTCTTCCTTGAACAATCACACCTAACTGCGCTCGCCAACCCGCCTGCCAAGCGTGGCGAGTATTGGCAAACGCCCCCAGGAGGAGGCCTATGTCCAGCAGTGGACGTTCTATGGCTGATGATGTGTGATGTGATATTTTTTTTTTTTTTTTTTAATTTTCGTGTAGTATCTACCGACCTAGTTTGTTTTGTTTTTATTAATAATGAATTTGACTTTGTGTAATTATACATTTATTTTAGAAATTTTAATCATTTTTTGACATCATTTATACTGACCGTATACCTATATAATTGTTGTAACTGACAATGACATGTATATTACTAGCAGACCCGGCCACGCGTTGCCGTGGCCAAATTGAACACACGCGTGTAACGTGAAATAAATTGTAGCGCATATGAAACGTTTGGACTTTTAACGTAGCGCCATCTATTGGATACTTACTCAATACAGTTAATAAATTACCTTACACCGCCATCTATTAGAATTTTATAGAACTCACAGATAATTATACCTCTTTGTCGTATAATAAATAATTAATCCAAAATTGAAATGATTTAATGTAATTTTATTTTATCCAATTTTTGCACACCCAATTCTGGGTTAAGTATGGTTTAAGTGCCTTTTAAATTTATGTACCAACATTTTGACACCTGTACTGAGCAAATAAATATATTTTGATTTTGATTAATTTGCAATAAAAAATATTGCTATAATAAATTGGTATATAGCAAATCATTCTCTTTTGGACAAATGAACGCGTTATGTGGGTAGTTAATAAATTTATAAATCTAACAATTAATTTCAATCATCGACGAATGTTTTTTGTGAATCCATATTTAAGTAATCCATTGTTTCTCAAGTAAGTGACAATTGTCTTATTGAGAATAAATTCTTTAAACCTAAACCTATATAAATTATCCTATCTCTCAAGTTGCATCAAACTGCACACAGTGTGCAAGATTTGGTTAAAATTGGTTCAGTATTTGAGGAGTTCATCGCGGACAAACAACGTGACACGAAATTTTTATAATGATGCATGATAATTGTTCAAGTAATTTGGTAAAAGGTTCCAAAGTTTGTTAATAGAGGGAGACTGATAAACAAGCCGAGATTTCTACATTGTGTTTATCGCACCAAGACTAAAGACCTTTTGGACTTTCGTTTGTAAAATTGCGAACCTAGGGTACTATAGGGATATCCGAATAGGAACCCTATACTGAGCAAATAAACCAGTTTTTATTTCTCGAAGTGTTTTAATCGGTTTGTAGCCGAAACATCCAAATACAAATACAAATATTTTATTGATAACACCAATGTTACAAGTCATCCCTCGGGGGTTTGAGAGAGACAGCTAGCTTGTTCAATAATTAGCTAATGTAATTGGTTATAATAATAATAAAGCTTTGCTTAGTTTGGGGTTGAATTGAGCTGTAATGCCAAAAAAAAATTATCCAATAATTTATCCGATAAATTTCCGTTCCCCGTTCACTCACCTGGAATATCCTTCCGCATTGTTCGCACATACATGGTGTCTTCATCGCGGGATATTTCGTTCGATTTTTGTCGGGATGCGCTCGTCTAAAGTGCTGTGCGTAAAGACGTAAGTCGCGTAACTGAACACCACACTGGAAATAATAAAAAAAAAGTTATTTTATAGTAAGAACCATCGAAAATCGCAAAGTAATGAGCGCCAAAACAGCGATGCCCTGAACTTTGTTTTGCTACTCAAAGTTCTGTGAATCGCTGCAATGGTCATGGACATGCGTTATCTCTTACTATAAGGAGAGCATCAGAGAGAGATGGTAAAGCACAGCTAGCCTGGAATGGATCTGGCTCAAGTGGGGCTGCCAGAACACACCGTTAGGTATTTGGCGGCAGTTTTTCAACTTGATAAATAATATTAAGTTAGTTTGGGTCGCTTCCTACTCCAATCTCGGGGAAAAGTTAGAGAATCGGCTTCGATGTGGTCATTTTTGCTGAGGCTAGACGTCACTTTCCCCCAGGGGGTGGTGGAAGGTGCGATCTCGACGCCCAGGTCACCGGGCGGAGCTTGAACACCCTCTGGCTATAATACTAAAAATTGTTAGTGGTAAAATCCGCTGTAGAATTCCGCTTGCGCGATGCAGACTCTCGACGCTGATTGGCTGTCGCGGAGCAAGTTGCCGTCGATATCCGCTGTAGTCAGTGTCGCTAGTTGCTGTGTACCTGTTCGCACGTGACAGGGCCTCGCCCCCCGCCGCCCACGTCTCCCCGCGGGTGCACCGTGGGGCGTCGATCGTGTATTTGTCGCGCGCGGCCGCTCTGCGAGACGCGCATACTTTGAGAGTCGTTACGTATTCTATTACTGTAACAAAAAAACCTTTTAACGATTGACAGGCTAGGTGTTTGACCACAGCTCAGTTGATAATATACATACTTATAATACACTAGCGACCCGCCCCGGCTTCGCACGGGTGCAATGTAGATACTAAACAGGTTTCTAATTATTTTAACCGACTTTAAAAAAGAGGAGGTTCTCAACTTGATTGGTCCTTTTTTAACGATATTTTTATGTAATTTTCGTTTTATGACGAAAACCTTAAAAAAACCTCCCTTTTAGAAAAACTCGAAAAAAACTTCAACACTCGATTTCCGACCTTTTTTTGTGTTCGACTGGCTGGATGTTTGACCACAGCTCACCTGATGATAGCTGGTCGAAAATGGTAAACACAGCCTGGAATGGAACTGGCTTTCAGATGAGGCTATCGTAACACAGCGTTAGATGCTTGACGGCAGATTTTCAACTCTCGTGTGTTAGCTAGCCAGCCGAGTACTAGAGAGTACCCTACCACCACGCTATGGTTTCCTCACGATGTTTTCCATCACCGGCAGCTCAAGCTTGCTGATGAAAACTGCTGAAAATGTTTTTTTACTCACGGATCATTGTCGCTGCTATGTCTCGCAGATAACTTCAGATGTCTGGCGTGCGCCTCTTCTGAGACGAACTTCACGCAACACAGCTCGCAATAAGGACCCGTCAACTCAACCTGCCGTTGGAACAACATTTACTATGGAAAACAAGCTTAAACATGGTTTAAAGGCCTTAATAGCTAGACCATAAACATTTAATAAAAAATTGCCGTGGTGGTGCCGGCGTAAGAATAGTACCCCACCCTCTCTACCCGTGGTCGCCGTAAGAGTCGGCTAAGGGATGTAATCCGGAAGATGGGCAGCAGCGTCTTCCTTGAACAATCACACCTAAGTGCGCTCGCCAACCCGCCTGCCAAGCGTGGCGAGTATTGGCAAAACCCCCCCAGGAGGAGGCCTATGTTCAGCAGTGGACGTTCTATGGCTAATGATGTGATGTGATGTGAACCACAAGTTTTTATTTTAATTAGCTTGGTGGCGTTATCGCTAAAAGCGATGTCTTCCAGTCAAGAATGGAGAACGTTACTGATTAAGAACAGACGGGAGATATTATAATACTATTCAAAGCCCTATTCAAAACTACTTGGTGGTAGATTTCCTTAGCAGGAGGTCGTCTAGGTAGGTACCACCGCAGTACCAGATATTCTACCGCATTAGTGTGTAAACATTACTGTGTTCTGGTTTGAAGGGTACTGCAGCTAGAGAAATTACAGGGCTATTGAGACTAACCATCTAGTCTCAAAGTAATGAGCGCCAAGGCAGCAATGCTCTGGACTTTGTTTTACTACTCAAAGTTCTGTGTATCGCTGCAATGATTATGGACAGGCGTTATCTCTTAACATCATGAGAGCGTCTCATTACTGTTACATAAAATAAAAAAAACCCTGAAAACATTACTATTTTTTTGATAGTTGTGTAAAAATTCAATATAAATAAATAAATTTCACATCTTCCTTTAGACTTACCTGTCGGTCGTGAAGTCTATGTTTCTTCTTTTTATGCACTTCGATCCCCTTCTGACTGACGAACGTAAAGCCGCACAACTCGCACACAAAATCAGACACGTGTTTTATACGTATATGGCCCATGTAAGTCGTAATTTTTCTGGAAAAAAAAATGCGTAATCTAGTCGCAAAAATAGCAATCTAAGCATACCTACGAAACCAGGTTAGTAAATTAATAAAACTAGCAAAAGGCTGAGCTTTGTGAGGGCGTAGGTTTTCTATCGGGTAATAATTTTTAAGACAGTTTTTTTAAATTATTATAAAACCCTCAAGTTAGCAACACTGATTACGCCGTTTTTTTACAACCTGATTCTGGTGGTGTCATCTAGTATTAAGTAGATTGACTACGATGTATTTGAGTATTGAGTTTAGTTCTGTTGCAGCGATGTTAACTCTTTGGTTTTCTAACAGATGGCGTTAGTAGTACAATAACATTCTATCCAACGAATACAAAATTGTTATTGTTCATTTATTTTAATGGTTATAAGATTATATTTATTTTTGACAGATAACACATCTAGATATGAAGTTAAATTACTATGTTAAAGCACAAATCTATAGGCGTGATAGTTTTTCAGTAAAGTGTACCACAAAAATGCTCCGGTTGTGGGATAGTTTTAGGGCTCACTAAAAAATAATTATAATAACGCAGGGAAGTGCTCGTCCACATCACCATCCCACATGACCAGAATCTCATGAAGGCCGAGAAAGACAAGCAAGCAAGTAGCTTGACTTGGCTCAAGAGATAACCGCCATGTGGGATCAGGGCCGTATTATCCATAAGGCGGATAAGGCAACTGCCTAGGGGCACACGGGGGCCCGTAATCCAGTAAAAATAAAACAAAGCATCAAGTTGTACAAAGCTACCTACCGTAAAAATAGAAATGACAAATTTACTCACTCAAATGTACTAGGACAATGTGGGCATTGGTATTTGGTTCCTGAATGCCATTTTTCGTGTTCTCTCGCGACACCTCTGTAATTTATAATTAATGTATAAGTACCTGGATGACCGAGCTTTGCTCGGCTGAAAACACGGATAAAACGACGTTTTCCAAAAATGAAGCCTAGCTAGATCGATTTATCGCCCCCTAGAGTTATTATTTGTAATGTTCATTGTTTTGTTACCTAAGTGTAGGTAGGTATAACCATTGACAGATTAGAATTTATAAAAAAAAAGTTTTATATTTTTGAGTTGATTTTTTGTAATATAAGATTTTATGTTTTTAGTTGATTTTGTCTGATCTAAAAGAAGATTTTATGTTTTTTAGTTGATTTTGCCTTATCTAAAAAAACATTTTATGTTTTTTAGTTGATGTTGCCTTATCTAAAAGAACATTTTATGTTTATTAGTTGATTTTGCCTTATCTAAAAGAAGATTTTATGTTTTGTAGTTGATTTTGCCTTATCTAAAAGAAGATTTTATGTTTTTTAGTTGATTTTGCCTTATCTAAAAGAAGATTTTATGTTTTTTTAGTTGATTTTGCCTTATCTAAAAGAAGATTTTATGTTTTTTAGTTGATTTTGCCTTATCTAAAAGAAGATTTTATGTTTTTTAGTTGATTTTGCCTTATCTAAAAGAAGATGTTATGTTTTGGTTTAATTTGTCTGATTTTAAGTACCTAAATAAATAAAACATTAAAAATATTTGTATTTTTTTTTTGATAATTTTTGTATGTTTATGTAACACATATGCAAATAGTATTCATAAATAATACAATAAAATAATAATATGGCTTTCATACAAAATTGATAAATATCGGATCTTTTTTAACCCTGGTATAAACATAATTGTAAAGACATATAAAATTACTAGCTGTGCCCCGCGGTTTCACCCGCGCTAGATGCCTACGTCATAGTAGCTCTATGCATGCAAAGTCTCAGCCCGATCGGTTTAAAATTGACAAAGTTTCATCCTCTATTTTATCCCCTTGGGGGTAGAATTAATCAAAATCCTTTCTTAGCGGATGCCTGCGTCATAACATCTACCTGCATGCCAAATTTCAGCCCGATCCGTCCAGTGGTTTGGGCTGTGCGTTGATAGATCACTATGTCAGTCAGTCAGTCACCTTTGAGTTATATATATTTAGAAAGATTAGCTCAAAAAAACAAAATTAGCCATCGTACCTATTCCTAGTGACGAACGGACAACCTTTGCAACTGAATTTCTCTGTATGCTGAGCTGTCAGGTGTTTCCGTAAAGCACGACCTGTCTTCAGTCGGGTCTTACAGATAAAGCATTCATATGCACCGCATTGCTGAAACAAACAAGTACTTAGAATAGAATGAACGCTGTAGATCACCATGAGGAAAGCATAGCGTAGTGGTAGGGTACAATCAATTTATTTATTTACTAGCCAAAAGCTGAGCTTAGTGAGGGCTCACGTAGTTTTTCTAACAGGTAATAATGTTTAAGACAGTTTTTTTAAATTGAGTTTAGTTCTGTTGCAGCGATGTTAACTCTTTGGTTTTCTAACAGATGGCGTTAGTAGTACAATTACATTATATATAATGAATACAAAATTGTTAATGTTCATTTATTTTATGGTCATAAAATTAACAGATAACACATCTAGTTATGAAGTTAAATTACTATGTTAAAGCACAAATCTATAGGCGTGATAGTTTTTCAGTAAAGTGTACCACAAAAATGCTCAGGTTGTGGGATAGTGTTAGGGCTCGCTTCATTCGATGATTAACTAAAACGGTTACATAAAACCAATTACATTAGCTAATTGTGATGTATACATGACATTGCCAGTTACAAGAATATACGTATACAGGTCAGTATAAATAAGATCAAATAAAATTATTAAAAATTCTAAACAATATGTATGAATATACAATGTCAACATCATTGTTAATAAAAACAAAACAAACTAGGTCGTGTGCCGTGTGCCGTGGTGGTGCCGGCGTAAGAATAGTACCCCACCCTCTCTCCCCGTGGTTGCCGTAAGAGTCGGCTAAGGGATGTAATCCGGAAGAGTAGCAGCGTCTTCCTTGAACAATCACACCTAACTGCGCTCGCCAACCCGCCTGCCAAGCGTGGCGAGTATTGGCAAAACCCCCCCCAGGAGGAGGCCTATGTCCAGCAGTGGACGTTCTATGGCTGATGATGAAACTAGGTCGGTAGATACACAGCACACGAAAATAAAAAAAATGACAAAATAAATTAATAGAAATAAGTACACAATTAATAGAGAATGTCAAGTACTCAAGTATTCGGTTGGCTAGCTGCTACAGAAGAGTTGAAAATCTGTCGCCAAGTATCTAACGGTGTGTTGCGGCAGGCTCATTTGAGAGCCAATTTTATTCCAGAATAGGTGTTTGTTATTAAAAAAGAATTTTTTTTTTAAATAAATTTTGACTGTGTTGTTTTTAATTTTGATATTAAGATATTTTTTTTTATTTTAAACCCCCGACGCAAACAGTGGCGTGTTATAAGTTCTGTTTAGTGTCTGTCTGAGTGTGTGTGTCTCTGTGGGATCGTAGCTCTCAAACGGATGGACCGATTTCGATGCGGTTTTTTTTCATTTGAAAGCCAGTTTCCTTGCGGTGGTTCTTAGCTATGTTTGGTTAATTGCGTAGGGGGTTTTTTAATTTAACTTGCACAATTAATTACATATATATATATTTTTAGGACTTGTAATTGGCGACTGCCGAGTTAGTCTAAATAAATAAATAATTATCATCGATCACACAGTCACTTTACACAGGTGAGCTGTGGTCAAATGCCTAGCCTGTCAAACATAAAAAAGTGTGTGTGTGTGAATTACCTCGCTATGTCTAACGACATGCGCGTCGTATCTCTCCTTGATTTGGAACCCCCTGTAGCACACGGTGCATTTATACACAGCGTTTCTATACAGGGTGCTCTCTTGACGCTTTTCTATCTCCGCAATTTGTTCCTCGTACGTCAGTATGGTAATCGTGAACAAATTCTCGTCCGGGCCGTCGTTCTTGCGTCGTTTGATCTCGTTGGTTTTATATCTGTAAGAATATAATGTACAAGAATATTGATTTTGTATCTGTAAGAATGTAATACACAAGAATATCGGTTATAATCTGTAAGAATATCTCTAAATATATATAACTCAAAGGTGACTGACTCACTGACATAGTGATCTATCAACGCACAGCCCAAACCACTGGAGGGATCGGGCTGAAATTTGGCACGCAGGTAGATGTTATGACGTAGGCATCCGCCAAGAAAGGATTTTGATTAATTCTACCCCCAAGGGGATAAAATAGGGGATGAAAGTTTGTATGAAACTTTGTCAATTTTAAACCGATCGGGCTGAGACTTTGCATGCATAAAGCTACTATGACGTAGGCATCTAGCGCGGTTGAAACCGCGGGGCACAGCTAGTAATACATAAGAATATTGTTTTTTTTTATGGTTGACAGACTAGGTGTTTAACCGCAGCTCACCTAACGTTAAGTGACGATGTGGTTGAAGATGGTAAAGCACACCTAGCCTGGAATGGTACTGGCTCTCAAGTGAGACTGCCAGAACAGACCGTTAGGTGCTTGGCGGCAGATTTTCAACTTGAGGGTGGTAGCTAGCCAGCCGAGTACTAAACCCGAAAGTACCCTACCACCACACTATGGTTTCCTCACAATGTTTTCCTTCATCGGCAGCTCAAGCTCATTGTTGGGGTTTAAACCCACGCCCTTCGGCATGCGAACCGACCGCGCTAACCACTGAGCTATCATCGCTACAAAAGATTTCGTATTTGTAAGAATGTTAAGTAAAAATATTGGTTATGATTAATAAGAATATAATATATAAGAATATTGATGTGGTATCTGTAAGGTTGTTACCGATATTGATGTGGTATCTGAATCTTAGTTTGTTACATTACAGGCGAATGGTCCAGGCGAGGGAGAATCTCGGTTAGAATCTATAAGAATATAGGTCAGGATCTATAATCTATAAGAATATAACATACAAGAATAATTTCACTGCCGACAGACTACTCCGGCTATAATTCTGGTCACATCCGGTGATCTTAATCATAACGAAAGAAAAATCTATGGCAAACAGAACAAAATAAATGGAAATTCATTTATAGCGATGATAGCTCAGTGGTTAGCGTGGTCGGTTCGCATGCCGAAGGGCGCGGGTTCAAACCCCAACAATGAGCTTGAGCTGTCGGTGAAGGAAAACATCGTGAGGAAACCATAGCGTGGTGGTAGAGTACTTTCTAGTACTCGGCTGGCTAGCAACCACCCCAAGTTGAAAATCTGCCGCCAAGCATCTAACGGTGTGTTCCGGCAGCCTCACTTGAGAGCCAGTTCCATTCCAGGCTAGGTGTGCTTTACCATCTTCGACCACACCGTCACTTAAAATCAGGTCAGTTGTGGTCAAACACATAGCCTGTCAGCTATTAAAAAAAAAACCTTTTTTTATATTAGCTATTGTTTTCGTACTATGTTATTCTTGCAAATTAATTAATATGCTAGTTAAAGCTGAGTGCATCTTGGGAAAGGCCTATGTCCAGCAGTGGACTTTGATAGGTTTATAAGATGATACATATATTTTTCGATTAGATGTTAGTACCAAGTATTTTCATATGAAAAGTTTATCTCTCTTCTTGTCCGCCTGAATTGTATACGACCAAATCAGTAGTACTAATAAAGAACTTACTTATCTAACAAGCTTATGTTGTCGTCATCTTGATTTTTCTTAACACTATCCGCAACTTCTTCCTTCTTCTTGACAGCTCTAACTTTCTTCTCAACTCTAACTTTTCTCTTCTTCACTTTAACCTTTTTCTTTTCAACTATATCCGGATAAATTTCACTTAATTTCTTATTATCGTCCGACTCGAAATTATCGACAAACTCGTCGAAATATATTTCATTTGTACTTTCGTCTTTCACTTCTACTTCCATTACGTTCACGTTATCAATAGCTTTAATTTCTTCACTGTCATTATATCCGTTATCTGCATTTCCAAATTCATTATCATTATTTCCATAATCATCACAGCTATTTCCATATTCGTTATCGTTATATTCGTTATCATTATATCCATTATGTGATTCATATTTAATTTTTTGGCTGTCTTGAGTGAGAGTGCTGTAAATGTTACTTTCATGAAGTTTTTTTCTAACAAGACTTGATCTAAGATTGTGTTCTATTCGATTTATTGTTTTTATATCTCTTATTGTTATCTGAAAAAAAAAAAAACAATATAATTCTCTTGTTTGAGCTAGGCTTTTAGGGACACAAAGTTACTAGTCTATCTATTTTCTATTGTATTTTGGAGAGTGTGCTTCAAATCGTCATGGTCTAATTCCACCCTGCCCAAGTTTGAGTTCATTTATTGTACTTCATAACTTAGAGGAGAGTTGAATATTTTTTACAGCAACACTGGCTAAAAAAGGTTTTAAATGAATTGCACGCGAAGTATTATTGAACATTGAATTACTAGTAATTATATTTTTTTTATTTACATTTAAATATATTGACATATTCTATATTTGACATATTATTTTATCGACATTTTCATTACAATATTTTTAATTTTATTTTTAAATATGAATGGAAAAACAACTTGTAACTTTGGTGTCTTTTTTTTTTTTTAACACTGACAGGTGTTTAATAATAATAATAATAATAGTAATAAAATTTATTGACAACAAAAACAGAAAAAAATATATACATATGTGACTTAAAAATAAAAATTAATTAATGTTGCCAATGTTTGACCACAACTAACCTAATGTTAAGTGACGGTGTGGTCGAAGACGGTAAAGCACACCTAGCCTGGAATAGAACTGGCTCTCAAGTGAGGCTGCCGGAACACACCGTTAGATGCTTGGCGGCAGATTTTCAACTTGAGGGTGGTAGCTAGCCAGCCGAGTACTAGAAAGTACTCTACCACCACGCTATGGTTTCCTCACGATGTTTTCCTTCACCGACAGCTCAAGCTCATTGATGGGGTTTGAACCCACGCCCTTCGGCATGCGAACCTACCGCGCTAACCACTGAGCTATCATCGCTCAATAAAATAATTGTATTTTAGCAAAAAAGTATTTTAACAGTCTTTATGCTATATTTAGTTGTTCCCTACATTCTCGTAAGCTGCTGATCATAATATATTAATAAAAATATTTAATTTATTTTTATTTAATTACCTAATTAAAACAGCTGAAACTCACATTAATTAATAGTCATTTATACAAAATAAAACAAAATTATGGTCCATATAAAACGATATAAAATTACAATTATAATTATATAGTAACTTTACTCACATATGAAGTGGAGCGCAATATGTCAGCTAGTATTCCGTGCGCGCGCACCGCTTTCCCTCGGAAGGAGGCCGCGGAGCGCAGCCGATGCGCACACTCCCAGCACACCAGTCCAGGGAGACGGTCTTCTATTCCAAACTGGAATTAAGTACATTTTTGTTTATTTTTATGGTTGACAGGTTAGGTTTTTGACCACAGCTCACCTGATGTTAAATGATGGTGTCGTCGAAGATGGTAAAGCACACCTAGCCTGGAATGGAACTGGCTCTCAAGTGAGGCTGTCGGAACACACCGTTAGATGCTTGGCGGCAGATATTCAACTTGAGGGTGGTAGCTAGCCAGCCGAGTACTAGAAAGTACCCTACCACCACGCTATGGTTTCCTCACGATGTTTTCCTTCACCGGCAGCTCAAGCTCATTGTTGGGGTTTGAACCCACGCCCTTCGGCATGCGAACCTACCGCGCTAACCACAGAACCATCATCGCTACATCTTGTCACAATATGTCACACTTGGGTGAGTCTCTCCTTCTTGAGATTTGATGTAATTTGTGGATGCTTAAGAGTCGGATGTGTACTTACAAAAATCCCAGTAATCTGTTCATACTGTTGTTCAAGCTTGCGTTCTCTGATGTCGTACATTCTAGAATCCATGGCCAGACATATCCTGCAAACTCGTTGCGTTGCCGGGGCTTCTAACTCCTCTTCAGAATCCTGGAAACCACAGGATTAATTTTAGTGTAGTCAGTTAATAGTAAGCCTGCCTCCTGAACTATAAGTTGCAGATTCAATTTTCACCCAGTAGAACAGTTTATGAGAAGACATATTGAATGGTATCAGGTGCATGTGGGCCGCAGTTCCATTGCATTACAGGAATCTATACAGTGTCTGAGCCTAATAACACTGCAGTAGATATTCTGCCGCTAAGCAGTAGTGTGTAAACATTACTGTGTTCCGGTTTGAAGGGTACTGCAGCTAGCGAAATTACTGGGCTGTTGAGACATACCATCTAGTCTCAAAGTAATGAGCACCAAGGCAGCGATGCTCTGGACTTTGTTTTACTACTCAAAGTTCTGTGTATCGCTGCAATGGTCATGGACAGGCGTTATCTCTTATCATCAGGAGAGCGTCTCGTTCGTCTCATTACTGTTACATAAAAAAAAAAAAAAAAAAAAAAGTAAGTTTAAAGAGCTTATTATTCCTATTCAAAGTGAAGGTGATAAGTCCTGCACCAACGTCCCGCTTGCTTATTGACAAAGCCTACTATGAGGTGGCTCATTACGTGGAAGACAGGAATATATGGTTGTAGTAGCTTCTCTCTGCACTTGCATCCCCCTGGCTAAGTGGCAATTGTAGTAAGCATAATGTATTAATATTTATAACTGTAAACTGTAACCTAATATGAAAAGATCCATAAAAAAATGCCTTGCTGAGTTTGTTGCCGGAGTCTTCTCAGTTGAAGTGTAATTACGAGCCGGTGGTAGATTCAAACATGTAACTTAACGTTCATAAGTGCCTTACCAGGGCCTACACTGAATAAATGACTTTTTGATTTTGATTTTGGGCATTTCTCCCTGCCAGCATCTACCTGAGCCAACCTAGCTCCTTGAAATATTGGAGCGAGGGTTTGGGTCCTTACATGGTGGACGTTCGCCATGTGCACACTAAGCGCTTCGACGAAGATGTGGAGCTCTTTGCCGGAGTGTGTTTCCCGAAAAGTACAATATGAGTGTCTTCAGATTAATAGTAAACAGGTTCCTTCTAGGTAAGCGTGTTTCATCCTAGACCACATTGTTGCTTAACATCAGGCAGGGTGTGGTCAAATGCGAACCTATTCTGAATTTACAAAAAAAGGCTACATTGTTAGTTACCTTCCTGTTAAGAATTGGATAGGTTTTTCAGGGGCCTTTTTCGATAACTTGCATAGGTACACCATATAAATGCCCTTCACTATTATAAATGTGAAAGTTCATATTAAAAAAAAATAAAAAATGTAGGATACATTACACACAGTGCCATCTGACCCCAAACTAAGCAGAGCTTGTGTGATGGAAGTCAGATAACTGATACATAAATACTTTTTTTTGTAAATACATACTTATAATACATACAGAACACCCAGACACAGAACAAACATTTTGTTTATACCATAAAATGTTTGTCCTTGAGGGGGGAATCGAACCCACGCCCTACAGCTCAGGCAGACATACTCCCAATGAGCCAACAGGGCTGTCATATGTTACTTCTTCATACTTAACTTTATATGTATGTATATATACAGAACTTTATTTTTAGTCAAATTTAAAGAGCTTTTTCACTGAAGCGAATATATCGCTATGATGAAATTTGAAACACAGATAGATACCACATAAGAAAATGTGGTTAAAACACTAAGTACAGTAAAAATATCACAAGAGAACTTGTATGAACAAACATAATTAAGATTGTGAACTAGCTGTCCAGTGAATGTTGGGCCACACTGTTGGTGCTTGGTCGCAGATTTACGATCACCATGCCTTTGTTATAATGTTTTTTGTTTCAATGGCTACTGTAGTTTTTTTGCAGAGGTTTGATTGCATATTCACGGGTATGCTATCAAATCAACAGCTACAGTATTTATATCAAACTCCTAGTCTGTCTGTCAACGAAATACTTACCACAATGCCAATTGGCACAGCTTCCTTCCTGATCTTCCTCAGACCTGTCTTTGTTTCGTAAAAGTCTTCATTTTTGAAGTGCTCAGAGCAGACTGTGCTTCTTTCCTTTGGCTCCCAGTTGGCGAGACCCAGAGCTTCCAGCCAAGCTGCTCGAAGGATAGGCTCTTTTGGGAATCTGAGGTAAATTAATTATAATTAAATGTAGCTGAACTACAAATGTTAGATGGTTTATTTATCTTCTGGAATAACAGTTAATTATATTGTTTTACCTTTTGAGCGCCACGCCACAAACACATTCCCGTGTCCTGTACGCCGAGACCCAAAGTAAACAAATTGCATGAATAAGAATCCATGTTTTTTATTTCAATATTTCTCAGTACTCGTGGCTCTAGAGACTTGTTTCTTATACTCATATGTTGCTGAGATATTCTATTTTGAGGAATGTTGAATTAGAATACCAGTAATCATTTTTCAATATTTTTATTTCATATTATTGTGAGCTGGGTTTTTTATCGCCTGTAGACGTTGGCGCACAGGACCCGCAAGTGCTAGTAACGTATAGGTGACTTTGGCGCTCAAAAGGTTATAGAAAAGTAATTTTTTGTTCAAAGAATTATCTTAGGGATTATTTAGGTATTGTAAATAAATTTATTAATGAAACAAACAAGGCACTCTCCTGATGGTAAGAGATAATACATGCCCTTAAGCATTGCAGCTATATACAGAACTTTGAGTAACACAAAGTCCAGGGCATCACCGCTTTGACATCATTACTGTGATACTTTAGATTAGTTTAGATGGTTAATCTCAACAGCCCTGTAATTTCGCTAGCTACAGCTTCAAAGTGGAACACAGTAATGTTTACACACTACTGCTTGACGGCATAATATCTGGCACTGCGGTGTTACTTAACTAGGCGAACTCCTGCTAAGGAGATGTATCACCGAGTAAAATTAATTAGTAAGTAACTGATGCAAGTAGGCTTTTCCTACTTGCATTTACTAAACAGTAGGGTCTGTATTATGAAAGTTATTGAGATGTACTTACAAGTGGAAAGTAATTCCATGGCTCTTGGTGGTGTTCTTGGTGTCATTGAAACAGTTTTGGACACTGCACCGCATTTTGTAAACAAATTGGAAAGGAAATCTTACAAGATCATAATGCGAAAATTTGATTAGGTTTTATTGGGTTTGAAATTGGTCGTTTCAGTTAAATTTGTATACCACATAAAAATAGTAATATAAACAAATTTTTGCAATTCAGTTTACAGCATACTTTATTCATTTTAAACGCAAAAATTAAATTAATTTGCAATACAACAACTGAACAGTTCCCGTCGCCATTTTTTGTTTTTAAAAATATAATCACAGATGAATAAGGCTCTAGTTCTTTTGCCAGGTTTTGTGTACAATCGGTATTTTCCGTTTTTTTCTAAAGTTCACAAAACTACCCACCTCTAAGAGAAAAGCTTCAGTGTTTATTTGTATCTCTTTCTTTCTCATTGATTGCATTAATATTAGAAAGAGAGAAAATTGTCATACTACAGCTTAAGCGGCTAAATTTAAAATCTATTTATATAGCGAAATCCTAGGACATATCACGGCAACTATATTTCACCGTATTTTATTTATGTCAAAGGATATTTTTTGATGTCTTGTTTTTATAATGCAGCGGTTTTTGATTTGTTATTTTCTTGTATTACACCAATATTACAGAGAATTTCTTAATGAAACGGTAGTCTCCTGTCCTGTATAAATAAGTTAAATAGAAAAATAAGTGACCATAGTTATTAATTATTAAGCATTTCCAACAAAGCCAGTCGATTGAGTGCAATGACTTTTTTCGTTGAATAAGTTTATAAAGCTGCAGAAAAATGCGCTGTTGTGTTTCTAACTGCAAGCATGACTCGAGACACAGCTCCAAGTCTCAAGGGATTACCTTTCACGCGTAAGTACACAGTACACTGCAAGTAGATAAATAATATGAATTTACAACAGATATTGACAAAATTTTGCTGGTGATTATATTTATAGAGGTCTGAGGTCCCTGGGTTGTAAACAATTATAAATAGAGCCCCATATATCTCACTCATTGCTTCCAATTAAGAAAATGTTGGCAGCATTATAATATTTCTGTTGATGTAAATGTTGATTTAAATATAATTAAGTTATAGCCATAATCCCATATCTGCCCTTTTTTCTCTAAACTGTCCCATTACTGGTCGCGATCCTCTTCTCAACGGCATCGGCATAAGGCCATAGTTTACCACACTGGCCAAGTGCATATTGGCAGTTGGCAGACTTATAAGAACTATCAGACATTTAGGGTATCAGAAATGGGTATATAAGCTCCACTCTTCAATAATACTAAGTGCTCTTCCAGTTTTCCAACAACACCATCTCATCGAGCCGCCTGGCTGAAAGCTCTCGGGAAGGACCATTGGCACCCTAAAGAGCGGAGTGCTGTGTGCTCTGAACATTTCTTGCAGGATGACTTATATGTCACTAAGAACGGCCTGAGGAAGGTTAGGGCTGGGGCAGTGCCAATCATATCTCAGGTAAGTTACCTTGTCTGAATCGTTAAGTTGAATAAAATAGCAATAGTATTTGTAGCAATGATAGCTCAGTTGTTAGCACAGTCGGTTCGCACGCGAAAGGGCCTGGGTTAAAACCCTAACAGTGAGCTTGAACTGCCGGTGAAGGAAACCATAGTATAGTGGTAGGGTATTATCTAGTAATCGGCTGGCTAGGTACCACCCTTAAATTGAAAACCTATCGCTAAGCACCTAATGGTGTGTTCTGGCAGCCTCACTTAAGAGCCAGTTTCATTTCAGCCTAGGTAAATTTACCATCTTCAACCACTTTGTCACTTAACATCAAGTGAGTTTTGGTCAAACATTTACACTGTCAACCATTGTTGAGATTGTAGCCAAACGCATGCTTCCTCTCCCTGCAGTATGATTGACCTGGCACCCACACGGTAATCCCTACTGTAAGGTTCATGAGAAGTCTGAGTAGTTTGTTAATAGTTTTGCATAAAGTGTTCCTAAAACAGCCTGCATTTTATTTCAGGATACCTCAAATATATATGAATTCAACGGTACAAGTGACATACAAGTGTGTAGGATGTGTCTAGCGATGGATCAGCGACTGTTCTCTATACAGCGATACAACTTGGGGCAGGCATTTGAGAGGATCACTGGTATAACGGTGAGTGCACTTTTATTATTAACCAAATAGAATACAACATAATTGTACTAAACTGTAATGTAAAATACTGCCAATATAAAATATGTCAGCATATAAATGTGTCAATATATAAAATTAACGTCCATATAATAAAATGTTCAAAAAAAATATCATTATTACTTACTAGTAATTTAACAATCTTTTAATTTAAAATACTCGTCAATGTCTTAAAACATGGTCTCTAGCAGCCAAGATCTCAATTTGGTACTAAAGCACGCGGTGGAAGGTGCATCCCGGACGGAGGCGGGTACACGGTTGTAGACCGCAGGTCCCAGAATGTATACCGACCTCTTCGACTTGACGAGCCGGTGCGACGGTGTTACAAGTCTTTCTTTTTATTGCTGCGAAGATCTAACAAGCTGTGGACGCCCCTGCGTTGAAATTTATCAATGTTTGTGTGGGTGAATAGGGCTACCTGGTAAATAAGTTCACACGGCAATATCTGAAGATTTCTAAAAAGCTCCACGCATTTGACGTCGTCCTGAATCCCACAATTTTTGTTGTTGCTATTATTATTGTTTGTTTCAGGTTTCTGAAGAAGATCGCCTGCCTCGTAAGCTTTGTGCGGAGTGCTCCCAGAGGCTGCTCAGTGCTGATAACTTCAGAAGTCGATCTCTTCGGACTCACAGTCTCTTGGTTGAAATACTGGGCAAACAAGAGATGGTATGTTTGCAGAATTGTCCTAATATTCAACTCAATTTATTACATAATTTTATGGTTGACAGGCTGGGTGCTTCGCACGGGTGCAGATACTAATGTGGTGCATATGCATGTTTTATACATATAAACCTATTTCTTGAATCACTTTGTCTATTGATGGAAACCGTATTAAAAAACCGTGTTTGTAAGAATAGTACCCCACCCTCTCTACCCGTGGGTTCCGTAAGAGTCGGCTAAGGGATGTAATCCGGAAGATGGGCAGCAGCGTCTTCCTTGAACAATCACACCTAACTGCGCTCGCCAACCCTCCTGCCAAGCGTGGCGAGTATTGGCAAAACCCCCCCAGGAAGAGGCCTATGTCCAGCAGTGGACGACCTATGGTTGATGATGTGTGCAGTATTAAAAATCCGTTGTGTAGTTTAAAAGATCTAAACGTACAGACTGGAAGCGACTTTGTTTTATGCTATATAGAGATACAAATATATCTGTCTTTATCTTTCAGCTAACAACAGAAACGTTAAGAACTATCAACAGAGAAACACGCAAACTTATATCACCACTACACACCACACATCACACTCCTGATCAATACAACTTTGAATACACACACACTGAAGAAACTAAACCAGAATACACACCCAATTACATTTTTGAATACACAAACGCAGACGGAAATGAAAAAGCTAAACCAGATTCAACAGAATCTATAGCAATCGATATAGATATCAAAAATGAAGATCAGATCTTCGCTGATGAGATAAAAGAATTCAAACCTGATGCTTTCGTAGAAGAACTCGAAGACATTGGCGTCTCTGATAACGAAAATGATACAAATTATATTGCTGACAAAGATTTCGAATCGGACGACAGTTTACCTCTAGAAGTAGCTAGGAAGAAGAAGAGAAAAGTAGAAGGGAAGAGGAAAAAGTCAGTGGAAAGGGAAACAGTGAAGAAAGTTAGGAAAAAAGATAAGAAACCAACTGAACCCAAAATCGACAGGCGGAGGAAACCATTCTTGAATCAAGATTTGAACGAAACTCTTTTTACGGTAATATATATTTTTTAAATTGTTGACAGGCTGGGTGGCGAAGATGGTAAAGCACACCTAGCCTGGAATGGAACTGGCTCTCAAGTGAGGCTGCCGGAACACACCGTTAGATGCTTAGCGGCAGATTTTCACCAAGGTGGTAGCTAGCCAGCCGAGTACTAGAAAGTACTCTACCACCACGCTATGGTTTCCTTCACCGACAGCTCAAGCTCATTGTTGGGGTTTGAACTCACGCCCTTCGGCATGCGAACCGACCACGCTAACCACTGAGCTATCATCGCTATAATATCATCGCTTTCTTTTTGTAGATAACAAATTTGACATTTGAGGAACAGATTGCAGAGATACAAAAACGTCAAGATAGTGACAATTACAAGCACTCAGTGTTCAAATGTACAGAGTGTTTCAAGGGGTTTTTGGACCAAGACGCGTACAATGGTCATATGACACGGCATACCAATGTAAGTATATTTTTATAACTAAACTAGCTGTGCCCCGCGGTTTCACCCGCGATAGATGCCTACGTCATTAAATTAAATTAAATTAAATTATATTTATTGAGTCAAAAAAACGGTCCAGCCAATTACATTCAAAACTCACAAGAAATTACATAAAAATTTAAATAAAAAAAAGCAAAATACAATAATTAGAAATTTTTGAAAACAATGTCAAATAGTTACAATAACAAAAAATAATAATAATAAAAATTACAAATGTCACGAAATTAAAAAAAAAAAAAAAAAAATAGATATTAAAAGTCCAAATTGTCATCCGAGCCTGGATTGGTGTTATTGCATCGGTCCCACTGGTCAGTTAAATTTTCACAATATATTTGGAAAGATGCAATAATTGACCTCCAGTTGTCAAATACAATGTCAAGTTCAGTGTTGGCAGCGAGGAGTGCATTGAGGTGTCGGCGGGTGCGAACTAAAGGCGACATAGAGCGCGCCACAGTGCGACCGCTGTCTACGTGAAACAAGGGATGCGGCCGACCGCGCCTGTTTGCCGGGATCCCTGGCTTGTCAGGCACAAACAACGTGCAGAGGAGATTGTGCAGGTCTATAGAATCGACCGCTCCTCTGAGCACTTTGCAACATATACTGAGTTGGTCGATTAATCGCCTCACTTCCAGCGAGTTATAGCCAAGCTGGCCGAGCAAAAACTTGGTCGGGTACATGTACGGATAGTATCCAAAGACCTTCTTGTAGAGCGATCTTAAGAAAGCTTTTTGGACCTTCTCGAGCATTCGCGTGTAGGTGACGTGGTGTGGATTCCAGATACATGCGCCCGACTCAAGTTTGCTTCTTACCAAGGAGTTATACAAAGTTTTTATAACTTGCGGGTTTTCAAAGTCCCGGGCGTTACGGAGAACAAAACCCAAACGACGGTAAGCCTCCTTCGCAAGATCGGATATATGATCGTGAAACGTCAAGCTGCGGTCAAAATTTACCCCGAGATCTTTAATACTACATACTCTATTAATAGGAAAGTCATTTAAACAATAGTCAAAGTGGATTGGTTTCTTTTTACGATCAAACGTCATACAATTGCATTTATTAATATTAAATGTCATTCCATTTCTTACGCTCCAATCATATATCTGATTTATGTCATTTTGTAAGTTAAGACAGTCACGGGGGGTTTTTATCTCTAGAAATAACTTAAGATCGTCAGCGTACAACAAACATTTGGCATTAGTCAATACTCTAGCCAACTTGTGAATCATGATTTGAAAAAGTAAAGGGCCGGTAATAGAACCCTGACTCACGCCGGATCTGGTAGGATACAGGCTTGACGCGTATGTGCCATGCTTCACGTACTGACTTCGGTCCCTCATAAAGTCAGCAAAAAATTTAAGCAAACTTGGGGAGAAGCCAATATCAGACAGTTCGCGTAACAATATGTCGTTATTAATTTTGTCAAAAGCTTTCTGAAAATCGAAGTATATTACGTCGACTTGCGATCCTCTATCCATGGCGCTAGAGATATATTCGACAAGACACAGCAAGTTCGTGTTAACAGAGCGACCCGGCCTGAAACCGTGTTGCTCTTCGCCTATCTGGTGTTTTACCTGTCTGTATATTTCCTTGTGCAAGATGCACTCAAAAATTTTGGCTGGTGCGCAGAGAATTGCTATTGGCCGGTATTCTTCCACCAAAGTCGTTTTACTACTTTTAGGAATAGGGGTTACTCTGGATAACTTCCATTGTGTGGGGTACTTCCCATTATTCAGCGAGAGATTAAATATGTGACACAATGGAGGCACCAAATGGTCTTTGCTATTTTTGAGAACGAAACTGGGCAGATTATCAGGACCTGGTGAGCTGCCTGATTTTAGTTTATTGAGGCCACGCTCAACATCCGCTGGAGACACAACAGGCACGCTGATAAAACCGCCGAAGTAGCCTTGCTCAGAACACGCATCAACACTCAACTCAGGCATATCCTCCAAAAATACACTAGAGAAGTGTTTTGCAAACGCTTCAGCGGCTTTTATACCGGTATGCATTTCCCCGTTATATGACACACAAGGTTCGAAACCACCCTTGGACCTGAGATTGTGCACATGTTTCCAAAAATGCTGAGGCTGCAACTGCAGGTTTTCTTCGATATGAGCCATATGCGATTTATAGGCTTCAGAAATACGATGCTTTAAATTAGAACGCAGATCGGAAAACAACAGGTAGGCCGTGGTACATTTTGTATTCAGCCATGATCTGTGTAACCAAGTTTTACGCCGAATATCCTTTATAATATCTGCGTCGTACCATACGGGGTACCTATTCCGTTTAGCAAGCTGCCTATTCTTTTTTGGAACCGACATATCGAACAACGTATAAATGATATTGTAAAAAGCATCAGCAGCAATGCCAACGTCAGATGACTCAAGTACAGGTGCCCACGAGGTCTCGACAAGCAACGAGTTAAATAGTGGAATATCCATTTTATTGAAATTCCAGTCACGCGTCAAATCTATGTTACTTGGCTCGAGTTTAACAGAGCTGTTATTATGCAGTCGGGGGGCAAGCGTTATTTCAAGCGCGGGATGGTAGAGCGCGTCAAGCGAGACGAACCCGTCGGCGGCGCGTTGCACGCGCACAGGCCGCGATGCCTCACTGCACTCCTGTGCCAACACCACGTCAAGAATGCCTCCGTGTGAATTAAATACGTCATTATAATTAATTAAATTACACAATGTCAAAAAATAACAATAATAATGTTTAATGTTATTTGAAGCGCTATTCATATTAAGGTCACCGATAACAAAAAAATTACCATTTCCATTACTACAAAATGTTTCAATATTGTTAAAAACGTCCATATATACCGAGTCAGGGGACTTTGGTTTAATGTATACTACGCAAACATGATACGAGATACCTTGGTAAGTGAGAGAAGCCCACAGATCCTCCCCGAGGTCAGACTCGAGTTCAGGTCGACGATGCGAGGTGATCCCTGGTCTCACAGCAAGCAGCACGCCCCCACAGGGCGTCGCGCGGTCCCGACGGAGCAGAGTCCATCCATCCGGCGCTACCTCCGCGTCCTCTACCGACCCGTCTAGGAAAGTTTCCGTAGCAGCCACGAACAAATGCTCGGAGAGCAGCATGCTGGTATACCACGAGCGGAGCTTCGTTTTCAGGCCTCTAACATTTTGGTAAAAAATGTTAATGGGCTCCTTACGTACAGCGGCACGCGCTTCACAGCGCGCCGACTCCGCGATGAAATGTTTGGCCGTCCGAAGCTGGGGAGCGCTTTCGGTAATTGATCCATTTCTTCACACGTGCATTCTCCGGCCAAACATTTATTGAAAAGCACCTATCATAGCAATCCTCAGGAACGCCAATTTTAAAAGAGTTGTAGCTATTAGCAGTCCTGAGTTGTTCAACCGTGATTACTCTTGCCGGACAAAGCTCACCTAGATATTGCTTGACCTCATCCAATTCCGACAACATATTCCACAAGTGAAAATGTTTCCGAGATTCAGCCGCCCTCAGTGAGGTTATAGTCGGCCCGGCGACACAGCGAAGTGACAAAGATTGGCGGGATTTTTTGTATCGCACCTCATTCCAACTTCCATCATCATCCGTTGCAGTTGGTGGTTTAGGTATGGATGTATCCGACAAGACGGCGGCATCAGGTGTAAGTGAAGTGTCACGCAGTGAACTGACATGACGATTTTTCTGAGCCTGTCGCGATTGTTTAATCGTTGGAGCAGGTACTGAGCGAGGCTTGGCGGGCGTAGCTCTAGGCGCATGAGGTGCTGCTGAGAGTGCCACCGGAGGCGGAAACTGGGGCTCGGCGATAACGGGCTCCTTGCAGTTACAGCTACACTTGCACAACTTGTCGTAAAATTTGTCCATTTGAAGTGCAACTTTCAACAGTTGCTCCCTCATTTTTGTCACTTCGCTACGCAGTTCACAAATTTCGTCGGTAAGGTTTTGCGATTTATCTACACAGCATTCATCATTTATGTTGTTCCGCGATGTTTTGGAGCGAACGGTCACATTTGCGTCACGTCTTTTAGTGAGTCCGACTGGTGTCGAGCTGTTATCTCCGCCTCGCTTAGCGGCACAGCGACATTCGGGGCAAACCCACGACTCGGATTGCAAATCCGTCAGGCGCTTTTCTCCGGTACATAGGCAGTGGTAGTTTTTATTACAGCTTTGTCATAGTAGCTTTATGCATGCAAAGTCTCAGCCCGATCGGTTTAAAATTGACAAAGTTTCATACAAACTTTCATCCCCTATTTTATCCCCTTGGGGGTAGAATTAATCAAAATCCTTTCTTAGCGGATGCCTACGTCATAACATCTAACTGCATGCTAAATTTCAGCCCAATCCGTCCAGTGGTTTGGGCTGTGCTGTTGATAGATCACTATGTCAGTCAGTCAGTCAGTCACCTTTGAGTTATATATATTTAGATTTAAATATACTAGCCAAAAGCTGAGCTTTGTGAGGGTAGTTTTTCTAACTGGTAATAATTTTTAAGACAGTTTTTTTTTATATTGAGCTTAGTTCTGTTGCAGCGATGTTTTGGTTTTCTAACAGATGGCGTTAGTAGTACAATAACATTCTATCCAATGAATACAAAATTGTTAATGTTCATTTTTTTTAATGGTTATATAATTATTACTTTTTTTTTTGACAGATAACACATCTAGATATGCAGTTCAATGACTATGTTAAAGCACAAATCTATAGGCGTGATAGTTTTTCAGTAAAGTGTACCACAAAAATGCTCAGGTTGTGGGATAGTGATATAATTTTCTAAATTTTTATAACTTGCAAAACAAAAAAAAACTGATCTCGTGCATGGACTGGACTAATTTAGGTAAAGTTGAAAAGCAGTTTCGCTAAAATATTAATGTATAATAAATTGCCTAATAGATTTAGATAATTTACATACTTAAATCCAACCGAATTAAAAAAAAACAACATTAAAAATTTCTGTGAAAGCAATACTTTTTACAAATTAAATCAATATATCAGAGTCTGCGCTGTAAACAGAAATATGTTCGTTGTTGTTAACTTAAAATAAATTATATAGCTTCATTCATTAATGTGTAATTGTAAGTTTTTTTTTGTACGAGTGACTTGCCTGTTACATTATTGTTATTTATGGCCAATAAATATTGCTGATGAAACTGGCTAGGATGTCATCATCATCATCTCGGCCGTAAGATGTCCACTGCTGGACATAGGCCACTGACTTCCATAAAGACCGGTTGGAAGCGGCTCGCATCCAGCGTGTTCCTGCGGTCTTTATTAGGTGGTCTGTACACCTTGTGGGTGGACGTCCTACGCTGCGCTTGCCGGGCCGTGGTCTCCACTCCAGAACTTTGCAGCCCCATCGGCCATCAGTTCTGCGTGCTATGTGCCCTGCCCACTGCCATTTCAACTTGCTGATCCGTTGGCCTATGTCGGTTACGGATTTTTTATCGGATTCATTTCGGAGAATGTGCTTCAGAACTACATGGTCTGATTCTCCCATGCACATTTTTCTATCGGACAGCCAGAAGATCATAAAAGCGACATCGTTTCATGGTAGATGTTCCAAAAACTCGAACGAAACGATTTGATTCCACGTTCATTGTGCGGACTATCTATTTAAAAAAAAAACTTTTGATGTCCCTGGTTATTATTTATAATCCACGTTGATTATCATTAATATTTGGCAGATAAATGTAGGGTGGGAATTGAATCCACTCCCTACAGCTTTACAGCTCATGAGGCAAGGGGTACTAACGGCAGAATTAAAGAGTTAAATGTCTCCTTGTTTCCAGGAATGCGGGGAGCACCAGTGTGAGATCTGCAAAACCCACTTCAAGCACTCGCACGCGCTGAGGAAGCATATAACAGCGCACCACACGCAGCGGTTCAGCTGCAACCAGTGTCCATACATCACAACCCACAGGTAACGTTCGCAAAAAGTAATATTCGTAAAATGTCACAATCTCAAATGGCCACGTTCTAAGCAGTACTCAAAATATATTCTGTTCTGATAAAGACTCATTCATTAAATCAGGGGTCCGCAACCTTTTGACAGGCAGGGGCCATAATGTAGCAAAATAAAGTAAAGGCGGGCCTCAGTCGTAATAATAACTTTAGAAGCTTAATATTAACCTTTGTATAATTGGTCATATCCCATATATTAGATAGCAAAAACATAAATGCTATTAAAATTGTTAAAATATAGGCATTATAATTCTTATATTTATAATTATAATATTTTCTATCTAGAATCTATAATATTTTAGATATTTATGACTAAATCACGGGCCGCATGGGGCCCGCGGGCCGCGTGTTGCCGACCGCTGCATTAAATAATTGATTAATTCAGGCGTTACATTGCGGAAGTTCATTTTGATTGTTCAAGGTATATATTTAGTTTCCGCTTACCAGTCGTTTCAGTTACAACTTATCCGAAACTTTATTTAAAATCTAAACTTTGACATAAACTAAAACAAATCAAATGAAAAACCACAAGTGTTCATATCCTCTTCTAGCTGCAGTAACTAGTTACCGACACGTGTTTCGCCTCTACACGACGCATGTTTCATTCTGAAATTGCCCCATTTTAAGCAGTACTTAAGATCTCTTCCATAAAATTCTTATTCTTAAAATGTCTCATTCCCAATTGGTTCTATTCTGAGCAGTACTTAAAAATCCTTGTTCTTAAAAATATGTGAAATGCCTCGTTATCAAATGACCCCATTTTAAGCAGCATTTAAAATCTCTTCCAAAAATTCTTATTCTTAAAATGTCCCCTTCTCAATTGGTTCTAATCTGAGCAGTACTTAAAAATCCTTGTTCTTAAAAATATGTGAAATGCCTCGTTATCAAATGACCCCATTTTAAGCAGCATTTAAAATCTCTTCCAAAAATTCTTATTCTTAAAATGCCCCCTTCTCAATTGGTTCTAATCTGAGCAGTACTTAAAAATCCTTGTTCTTAAAAATATGTGAAATGCCTCGTTATCAAATGACCCCATTTTAAGCAGCATTTAAAATCTCTTCCAAAAATTCTTATTCTTAAAATGCCCCCTTCTCAATTGGTTCTAATCTGAGCAGTACTTAAAAATCCTTGTTCTTAAAAATATGTGAAATGCCTCGTTATCAAATGACCCCATTTTAAGCAGCATTTAAAATCTCTTCCAAAAATTCTTATTCTTAAAATGTACGCCCGGTACGTACGCACACATTCAAACCAGCGGCCAATTTCTTTGAAGATACTGTTAGTGTACTATAGGTTGTGTGTGTTTGGCGTGGAGAATACTGGAACCAAATTCAACTAGTATATTCATCATCATCATCAGCCATAGGACGTCCACTACTGGACATAGGCCTCCTCCTGGGGGGGTTTTGCCAATACTCGCCACCCTTGGCAGGCGGGCAGGCGAGCGCAGTTAGGTGTGATTGTTCAAGGAAGACGCTGCTGCCCATCTTCCGGATTACATCCCTTAGCCGACTCTTACGGCAACCGCGGGTAGAGAAGGTGGGGTACTATTCTTACGCCGGCACCACCACGGCAACTAGTTTATTAAATGGTTATTTTTATAAATATAAAACTCTAATAACGATATATTCATTTAATCTTCATAGATATAGCTGACACAAGTACACCAGTCAAAGCGAATATAGTTAATGTTAAAGTCAGATTAGCGCTGGCGTGATCTTTAAAATATATTAAACGGTTCATCTGATCGCCAAATGCGAATGCCAGGCATATGAACGCCATGGACATGGTCAATAGACCAAGATAAGCGTGCGTGTTCTTGTAACGGCTTTGGCTTATTTTTACGGTGTATTTGAAGTTCAATATTCCACCGATGAGACTTAACAGCGTTAGTATAGTGACGATCCAACCTGAAAAAGGTAATATAATTTGAAAAGTACATGACTTAATTTTTAGGGTTCCGTACCCAAAGGGTAAAACGGGACCCTATTGCTAAACTTCCGCTTTCCGTCTGTCTGTCTGTCTGTCCGTCTGTCACCAGGCCGTATCTCAAGAACCGTGATAGATAGACAGTTGAAATTTTCACAGATGATGTATTTCTGTTGCCGCTACAACAACAAATATTAAGAAGAACATTAATACCTGTAACATTTGAGGGTTGCCCTCGATATCCCTGGGATTTTATCATCAGATCCTGACTTGGTGCCAATGGGACCACACCAGGAGTATACTCTTTCAAATAAAAAAAGAATTTTGAGAATCGGTTCACAAATGGGGGAGAAATCGGTGAACATACAGTCGAACCTCCTCTTTTTGAAGTCGGTTATATTTATTTTATTATTTTTTTAAGGGAGCTCCCATACTACTAACATTTTTTGGTCGTTTTTGCTCAATATTCATATATAGATCAACAGGTAGATACAGGCTTGAAATATTCACAGAATGTTTAGTTATATATTCACTATACAAATAAATAATTAAATTAAAATTAAACAAATATTTAAGGGGGCTTCCATACAACAGACATGATTTTTTGTTTATAGATAATGGTATGGAACCGTTCGTGCGCGACTCTGACACGCACTTGGTCGGGTTATTTTTTAAAAAATTCTGATTATTAATATGATTAGCCGTATCACCCAATTTCGGCTTGACGTCGACTTATGGGACATACTCTGGGATGTATATACTCTCTAGTACTCGGCTGGTTAGCAGAACTGAAAATCAACTGCCAAACACCTAACAGAGTACTCCGGTAGGTTCTTTTGAAAGCCAGTTTCATTCCAGGATAGGTGATCCACCATGCGAATACACTGTCACTACACCAGTACACGCTGTGGTCAAACATCTAGCCTGTCTAATAAAAACAAACTTAAAAAAAAAGTTAAACCGACTTCAAAAAAAAAAACATCACTAAAAAGCAAAAAATAAACTTAATAAAACATTTAATTCAAAGGATATAGAAATGTGTAACAATTCTCTTTTACACATTTCCAATTTCGTTTAAAATAACTTTTAACTACGTAAATACTAAATTATTACAAAATCTTAATAATAATAATATCTTTAATGCGGGCATAAAAATAATCCCATATAAAATTTATAAACGAAATACTTAACTTCTGTGAACTACCTATTTAATATATTATTCGAGAATATTATAACAATATTATTTTACTTCTCAATTATGTAGTATTTAGTATTTACAAATTATGATTATTTATTAATACAATTACAGTGTAAATTTTTGTCTAAACCTCTTAATTAACTATTAATTTAAATAAAGTATTATTATACCTGCTAAGTACCTACTGATCTGTTTGAAGTCGGTGCTTACCCAAATAAAGTATTATTGTAACTGCTAGGTACTTACCGATCTGTTTGAAGTCGGTTCCAAGCCAAATAAAGTATTATTATACCTGCTAGGTACCTACTGATCTGTTTGAAGTCGGTTCCAAGCCAAAAAAAGTATTATTATACCTGCTGGGTACCTACTGATCTGTTTGAAGTCGGTTCCAAGCCAAAAAAAAGTATTATTATACCTGCTAGGTACCTACTGATCTGTTTGAAGTCGGTTCCAAGCCTAATAAAGTATTATTATACCTGCTAGGTACCTACTGATCTGTTTGAAGTCGGTACTAATAAGTACCTATAACACCTATTTGTTGATGTGCAAGTTTAAATTTAAACGAAAAATTATTCTAATGAAATCACTACAAAGACATCCTTCTTTTTTGAAGTCAGTTGAGAGAGTTACTTCGCTTTTATAAAATTAAGATTCGAGGTTTTACCTGTGACCTTGTGACCATTGTTCGTGGTCATGTAGTAGTGTGGGTCGTCAGTTATTTTAATGAGACATCCGGCTAAAGCGAGGGTGGAACCCACGACTTGCATCACTCCGTGAATTTTTCTCTTTTGGGGGTATTGGAGACCATGGGCCCAACCTCCGTGGGGGTCAAATGATAGAATAGCTTGACTCATTAGAATTATGTACTGAAAAAAATCATTTGATTTTTGTTAATCAAGAAGATAAATAACTTGCAAGCCGCCAAGCTAGCGTGCGCGTTTTTTCTCAGGTTTGTCTCCATGATGAAGGCCACCGGATGTGGCTAAAACTATAGTCGGAGTTATCCGTGCCGCATAAGTAAACAAAAATCTTTTTTTTTTAAACAATGAGACGGGAGGCGCGTCTAGCAGTACGACAGATTATAAAATCATAATAAATGGTACTCACCCCCATAACACACAAATAAATGTGTTGCGAAAATGAATCTGGGTATCTAATCATTATACCAGAAAGCGGTGCGCAGTTGGCTATCATAAAAGCACTAAGCACTATTGCTCCGAGGAGAAAATGTGTCAAACTATTGATCGCATTCAATACTGCTTTTCCTGTATCCGATTCTGGCACTTGTACTGCTGTTAAAGGTACTGTTGAAGAATGTAGCGCTGGCGAAGGCACTGTTGCTGATTCTGCCACTGGCGAAGGCACTATTGATGATTCTGTCGCTGGAAAATGTACTGTTGATGATTGTACCGCTGGCAAAGGTACTGTCGTTGCTGGAAAATTTGCTGTCGATCGCACTGTTTGTTCATTTTGTTTTCCCAAGTAAATGATATCTTCGTAACGGGGAGGGGGGTCTGTGTCCATTTTTGTTTTTTTTTGTTTACTAATAAAATTAAATTATACGTTTGTCATCGCCCGAAACTGATATATAAATGCGATTTTTTTAAATCAATTTGATAAGATGCCTTAACCCGTAAATGAGCGCAAGTAATATACGCGACAAGATAATATAATATAGATATTATTATTATTGTTTTGATAGTATTATGACCTTAACATTTAGGTAAATAAATCACACTAATATTATAAAGGCAAAAGTTTGTGAGTGTGTTTGTTACTTCTTCACGCTCAAACGGCTGGGCCGATTTTGATGAAATTTAGTATGGAGGTAGCTGACACTCTGGATTAAAACATAGGTTTTTTTTTTTGCAGACACCGCGGGGCGCAGCTAGTAATAAATAAATAAATATCTTAAGACATTTCACACAGCGCCATCTAGCCCCTAACTTGTACTATTACTATGGGAACCAGTTATAGAATGCTTATATACTTTTTTTGTAAATAATTATTATACTACTATATTACTAAACTATGCTATGCTATACTATATAATGATATATGTTATTAGATGTGCAAGTTTTCACGCCTAAACCGCTGAACCAATTATGATGAACTACCTGTGCTACCGCGGTTTCACCCGCGCTAGATGCCTACGTCATAGTAGCTTTAAAGTCTCAGCCCGATCGGTTTAAAATTGACAAAGTTTCATACAAACTCATCCGCTATTTTATCCCCTTGGGGGTAGAATTAATCAAAATCCTTTCTTAGCGGATGCCTACGTCATAACATCTACCTGCATGCCAAATTTCAGCCCGGTCCGTCCAGTGGTTTGGGCTGTGCGTTGATAGATCACTATGTCAGTCAGTCAGTCACCTTTGAGTTATATATATTTAGATTAAGTATAGAAATAGATGGGACCTTGGAGAAGGGCATAGGCTACTTTCTTTGCGAAAATAAATCTTGGTGATGAAAGTTTGTATATGGAACCAATAATTTCTCAAATAAGAGATATATAAAATTATTATATCTTTACTTTTGATGGTACAAACCCAGCAAAGTGAGTAGGTGACAGCTATTCATTAGGTATATACAGTCACACAGGCAGTCTCACTTGGGAGCCAGTTCCATTCAAGGCTAGGTTTGCTTTACCATCTTCGACCATACCGTCACTTAGCATGAGGTGAGCTGTGGTCAAAAACCTAAACTGTCAGCCATAAAAAAACATAGCTACAAATTTATAATTGAATTAGTAATACATAGTTTTTCCGTGATCAAAATGACCATAGCTTGTCTTTCGGGAATGTAAGTACGGGTTAACAGTTGATGATAACCCTACAGATAAACTATCAAACGCCTTACTTATAACGCACAAAGATCATATATTGTAGACGGGCTCAATGTCGATAGTATGCAATTCAATTTTTAAAAAGCTACTAAAATTATTGTTCTAAACTAACTGTATTAAAAAGCTTTGAGCACCGACGTAAAGTCGCTTGTTTGTCAGTATTCTATCGGATTTGCTGTGGTGGTGCCGGCGTAAGAATAGTACCCCACCCTCTCTACCCGTGGTTGCCGTAAGAGTCGGCTAAGGGATGTAATCCGGAAGATGGGCAGCAGCGTCTTCCTTGAACAATCACACCTAACTGCGCTGGCCAACCCGCCTGCCAAGCGTGGCGAGTATTGGCAAAACCCCCCCAGGAGGAGGCCTATGTCCAGCAGTGGACGTCTTAAAAGATGGCTGACGATGTGTATCAGATATATTTCGGAGAGTGTGCCTTAGAATTGCTTAATTTAGTTCCACCTGCCCCTTTTTATTACCGGACGGTTAGGCAGACACGGCCAAAGCGCCATCCATACATGGTGGATTCCCCCACGTACGGACTAAACGCTTCGATTCCACATACTTAATACGTACAGCGAGGATGTGGAACTCTCTGCCGGCGTCTGTTTTTCCCGCGAAGTACAGCTTGGTTGTCATCAAATCCAGAGTAAACAAGTTTTTTTTTTTACGGTTGGCATTTGACTTGGTTTCTACCCCCCAACAATGAGCTTGAGCTGCCGGTGAAGGAAAACATCGTGAGGAAACACATGGCACGGTACTTTCTAGTACTCGACTGACTGGCTACCACCCCCAAGTTGAAATTGTTAAATCTACTGCTAAGCATCTAACTGTGTGTTCCGGCAGCCTCATTTGAGAATCAATTCCATTCCAGGTCAGATGTGCTTTACCATTATGAACACACCGTCACTTAACACCAGGTGAGCTGTGATCAAACACCTAGCTCGTCAAACATAAAAAAATATTTATATTTCTATACATGGCATCTCTCCAATATATCATCTGGGTGGTATCAAGTATGACGTGATGCCATTACTGTTTATCGTCACCGGGCGTTTTTTGCCAACGGTAAAATCAGAAGCGATGAAATAAATAAAAATATTAACAGGAAAATACGATAAAAGTATGTGCTATGAAATTATCAATAATTTAATTGTCGTATCACACTAACGGCTAAACCAATTTTGTTGAAATTTAGTAAGGAGGTAGCTGTCACCCTTTATTAACACATTTGGGTAATAATAATAATAATAATATAACTCTTTATTGTTCACACCAATTATTACTAAAAACAATTTTAAAGTAAAAACTTAATACTAGTTGAACAATTGGCGGCCTTATCGCTTAGAGCGATCTCTTCCAGGCAATCAATCTCTTCTCTTTTTTGGGTACTTTTTATTCCCAAAAAACGCAGGGGCGCAGCTACCCGTAAAAAAAAATTTTTTTTGATACGTACGCGACTGCGTTAAACAAGGTTAGTATAGAAAATTAAAAAAAAAACACGAATGCGTAACAAATGTTTTTTTTTTTAAATATACTCTGTGTCCCTCGGGATGATGTAAGGATTCTAACGATCTTCTACGCCAAGAATCTAACGGTGTGTGTCTCACTTGAGAGCCAGTTCCATTCCAGGCTAGGTGTGCTTTACCATCTTCGACCACACCGTCACTTAACATTAGGTGAGTTGTGGTCAAACACCTAGCCTGTCAGATAAAAAAAAGGGTAAATATTAAACTTGTAAAAAAAAAAAACTTTACGTCGATTGAGGACTTGCAAATGTACACGTGTTCATGTACACACGGCCCTGTCGAAGGCACTAACACTAACTAAACTATTGGTTACAGACAAACTGCGCGTTTACACGAGCGATGGCATAAAGGAACCAGATACAGGTGCCCACACTGTCCAGAGGAATTCGTGTAAGTAATATCATTAAGTTTTTTGTAATGAAGCCAAGCAGTAGTGTGTATTACTGTGTTGCAGGGTACTCCAGCGAAGCTACAGGGCTTTGAAGTAACTTTAATGTCTCAAAGTATTGAGCGACAATGCAACGATGTCCTGGACTTTGTTTTGTGACTCAAAGTTCTGTGTATCGCTGTAATGGTTATGGACAGGCGATGAATGAGAAGTAATGAGACGAACGAGTTGTTCTCCTGATGGTAAGTAATAACGTCCAAGTCCGTTGCATTGATACCTAGAATTTTGAGGAGCAAAACAAAGTCCCTCGTGGTCGCTGTTATTTTTAAACTTTTTATTACTTGTACAATGTAAGTATTAGTTTGATTATAATGTGAAGCTTTGGCAGTCTAGTTAGGCGATCGTCTGGCTTCCAATCTGCAAGTGTTGGGTTTGAATCCTACGGCACGCACCTTTGTCTTTTCTAAGTCAAAGTATTTTATTAATAAATAGGTACATTTACAAGTCACTTTTAGCATACAAGAAAAACCTTTGTATAATTATACAAAATAACAATTATAAATTGACAAAAACATCAATAATAATAATCAATTTCAATATATTTTTATAAATTCATTAACGTCATAAAACGTTTGCTCGATAAGCCAGTGTTTCAGTTTGCGTTTAAAGCCGTTCAGACTCTGAGCAACGGTGACTGTCTCTGGCAAGTGGTTGTATACGTCCGGGCCCATAACCTGCGTCAACTTGCCAGACTTTGTTAGCGAGCGCGCGACACTGTAGTTACTTGCGTATTGGCGCTGACTTCAAACTGAAAGCTAAAGCTAAACTAAAGCATCGTGAGGTGTCATGTGGGCATGTTCCAGCAGCCTCATTTGAGAGCCAGTTCCATTCCAGACTAGGTATGTTTATTATCTTCGACCACACGGACACTTAACATCCGGTGAGCTGTAGTAAAACAGTTAACCATCAAAAAAGTATTGTAAGATAACTCTTTATTGTTCACATCAGAAATGGTATACAATAACAGAATACACACACATGGTACACAGCTTAACAATAGTGCAACAAAATGGTGGTCTTATCGCTTAAAGCGATATCTTCCAGACAACCTTGGTACGGAAATTATTGGTGGAAGTGGTAAAGCAGATCAAGCGCATTGTTGGGGTCTGAACAGACCGTGCTAACCATTTAACTTTCAATGCTACAAAAAAACGCTTTTTTTTATTGCAGTAAATTTACGACCTACATGGGGCACGTTCGCATCAAGCATCCCTCGGACTTCGTCTGCGCCCTGTGTGGATACTCTTTCGTCAGTGGGAAGGGAATAGATCTGCACAAGAAACTCAAGCACCGACAAGCGTTACCGGTGAGCCAAATACCTTTCTTTTTAACAGACTTCAAAAAGGAGGAGGTTCTCAACTTGATTGTTTTTTTTTTTTGTATGTACACTGATTACGCTGAGATTAATGATCCGGTTTACGTGGTTCTTCTTTAGTTTGATGCGGAATAATTGCCATTTGATCTCATAAAAATTTAACATAGTTTGGCCCAGTTGTTTTCATTTTATGAATATTTTCTTATGAAATTTTTTGTTTACGTGGACGATGTATTTGTCTTTGGCAAGACGTTTTTGAATCTTAGCGAGTCTAGCTAGACTCATACTGTTCAAGTGTTTCTTGGCGTGAACATAAATTAACTAAAAATTGAAAATTAAATTAAATATCTGGTACTGCGGTGGTACCTTCCCAAACGACCTCCTGCAAAGGGAACTACCATAAAGTAAACGATGTATACACACAACTTGGTACAGTTTATGTGCGAGCAACTCTGCACCATCAAAGTACCATTAAAGATAAGTCATATAAATAATCACAGTTTTTCCTTCGGTAACTTCTCATTGACACAATTCTCCATTTTAAACCCAGATACCGGACGACGGGCCTTTCTGCGAACCATGCAACGTGCGTTTTGCGTCCGAGGATGCGTACAGGAAACACCTGAGCGTCTCCGCACGACATACTACCAAGGAAACCAGGGAAGCTAACAAGGCAAACAAAGGCAGAAAGTCCAGGGAGATTAGGGAGAGGTGAGTCGTACCTAGAAGTAACCAGGGAAGCTAACAATGCAAACAAAGGAAGAAAGTCCAGGGAGATTAGGGAGAGGTGAGTCGTACCTAGAAGTAACCAGGGAAGCTAACAATGCAAACAAAGGAAGAAAGTCCAGGGAGATTAGGGAGAGGTGAGTCGTACCTAGAAGTAACCAGGGAAGCTAACAATGCAAACAAAGGAAGAAAGTCCAGGGAGATTAGGGAGAGGTGAGTCGTACCTAGAAGTAACCAGGGAAGCTAACAATGCAAACAAAGGAAGAAAGTTTAGAGAGATTAGAGAGAGATGAGTCGTACCTAAAAGTAACCAGAGAAGCTAACAAGACAAACAAGGTAAGTAAAGGTCCAGAGCTTAGGGAGAGCTAAATCGTAGCTAAAGGTGTACTGTTAAGCTTATAAAAGAAGAATGTTCAGGGTGATTAGAAACAAGGGAATCGCAGCTAGAAGTGGACTGGGAAGCTGACAAGACATATAATGGGAGAAAGTCGTACCTATAAGTAACCAGGAAAGTTAAAAAGGTAGCAAATCTAAGAAGATTAGGGAGAGGTTAATCATAGCTAAAGGTGGGCAAAGCTTACAATAAAAAAAAAATAATGTAGAAAGAGATTAAGGAGAAGCGAGTCATACCTAGAAGTAACCAGGGAAGTTAAGAAGGCTTGTAAAGGGAGAAAGTCTAGGGAGATTAGGGGGAGGTTAATCATAGCTAGAAGTGGGTGTAGGTAGTTGTAACTAATTATATTATTAATATGTTCATGTGGGTAGGAATAAACCAGTGATGGCTACGTATCTCGTTTCATTGAATTCACTCGCTAATTATAAATAGTTTTACAGTGGGCTGGAAAGCTAATAAGACAAATAAAGAAAGAAAGTCCAGAGAGATTAAGAGGCGAATCATACCTAGAAATAACCAGGGAAGTTAAGAAGGTTTATAAAGGGAGAAAGTTCAGGGTAGTTAGGGAGAAATGAATCTTAGTCTGACGTAGTTAAGTATTACCTAAAACATATTATGACCTAAAAAATAGTTATTGTATGGTTGTTTGTGATCTATTTCAGAGAGAAACTATCAAAAGACGATGGTGATCAGGACGATGGTGATGAAAGGCGGACATATCCCAGTCAGCTGAGGAAAGCAGAAGGGCCAATACCTTGCGAACAGGTGATTAAAACTCACTCTGACACCAGGGCTAGCCACTAAGCTTTTTCAGGGCTATTTCAAATGTAAAGTTAACAAGACGTACTTTTTGTTTTTTAAAATTTAAAATCAAGCTTTTAAAAATATAGTTAAGTACCTACACGCCAAATACTAGAATTTATTTTTAACCCCCCACGCAAAAGGAGGGGTGTTATAAGTTTGACGTCGATGTCTGTCTGTCTGTGTGTGTGTCTGTGGCATCGTAGCTCTCAAATGGATGGACCGATTTCGATGCGGTGTTTTTTCATTTGAAAGCCCGTTTCCTTGCTATGTTTGGTTAATTGCTTAGGGGTTTTTTTTTAATTTTTAGTTCCTTGTAATTCTGAAAAATTAAACCAATTTTTTTTTTTTTGACTTATTAGTGTAACAACTTCTCCCGTCTGTTCTTAATTTGTATCGTGTTTTTCAATTATTGGTTGCCTGGAAGAGATCGCTGTTAGCGATAAGGCCGCCACTTGGGGCACTAGCTCATAAGTATTTTTTATATTTTTACGATGAGGAGTTTCTATCAAATATCTCGTTTCTAGTGCGGTCTCCAACTGGAGGATTCCCGCGCGTATCACGGGCACTTCCGTCGCGCGCACCCGGACAAGAACCGAACCAACTACCCCTCGATGAAGTCACCATGCATGTGTGAACTGTGCGGACGTATCTTCCAGGTAATATATCCAACAATCCCTATTTTGTAACTGTGATTTGTCTTTGTGTTTTATTTTACATTAGCTACGCCCCGCGATGTTTCTAAATTTTTTCAGGATAAAAAGTATCATATATGTTAATCCAAGTAATAAACTATCATCACATCATCAGCCATAGGTCGTCCACTGCTGGACATAGGCCTCCTCCTGGGGGATTTTGCCAATACTCGCCACGCTTGGCAGGCGGGTTGGCGAGCGCAGTTAGGTGTGATTGTTCAAGGAAGACGCTGCTGCCCATCTTCCGGATTACATCCCTTAGCCGACTCTTACGGCAACCACGGGTAGAGAGGGTGGGGTACTATTCTTACGCCGGCACCACCACGGCAAATAAACTATATGTGTGCCAAATTTCATCCAAATCCCTTCAGCCGTTCTTGCGTAATTGAAAATCAAACATACAAACTTTCACATTCATAATAAAACTGGCTTCGCCCCGCGGTGTTACCCGCTCTTCCCACGTGATCACTACATTTTTTCCGCCAAAAAAATAGCCTATGTGTTAATCCTTGATGTCCGCTACCTCCATACCAAATTTTATCCAAATCCGTTTAGCCGCTTTTGCGTGATTGAGTAACAAACATCTATTTCTCTGGCTAACTTGTCCGGGCTTGTGTTTACAGAGCTATGCCCTGTTAAAAGATCACACATGGGTACACACGGGCGAGCGTCCGTTCAAGTGCAGCGAATGCGGGAAATCGTTTCGTATGAAACAGCGGCTGGTCGCGCACAGGCGCGTGCACGCGCTAGTCAAGGCGAGCTACTCTTGCAACGTGTGCGGGAAGCATTTCTCCACACACAGCAACAGACAGCGGCATATGTTTGTGAGTGTGACACAAACAACACACGATCACAACACACACACACAAACACACACACACACACACGCAGAACAACGACACAATCTTTTTTTTTTCAGGTTTTGACAGCCCCTGATCTAGGGCTTGTATATCTGGGGTTGGGTTTTGAAACATTTTGACCATGGGGAGACTCATTTAGTTTCAGTAGTTGAGGAGTTCATCGCGGACAAACAACTTGACACGAATTTTTTATATATAAGTATAGCCAAGAATGTTATTGTCTCTTCCTGGTTTATCTCCAAAATATTTTTTTTTGACATGCTTTGTAAAAAAATATATAATAATTCCTAGATCCATACGGGATTGAAGCCGTACAAATGCGAGATGTGCGGCAAGGGATTCAAACACGCGTCGGAGAAACGCGCCCACGTTACTTACGTGCATCTGAAAAAGCCTTGGCCTAAACGCAGCCGTGGGAAACGACTGTCAAGGCAGGTGAGAAACAAAACGGAACCATTGAAAGTGTTTTTTTGTTGTTGTCTAGCTAGGTGGTTGACCACAGCTCACATCATCAGCCATAAGACGTCCACTGCTGGACATAGGCCTCCTCCTGGGGGGGTTTTGCCGATACTCGGCACGCTTGGCAGGCGGGTTGGCGAGCGCAGTTAGGTGTGATTGTTTAAGGAAGACGCTGCTGCCCATCTTCCGGATTACATCCCTTAGCCGACTCTTACGGCGACCACGGGTAGAGAGGATGGGGTACTATTTTTATGCACGGCACCATAGCTTACTTGATGTTAAATGATGGTGTGGTAGTAGAATCTACGACCACACCATCATTTAACATCATTTATTTGAATTATTGAAGTCGGTCCCAAGGCAACGCTAAGCACCGACTTCAAACAGATCAGTAGGTACCTAGCAGGTATTAACAAAGTAACAGTAATTGACAAAGCCTACTATAAAGTGGCTCATTACGTGGAAGACAGGAATATATGGTTGTTGTAGCTTCTCTCTGCACTTGCATCCCCCTGGCTAAGTGACAATTGTAGTAAGCATAATGTATGTATTAATATTTATAACTGTAAATTGTAACCTAATATGAAAAGAAAGATCCACAAAAAATGCCTTGCTGAGTTTGTTGCCGGAGTCTTCTCAGTTGAAGTGTAATTACGAGCCGGTGGTAGATTCAAACATGTAACTTAACGTTCATAAGTGCCTCACCAGGACCTACACTGAATAAATGACTTTTGATTTTGATTTTGTATAATAATATTTTGTAAAGTAAGTTTATTTTTCGCTTTTTATTGCTGATGTTTTTTTCTTGAAGTCGGTTTAACTTTTTTTTTTATTAAGTTAGTTTCTGTGTATACTGTACTCTTGAGAATTTAATTTATCTTCTTCTATGTCTCCATCTATATCTTTGTTTTTAGATTGGAAGCTAGACGGTCTCCCAGTTAGGTTCTAACATTGTCTTCGTTTTTAGGGTTCCGTGCCCCCGCTGGAAGGGAATTCCAACGAATTAGAGCTCCAGCCAATGTGGACGACATGCGAGCCCAAACTAACCGACATCAACATACTGGACGACAAACCAGTCTACTACAATCTGAAGATATAGGCTAGTGGACGGTAGAATGAATATTTTTATTTTTGCTTTGGAATTGAACTTTGTGCTTTTCAACGCGAATGAATTTTCAAATTGCTTTCGTATTTTCAGGTGTACAGTGATAAATCTAGTTGGAGTCTTAGTCACAATCAAGTCCTAGTCATGCCCTAGTAAAGAATGATGAACAATTTTGGAAACTTCATGTTTTCACTAGAAGCTATCAAAACTTGACTATGACTTACTTCGTGTGACTTTGACTCATTTCACTAAAATACTTTAAAGAGGCAACATGCACAAACACTACTGTGTTCAAACACTAGACTTGACAAAATAAATATATTTATGTATATGAATTTTAAATTGCTTTCGTATTTTCAGGTGTACAGTGATAAATCAAGTTGGAAACTAAACTTCATGTTTTCACTAGAAGCTATCAAAACTTGACTATGACTTACTTCGTGCGACTTTGACTTAACTTAGACTCATTTCACTAAAATTTTAATGAAATACTTTAAAGAGGCAAAATGCAGAAATATTTCTGTGGTCAAACACCAGACTTGTCAAATATATTTATGTATATGTTACTGGAAATGTATGATTTCTAAAATGAATTTCTGAATGGCACTAGGAAATGCATAAACTTAACACTGTGCCATAGAGTTAGTACATCTATCTAATCTATCTAATACCTTTAAACGAACAATTCTTGTATATATGTATATATATATTTATAATCTGAATCTCGGAAACGGCTCCAACGATTTTCATGAAATTTAGTATTCAGGGGGTTTCGGGGGCGATACATCGATCTAGCTAGGTTTCATTTTTAGAAAACGTCGTTTTATCCGTGTTTACAGCCGAGCAAAGCTCGGTCATCCAGGTACTAGAAAATAAAACACAGTAAGCTTTCCATTGGCAAGTCATTTTACAATTAAGTTTTTATGATCCTTATTACACTTATTTTGAGTATTAAACTTTGAATATTAACTAACTTTATAGAACACAAATAAAATAATAAAAATCTTGAATTAAGCACATTTCCGAATGGTATTTAGGAAATGTATAGAATTCCTAGGAAATGCGTATAGTAAAATTTCCTATCTAGGAACCTAGGAATTCTATATAATAACGAAATTCATACATTTTCGTTAACATTATGCCGGTACCACACGTTCGTCCAACAGTCGAACACTCCAACATGACTCGAGTCTGTCTCGATCAAAACAGACCCTCCACACAGTATACACGTTCCAACAGTGTTCCCAACTTGGGGGTATTCCCCCTAAATTTAGGGGGAAAATAAAACAGGTGGGGTTTTTTAGGGGCGTTATATTTTTAGGGATTTATGACTGCTTATTTTTTACTAAGAAAAATAAAGGTATAAAAATATAGGGTCTGAAGTTATTCAATCTAGCCATAGTAATATTCAAGTCTAGTAATATTTATTTGTTGACCTAGCGGCTTAGCGAGATCCAATACGGTTCCGGGTTCCTCATAACTAAGTATGCGGAGTTGAATAGAAAACAAATGTCGCCATAGTGCTTACCATAAACATAAGACAAGTGATATTAAAACTACTCTGTGATGACTGGTGGTTACGTTGTCTATGCTTATAAATAAGTTGATTTTTATTTACTTGTTTAATTTAATTTCGTTATTGTACTGCTGTGTCAACAACCAATTTGTTAATTATGCCTAAAGAAAAGAAGAAATACAGTCAAAAGTACACAAATATTTGGGAAACAGATCCAGGGGGATAGCATAGCTTTAGGGATAAATATTTTTGAGAGTTGGTAACACTGCGTTCCAACCTCATTCTCTATGGACGGTCTGTGCAACTCCTTTGATCTGTGTACGATTTACCGCCAACGGAGCGATCGCGCGCCAACACGCTCCAACACCGTCAAACACGCACGAACTACCCCTCCACACGTGTGACTGTTGGACTGTTGGACGAACGTGTGGTACCGCCATTATATATTAAGTGAAACAAAAACAAATACTTAGCGGAACAAATTAGGTATTAGGATGTGCCTTCACTGCCGTCGGTACTTCCGGCAACTTACACTGTGCGAAATTAATTTCATATTATTTTGTGTTCGATTAAGTCCTGATAAATAGACTAGCGACCCGCCCCGGCTTCGCACTGGTAGTAAGAATGGGTATAGTACGCTATCCTTAAAATGTAGCGGACTTTTTTGTAGATCTATAAAAGAGGAATATCCCGCCATGCATTGTTTTGTTATATCTCAAAGGGATCAGGCAGCGTTATCGATGAAAGCTCCCAGGTGGCTTGACTTTTTCCGACACTTCTAACAATTATCATCATATTTCAAACAATTTACACAAAACATTGACAAATTATTTACCTAAACCTTCCTCGCGAATCACTCTATCTATTGGTGAAACTCGCATTATAATCAGTATTTTCTAATTATTTTATTTTCTATTCAGTAGTTTCTAAGTTTATCGCGAACAGACACACGCGGTGGACGACTTTGCTTTATAGTATGTATATTGATGTCATGGTCGAGGACCATGGCAGCGAAGGCACAGTCTAAAATGTAAGGTAAACAATAAATAAAATATATATATTTATACCAATTTTGGAAGCTTCAGTTGACAGTCTGTTAGTTAATGACAGTGACATTTCCAATAATGACAGATCTGAAAAATTGAAAATTTCAAAACTAGTTATATTTTATTAATAAGATCTGATTAGTTTCATCATCATTATCATCTGCCATAGGACGTCCACTGCTGGACATAGGCTTCCTCCTTTTTGCCAATACTCGCCACGCTTGGCAGGCGGGTTGGCGAGCGCAGTTAGGTGTGATTGTTCAAGGAAGTCGCTGCTGCCCATCTTCCGGATTACATCCCTTAGCCGACTCTTACGGCGACCACGGGTAGAGAGGGTGGGTAGAGATTAGTTTAAGACACAGATATTAAATAAGGAATGATAATTATTAAATATAAATGTATAATTTGATGCCATAACTTATTGAATATTTTTTAAGTAATTTAATACAGCGTAACATAAATTTAATGGCACTCTCAACCTATGTCTACCACTATGCTATGGTTTCCTTCACTGGCAGCTCGAACTCATTGTTGGGGTTTGAACCCACGCCCATAGGCGTGTGAACCGATCATGCTAACCACTGATCATCGCTACAAAAATTAATATTTTTACAATACTGATTTCTTTTTGTAAAAATAATGAGACGAACGTGACATTCTCTTGATGGTAAGAGGTAACGCCTGACACGATTATTGTGGTACCCAGATTTGAGTAACATAATAAAACTATGTAATTTTTTAATGACTATCGCGGTACCCAGATTTGAGTAACAAAATGAAAATGTAATTTTTATTTATGACTATTGCGATACCCAAATTTGAGTAACAAAATGCAACTATGTAATTTTTGTTAATGACTATTGCGGTACCCAGATTTGAGTAACAAATTAAAACTACGTAATTTTTATTAATGACTATTGCAGTACCTAGATTTAAGTAACAAAATGAAACTGTAATTTTTATTAATGACTATTGCGATACCCAAATGCAACTATGTAATTTTTATTAATGACTATTGCGGTACTCAGATTTGAGTAACGAAATAAAACTGTAACTTTTGTTAATGATTATTGTAGTACCCAGATTTGAGTAACAAAATTAAACTAGGTAATTTTTGTTAATGACTATTGTGGTACCCAGATTTGAGTAACAAAATAAAACTATGTAATTTTTAATAATGAATCTTATTTCTTGTTTAAGTTTATATATAATATTTTAAATTAAGCCATGACATATTTATTTAAATTGCTTTATGTATAGAACGTATGTGTAAATGGTAGATTGTATTTATTAAAGAGTTTAATTTTAGTAAATGAATTTTGTAATAAAATTACTGGAGTACTTGATAAGTTTTTTATTTTTTAGGGTTCCGTACCCAAAGGGTAAAAACGGGACCCTATTACTAATACCTCGCTGTCTGTCTGTCCCCAGGCTGTATCTCAAGACCCACGATAGTTAGACAGTTGAAATTTTCACAAATTATATATTTCTGTTGCCACTATAACAGCAAATACTAAAAACAAAATAAAATAAATATTTAAGGGGGGCTCCCATACAACAAACGCAATTTTTTGCCTTTTTTTTTATAGATAATGGTACGGAACCCTTCGTGCGGGAGTTCGACTTGCACTTGGCTGGTTTTTCTTACTTCCCGAGTGGATTTTGGCGTCATCCGTTGTGCATTTTTTTATCAGTGGCGGATTTAGGATTGTCTTTTGGGAGGGGTTTGACCCCCACTAAGGTTTTAACACAGTAAATAATAATAATTCCTTGTTTGTTTCCTTTTAAATTTGAATTTTCACATTGTCTTTTTTTTACATCCAAAATTGTCGTCAAATTTAAATTTAAAACTAGATCAATAATGACATTTATAAAATAAATTTATACGAAATAGGTTTTAGCAAAGTAAATATGGATAACTTTACGCGAATTTCTCAATAACTTCGTTAGATTGTAGACAACCAGTGTTGTTTTTAACATTTCATATAACGAAAAACTCAATTATTTTAGAGGCTTGACATGGAGTTGATACATTGTAAACCATGTCACTATACGGTTTTTTTAACATTCCGCGCTTGACAACTCGCCTGATGGTAAGCGATGATGTGGTCGAAGATAAAGCACGCAGACTTAGAAGATACCTATTCACTCTGGCCTTGAAAAGATCTAGATTATATCTCTCAGGAAACAAGGAAGCCGGCAGCTTGTTCCATTCCTTGGCCGGACGGATGAGAAACGTTGAGTCAAAACGTTTGGTACCCAAGGAAATTCCATTAAGTATGGGTGGTAGTGGGCCGTCGCACTACTTGTCCTGTAGTAAAATGGGGATGGAAGTACAAGGTCGTACAGCTCAGTAGCACATTCTCCAAAATGAATCCTATAGAAAATTTACAGACTTGCTACATTCCGGCGGTGTTCAAGGCTTATACATTTTTTCTAACTGACTTTTCATCACCAATATGTCGTACAGCTTACCGCTCTACCGAATGAAGAGCATAAAGTTGGTATTTGGCAGAACCATCCCAAAAGTGGCAGCAATATCACACGACCGGACTTAACTGTAGGTAAAATTAACCAGCTTTTTAAAATAAAATAAAAATAGGCTTACGTTTTACAGACATCTCGACGAAGATGCGGTAAACACACCGTTAGATGCTTGGCGGCAGATTTTCAACTCTCGTGTGGTAGTTAGCCAGCCGAGTACTAGAAAGTACCCTACCCCCGCACGCTGTAGTTTGCTAACGATGTTTTCCTTCACCGGCAGCTCAAGCTTGTTGGGGTTTAAATCCACGCCCTTCGGCGTGTGAACCGACCGCGCTAACCACTGAGCTATCATCGCTATATTCCTTCTTTGTCTTCACACTTTGTGCATTTGCTTGTGCCAAGTTTCGATATCTTCAAAAATGTTATAAAAAATCTAGTCAAATCCAAGTCACAGTCAGAAATACACAAAGTCTCGGTCATGTCCTAGTAAAATTGTAGTGACTTTACAAGCTTCGATATTGTTTAAATAAAAACCATAATTAATCAAAACATGTTTATTTCTTAAAAAAATAAATTACAATCATAAGAAGCTCGGAGCATTCAACATCCTGATCAAACATATTTCGCTTACTAAACTAAAAACGGCGGATGGGACCTCTGCGGGTCCTTGGGGAACCTAAACTCTAGGACTCACCGAATAACCTTTACAATAATTAAGAGTTAGGTCAAACTGACGTGTTTTGACAAATTGTTGTTTTACTAATGCGGGATTACTATTATATTGGATACTTCGACTATAGTTACGGCCACATCCCGTGGCCTTCTTCATGGAGCCAACACTGATACAATGCGCGGCCTCGCACGTGAGGTGGTAAACATCATCCACAGATCTACCATTCTTTCCAACAGGGGCAGACATTTGATAGTGACCAGCAGTGGCGTAATTATAGGGTGGCAGGGCTGGCAAAATGCCTAGGGCCCGCGGCCCGACGGGGCCCCCTTCCTGATGGGTAGCTCTAAGTAAAGTAACATTTTTACAACGTGACGATTTTTACTGGGGCCTCATCTAATGAATTTGCTACGGGCCTCAGATGGTTTTTTTTAATGGTTGCCAGCCTAGGTGTTTGACCACAACTCACCTGATGTTAAGTGACGGTGTGGTCGAAGATGGTAAAGCACACCTAGCCTGGAATGAAACTGGCTCTCAAGTGAGGCTGCCGGAACACACCGTTAGATGCTTGGCGGCAGATTTTCAACTTGAGGGTGGTAGCTAGCCAGCAGAGTACTAGAAAGTACCCTACCACCACGCTATGGTTTCCTTACGATGTTTTCCTTCACCGGCAGCTCAAGCTCATTGTTGGGGTTTGAACCCAAGCCCTTCGGCATGCGAACTGACCGCGCTAACCACTGAGCTATCATCGCTAAAAGTAATGGTATAGTTAAGCCATTGGTGCCCAGCCATCGTTTAAAATAGTTAAAAAATCTCGAAATATGTATAATAGGTCGCATTTTTGTAACCCGAAGAATAACCCTTTAATGAATTGGCACTCTGTAGTTAAGTCTGTATTACTCAGTATCTGGGCGAGGGAGCTTTGCTCGGTATATATACAATTTAAAACTCAGAAAAACACGTTTTTCTAGAGATGCGACTCGGCTAGATCGATTTTTTAGCCTCAAACCCCCCCCGCGGTTATTTAGCATTTAGCTCGCTCGTAGCGCCCCCAGTTCTAGATGCGACGGTGGTTCCCCCGGCAGATACACTTTGCGGGCGTTCAAAAATCGACAGAAAACTTTTTCATAATATGTTCCAAAATCAGCTGAAAGTTTTAAAATCAAATGAATAATGGATAGAACGACGTGCGCGGGACGCTAGGTGAAACAAGCTTCCTTTTCAAACATATTAGGTAATATTATGATTTTGACGCCTTCTAAAGCTTGACAAGGGCAAGTGCCCCGGTTTGGGCCTCCTTAAATCCGGGACTGATAAACGTAAGTAATCCCGCATAAGTCAAACAAAAATTAGTTCACTGTTTCTCTATAAGAACAAAAATAAAGTATTAAATTTTTCAATTATAATAGAAAAGCTAGACTTGTGTGTTTAAAAAGGTAAAATATTAAAAACTGTGAATATGTGTACATTTTTGAACACTAAGTGATATTTTTTTTATCAAGCTAGGTGTTTAATCTGATATTAAGTGACGGTGGTATAAGATGGAGCACAACTAATCTGGAATGGGACTGGCTCTCAAGTGAAGCTGTCGGAACACACTGGTGACGGCAGGTTTTCAACTTGAGGGTGGTAGCTAGCCAGCCGAGTACTATAAAGTACCCTACCACCACGATATGTTTTCCTTCACCGGCAGCTCAAACTTTGAAACGGAAGGTTTAAACCGACCGCACTAAGTAATTATCGACATTCTTTGATATCGCGTGGTGTAAACACACCAAGCTCTATCCCCCGAGTTTATTATAATACGTAATATGAATTGCTTCCCGCTATGAAAGCTAATCCAAACACGTATTCATATCGAAAGTAAATATAAGCACAGATAAAATAAAATCGTTAGTAAGAACTTTTTCTTCGATATAAGTAATATACTTAACTACAATAATAGCATTGGAAAGGTTCTAGTGTGTTAGTGGTAAGCCCTAATGTCACAAACTAAAGTGTGCGACACTGTTACATCTCAATATACAATGTGATATGTGCACATTTTTTGTTTGTTTTTTTTAATCAACAGCCTCTTTATTTAAAAACAGCTCTAACTACATATTTTTTAATATAAGTTATACATTTTAAATATATTGTTTTACGGGGACTACATTCAGTGATTGAAAAACTCTATCAAATATTTAAACAAAGTCTAAAATATAAAAAGATTTTTCTGTAAAAAAAAAACAGTGTTTTATATGTTTTACTTATAAAGTGCCGAATTAAGTGATATATGACTTTTCGTGTTGCTTCCAAAACTCCATCGAAATAACTTTACTAACGCATGACTGGACTCAAGCTTGACTTAATTTGTGTGACTTTGACTATTAAGACTTATTTAACTTGTTTTTTTGATAAAAATATCGAAAATCTTACTCATAAATGTTGAAACATTTAACATTGGCAAATGCACAAAGTGTGGTGCCAGGAAAGCAAAAAATAATAATTTTGATTCAGACAAGTTTTCATACAAAAACTGTGGACATAAAACATACAATTCAATGCTGAGCATTTTTTGTAGCTAACACCTTTGTGTTTAATATTAATTTGTGTTGCTCTTTGTGTATAACCCAATATAAAGTATTTCGAGATGAATCAAGTTAAATAAGTTTTAAGTCACAATATAGTCAATAAAGTAATTCACAGTCGAGTCACGCCTTAGTAAATTAGTCTTTACAAACTTCGATGGAGTTTTGGAAGTAACACGAAAAGTTATTTTTCACTACATTATATCACTTTACCATAATTCCACACGTAATTTGACACTTTATGAAACACGACTATTTTTATTAATAAAATACTCGAAAAACATAAGATTTGTAAAATAAAAAATAATATAATGCGGCAACACGACCTTTCCGTGTTCCCGACAAAACTCTTATGTTATATGTACTTTTTATTCACACTTTGCCGATTCTGTTTTTTTTTTTCTATAATCGGCATTGAGCAACAAATCTACGCGACACACAATGCAAAAAGGCGTATTTTAGATATTTAAAGCAATAGAAACCATTTTATATAAATTTTAATATCGTGATAATGATGTGCCTTGATTATTTTCACGATCTTAAAAATGGCTTTATCAGGGCGCGATGATTTCGATAAGTCAACCAACCCTTAAATTTGATTTATGAAAATAAGTATTTTCATCATATGACAGCCACAGAATAAAAATAACGTTTAAACAAGCATATCGTTTTTATGACCACACTGTGGAGTCCCCTGCCGCCCTAAATCTGTCCCGAGCTCGCCAATTACGCCATATCCCTCTCTTCCTCTTCCGGTTGTTCCACTAATTCTTCGTCTTCGTCGAATACTTCGTCATCAGCTGTGGCTTCCTGGAAACAATTCTTTTTAGTTATGTGGCCACTATTTTTTTTTGTTTTATTTTAACGTGAACAATATCACAGATCTTATCTAATAACGTAAAATTATGATACCTTTGTCTTTCTTATTTCTTTTATCCAATTTTTACTTCCCTAATTTTCTAAATTCGATTCCACATAAACTTATTTAGTATTATCTGTTTACATGTCTTACGGTTTCCCCGTTTTTTTAATACCAGAAGTTGAAAAGTAAATTTGAGCTTTAAAATACATGAGGATAAAGATAAAGCTGAATACCGAAGACTGCACATAAAATACAGAAACATTGAAACTGGAAAAATGCACAGAGTGCGATGCCAAGAAGGAAAGGAAAAAAATATCATAGATTTTTTTTTCGTTTAGTATCCGCGGCAAACTGTCATCTGTCAATTTGACAGCTGTCATCCAAAACTGAAGATTCCGACGAGATCTTCATTTCAGTAAAGAAACTACTTGTCTAGGACCAATAAATAGTTTCTGAGTTATAACTTTTTTTTAATACTGTATAGGTTTGCGTTTGACCACGCCCTGCCTGATGTTGAGCAAGATGTAGTCTAAGATGAAGCACGCTTACCTAGAAAAAACCCATTTACTCTGGACCAACTAAACTTACGTTAACTAAATTGACCATTTAAATTTAAGTCAAATACGGGACTTTCTCATAATTGTAACGACTGTTAATAATAATAATTATTATTATTATTCAACCTGTTTTGTCCCACTGCTGGGCAAAGTCCTCTAATAATATTAGCTTTTATTATTAACATAGCTTTGACATCTGAAACTGAATTATTTAGATATCTACTATTTATCAATTAAATAATTTACTGTCACTTTTAAGTATAAATTCATATACGCTAAGAGAAGACCTTGTCTTTTATAGATTTTGATATTAGTATTGATCGTTGCGTTCTGTAACTGCAAACGGGACAATTCACTTCCCTCGAGGACACAGGGACGGAGCACTGGAAAAAGGGGCACCGACTTCAAACAGATCAGTAGGTACCTAGCAGGTATAATAATACTTTTTAGTGCTGATATTTTTTCTTGAAATCGGGTTTAGTTTTTTTTAAATCGGGTTTAGTTTTTTTTAAGTTTGTTTATTATGCAAAAGTGATGAGACGGATTAGATGCACTCCTGATTTTTTTATACGGATAAGCCCTCGTTTGACCACCAACTCGCCTGATGGTAAGCGATGATGTGGCAGACTTGGAAGATAATTATTCGCTTTGACCTTGAAAAGATTTAGATTATATCTCACAGGAAACAAGGAAGCTTGTTCCATAACGTAGAGTCAAATGCCCAAGCGTACCCAAGAAAGTTCCACTATGTAGGTAGTGGACCGTGTTTCTACTTGTCCTGTAATATAAGGGATAGAATTAAGGGTACAAGTCCGAATTGAATCCTGTAGAAAATTGAGACTTGCTCCTTGATAAGAGATGCAATGGTCATGACCATAGCAGCGATACACAGAACTTTGAGTAACAAAACAAAGTCCAGGGCATCGCTGCTTTAAGTTTATCATTTTGAGACTTTCGATGGTTAGTCTCAACAACCTTGTAAATGTCTGGAACACAGCTACACACTACTGCTTGGCGGGAGAATAAAACCTGTGAATTAGTAACACGTCAGATGTACTAACTTGATACTGCTGGTATTCCGATATCAGGTCTGCCATGTTGCTGGCGGCCTCCGTGAACTCCAGCTCGTCCATGCCTTCACCCGTGTACCAATGGAGGAAGGCCTGCCAAGAGAAATAAGTTTTCTTTGTACATAGGAATTCCAACCATGACTAACATTTATGTGACGAGCTTAAATATAAAAAACCGGCCAAGCGCGTGTCGGACTCGCGCATTGAGGGTTCCGTACAAACCTGTAGGTATATAAGTAAAAGTTATGGTTTTTTTTTATGGTAATTTATGTTTTTCTCAATTTTCCCTTTATCTGTGTTATAAGACGTTGCTTCGTACCAAATTTCAAGATTCTGAGTTCACGGGAAGTACCCTGTAGGTTTTGATTCCCTTGCGAGTGTCGAAAATTTGCAGCATAAACGGCTGTATCTTTTGATTGCGTTGGCTTAGAAGTTTGATTTTTTCACAGCTCCAAGGGACAGTAGACCTGAGTATTTGACATGAATTTCAGCTTGATACCTCCACGCGTTCCTGAGAAAAAGGGGTCTTGACAGACAGACAGACGGACAACAAAGTGATCCTATAAGGGTTCCGTTTTTTTCCTTTTGAGGTACGGAACCCTAAAAACTATAGCATAGTGGTAGGGTATTTTCTAGTACTCGGCTGGCTAGTTGAAAAATCTGCCGCCAAGCATCTTAACAGTGTTTCGGCAGCCACACTTGAGAGCCAGTTCCATTCCAGGCTAGGTGTGCTTTACCATCTTTGAACACAGCGGCACTTAACATCAGATGAGCTGTGGTCAAACAACTAGCCTGTCAGCCATAAAAAAAAACATAGCATAGTGGTAGGGTTTTTCTAGTACTCGGCTGGGTAGTTGAAAATCCACCATCCTCGACCACATCGTCACTTGACGTCATGTGAGCTGTGGTTAAAAACTTAACCTATCAAACATAAAAAAGGTTACAATCTTCGATCAATCCGTCACTTAATATGAGGTGAGCTGTGGTAAAAAATCTAGCCAGTCAAACATTAATTCAAAATGAATACAGCATTAAATGACCAGACTAACTCTACTTATTTAGCCAGAATTAAATGAGAAAGAACGAAAAAAATATTTTTTGTTCACAAACAACAACATATAAACAATAAAAAAGTTGTCGCTGTAGAGTCCAGTGAGACAAAAAATTAATAAAGAAAATAATTTTATTTTGTCAACCAACACATAAAAACAAAGACTAACAGTTACATCACATCATCAGCCATAGGACTTCCACTGCTGGACATAGGCCTCCTCCTGGGGGTGTTTTGCCAATACTCGCCACGCTTGGCAGGCTGGTTGGCAGTTAGGTGTGATTGTTCAAGGAAGACGCTGCTACTCTTCCGGATTACATCCCTTAGCCGACTCTTACGGCAACCATGGGAGAGAGGGTGGGGTACTATTCATACGCCGGCACCACCACGGCATAACACGGCAACAGTTACATACAAAATAGGCAATAAATAAAGTAAATAGTTTCTTCGTTTACCTTTCTACGGAACATTGCTGTGAACTGTTCCGAGATACGCTTGAATATCTCCTGTATGGCCGTCGAGTTGCCCATAAACGTGGCGGACATCTTGAGCCCACGCGGTGGCACGTCACACACCGCCACCTTCATGTTGTTGGGAATCCATTCCACGAAGAAACTGGAAATAAAATTTAGTTTATATGGGCCATGTAGTCCCGAGGCTCCAATAACATAATTTGTGGAAAAAAATCTTCTCTTTAACAAAATGTATATGTTTATGGAATGCTTTTCCATTATTAATAAAATAATCATAACTCTTAATCAAAGATAGAGTGAAAATGTATATTGATAAGATAAATGGTCCAAACTATGTTTTAGCCCGTTAGAAATAGCAGCAAACAGGAAGGTGATTCGCTTGGTGGTAAGTTCACCTGCAATATTAGAATTTCTGTTAACTTCAAGTTAGTAGTCCTTAGTAATGGTAGGTAACGAACCTGGAGTTCTTGTTCTGCACAGCGAGCACCTGATTGTCAACCTCGCGCATGGACATATTGCCGCGGAAAATGGTGGTCACCGTGAGGTAACGCCCGTGCCGAGGGTCGCACGCCGTCATCATGTTGCCAGGGTTGAACATCTGTCAATCAATCAACCATTTATTGACACAATCAATCAACCATTTATTGACATAACCAAGCAACTATTTATTGACACAATCAATCAACCAATTATTGACACAACCAATCAACCATTTATTGACACAATTAATCAACCTTTTATTGACACAATCTATCAACCATTTATTGACACAATCAATCAACCATTTATTGACACAATCAATCAACCATTTATTGACACAATCAATCAACCATTTATTGACACAATTAATCAACCTTTTATCGACACAATCTATCAACCATTTATTGACATAACCAAGCAACTATTTATTGACACAATCAATCAACCAATTATTGACACAACCAATCAACCATTTATTGACACAATCTATCAACCATAAATTGACACACTCATTCAACCATTTATTGACACCACCAAGCAACCATTTATTGACACAATCAATCAACCATTTAATGACACAATATCAATATCAAATCCATTCTTTTACGCTGAATATAGTGTCACTGACCTGTGTGATAAGTTCCGACACGTTCTGCGGGCGGTAGTCAAAGCTGTTCCTGGCGGTGAGCGGCGCGAACCCGGGCATGAAGAAGTGCAGCCGCGGGAAGGGCACCATGTTGACGGCTATCTTGCGCAGGTCCGCGTTCAGCTGTCCCGGGAACCGCAGGCACGTCGTCAATCCGGACATCGTCAGCTGGAACATTCAAATTATATAATTTAACAATTAAAAGTAATTCAAGAATACTGGTGGAGGTCAAATACTGTACATTAAAAATATATTGAAAAAAATATTTGTAGGGCACTCTGTTATAGAAGAAGATTTTTTTTAATTAAATATTTTTTTATGTCTATATCTTGAAAGAGCATCACGCCAAAACTACTGAATGGATTTGAATGAAACTTAGTATGATTATAGTACATACAGTGAGGTAGTTTCTTGGAAACATTTTATCCCGAAATTCGGCACAATTTGATGAAAGTCGAAATGTTTCCTAAGCAATAATTCTTTAACGCGTAGTCCGATTTTGATTATTCTTTTTTTTTGTAAAAAGGCTACTTGTAGTTGAAAATTTTACTGTACAATATATTATGTACATGTGGTATGGTTTAGTAAAAAAAAAAAAACAATTTGATTTTCAGAAGTGTATTTTTTTTTTATAACATGTTAAATTAATGTAGCACAATATTCAGCAATTTTAACTGTTTCAATAATAACAGATAGCGCTATAACAAACTGCAAGATTGAGTGTCAACTCACCGAACTGTTGACGTTACCCACATTAGTTTCCTTTTAAAATAACAGATGGCGCTATAACAAACTCTGCGAGATTGAATGTCAACTCACCGAACTGTTGACGTTACCCACATTAGTTACCTATTAAAATAACAGATGGCGCTATAACAAACTCTGCGAGATTGAATGTCAACTCACCGAACTGTTGACGTTACGTAGTTTCCTTTTAAAACAACAGATGGCGCTATAACAAACTCTGCGAGATTGAATGTCAACTCACCGAACTGTTGACGTTACTTAGTTTCCTTTTAAAACAACAGATGGCGCTATAACAAACTCTGCGAGATTGAATGTCAACTCACCGAACTGTTGACGTTACTTAGTTTCCTTTTAAAACAACAGATGGCGCTATAACAAACTCTGCGAGATTGAATGTCAACTCACCGAACTGTTGACGTTACTTAGTTTCCTTTTAAAACAACAGATGGCGCTATAACAAACTCTGCGAGATTGAATGTCAACTCACCGAACTGTTGACGTTACTTAGTTTCCTTTTAAAACAACAGATGGCGCTATAACAAACTCTGCGAGATTGAATGTCAACTCACCGAACTGTTGACGTTACTTAGTTTCCTTTTAAAACAACAGATGGCGCTATAACAAACTCTGCGAGATTGAATGTCAACTCACCGAACTGTTGACGTTACTTAGTTTCCTTTTAAAACAACAGATGGCGCTATAACAAACTCTGCGAGATTGAATGTCAACTCACCGAACTGTTGACGTTACTTAGTTTCCTTTTAAAACAACAGATGGCGCTATAACAAACTCTGCGAGATTGAATGTCAACTCACCGAACTGTTGACGTTACCCACATAAGTTTCCTATTAAAATAACAGATGGCGCTATAACAAATCAAATGGTTCAAGCCGCCAAGTTTCTGACATTAACCACGTTAGTTCTCTATTAAAATAACAGATGGCACTATAACACATTAACCGAGATGAAATGGTCCAAGCCGCCGAGTTTTTAACATTTAAGTTCTCTATTAAAATAACAGATGGCGCTATAACACACTCACCGAAACCAAATGGTTCAAATCGCCGTAGCTGGGGCTGGCTAGCCGCAGCGTCTTGAAGCAAATGTTGTACAGAGCTTCATTGTCGATACAGAAAGACATGTCCGTGTTCTCGACCAGCTGATGAACGGAGAGAGTCGCGTTGTACGGCTCAAGCACCACTTCGCTCACCTGAAGCGAAAATAAACAAAATCACATCACACTAATATCATAAAGGCGAAAGTTTGTGTGTATGTTACCATGTTTGGTATTTGTTACCGCCAGGTTTTTTTTTTGTCTCTGACAGGCTAGATGTTTGACCACAACTCACCTGATGTTAAGTGACGGTGTGGTCGAAGATGGTAAAGCACACCTAGCCTGGAATGGAACTGGCTCTCAAGTGATGCTGCCGGAACACACCGTTAGATGCTTAGCGGCAGATTTTCAACTTGAGGGTGGTAGCTAGCCAGCCGAGTACTAGAAAGTACCTTACCACCACGCAAAATTGACGCTGATTTCCATAGTAGTGTGCGTGTGTGTGTGAGTGTATGGTGTGTTGTCAGTGAGACTCGGGTCTTCCTAAAGGTCGAGGTTCCCAAAGGCTCCACAGTGTCACAAACCACCACAGAAGCCACCACGCTGACAAATGCGGATTGACAGATTTATTGTATGTGTGGTGTGCAGTAGTTATGTTCTATTCTGTCTACCATGAAACAACTAGATGAATTCAGTTGGTAGCAAAGTAGTTTAACAGCAAGTGCCATATCGGTGTGTGTTACCAAGATTCCGCGCTTACCTTCGGCGAGGGCACCACGCTGAAAGTGCTCATGATGCGGTCGGGGAACTCCTCGCGTATCTTCGACAGCAGCAGGGTCCCCAAACCAGAGCCCGTACCGCCCCCGAGGGAATGCGTGAGCTGGAACCCTGGAATGTTTTAATTTACTTCTAGTAGATCTTTTTAGCCGTGGTGGTGCCGGCGTAAGAATAGTACCCCACCCTCTCTACCCGTGGTCGCCGTAAGAGTCGGCTAAGGGATGTAATCCGGAAGATGGGCAGCAGCGTCTTCCTTAAACAATCACACCTTACTGCGCTCGCCAACCCGCCTGCCAAGTGTGGCGAGTATTGGCAAAACTCCCCCAAGAGGAGGTCTATGTCCAGCAGTGGACGTCCTATGGCTGGTGATGGATAATGGAGATCTTTTCAGAAGATCATCTAAATAGGTAATATCGAATCAGATATTCTCCCGCCAAGCAATAGTGTATAAACATTACTGTGTTCCGGTTTGAAGAGTACTGCAAAGTAATTTTTCAAATTAATAAATGAATAAATATAATTTTAAATTAATTATAAAAGTATCATACATGTTAATCCGAGTAAAAAAATATATGTGTGCTTAATTTTATCGAAATTCAGTTTAGCCGTTTTTGTGTGATTGAGTAACAAACATCTAAACATCCACATTTATAATATACTAGTGATCCGCCCCGGCTTCGCACGGATAGTGTACGCTATCTAGATCTTTTTTGTAGATCTAAAAAAGAGGAATATCCCACCATGCATTGTTTTGTTATATCTCAAAGGGATTAGGCAGCGTTTTCGATGAAAGCTCCCAGGTGGCTTGACTTTTTCCAACACTTCCAACAATTATCACCATATTTCAACCAATTGAAACAAAACCTTGACAAATTATATACCTAAACCTTCCTCATGAAAATCATCTATTGGTGAAACTTGTATGATAGTCTGATCAGTAGTTTTTTAGTTTGTCGCGAACAGATAGACGCGGCGGACGATTCTGGTGTTTGGAAAACAGATGGCGCTGATTTCAATAATCCAATTACCTTGCAGACAGTCGCAGTCTTCAGATTCCTTCCTGATGACGTCCATGACGGAGTCGACCAGCTCAGCGCCCTCTGTGTAATGCCCCTTCGCCCAGTTGTTTCCTGGTAATTAAAAATGTTATAGCTCTTCTTCTGTTTATGACGTCGCACTTCGTGTTCAAGTGTTTCGATATTATCCAGTGTGATGCCGAAAACATAAAGAAGAGTGTTCAAGGTATACGTTTAGTATATATATATTTTTATTTTTTATGTCTGACAGGCTAGGTGTTTGACCACAGCTCACCTGATGTTAAGTGACGGTGTAGTAGAAGATGGTAAAGCACACCTAGCCTGGAATGAACTGGCTCTCAAGTGAGGCTGCCGGAACACACCGTTAGATGCTTGGCGGCAGATTTTCAAGATTGTTTTTTTTCGCTTAAATTTCGTTTTAATTACAGCAGTGACTAGAACTTCATTTTAAAATTTATCTAACTTGACGAAAATTACTAAATATCTATCCAAAATATTTCTTAATATCTATAAAACAATTTTAAGAATGTTAAATCAAAGCAATATTTTGAAGACAATTTTCATCATCATCAACAACCTTTCATGGTCCACTGCTGGACATAGGTCTCTCCCAGGACACGCCACTCAGCCCCATCTTACGTATATCGTCACTCCATCTAGTCTCAGGGCGTCCTACACTACGTTTGCCGATTCGCGGTCTCCACTCTAGAACACGTCTACCCCAACGGTTGTCGGTTCTGCGGCAAATATGACCAACTGCCACTTCAACTTGCTAATATACTGATTAAGTCACAATGAAATTATGTTTGTTTTCTTACCAGCGCCGCTCTGTCCGAACACGAAGTTGTCTGGCCGGAAGAGTTGTCCGTAAGGGCCGGAGCGGACCGAGTCCATCGTCCCCGGTTCCAGGTCCACGAGCACCGCCCGGGGGACATAGTTACCTGTTAACATTCATGCACACATTAATTCTGTTATAAGATACGTCACGATATGGGGTAACGCAGTTAATACTACAAAAGTATTAAGATTCCAATAGAGAGCTACTAGAATTATAATAATAATTATTTATTAATTAATGGTTTGAAAAACGTTCCTAAAATTAATAATTTAAAATTATTATATTATGAGTTACACTATGCTATTATAAGTAACACTATAGTATTACGAGTGACACTATTGTATTATGAGTGACACTATGATATTATGAGTGATACTATGCTATTATGAGTGACACTATTGTATTTTGAGTGACACTATGGTATGATGAGTGACAGTGCAGTATTGTGAGTGACACTATGGTATTATGAATTACACTATGATATTATGAGTGACAGCATGATATTATGAATGACACTATGATATTATGAGTGACACTGTGATATTATAAGTGACACTATGATATAATGAGTGACATTATGATATTATGAGTGACATTAAAAGGCGGAGTTCTTTCTTAAGAAAAGATGGCTCTAAGAAAAAAAGTATTAGAAATTTTGTATCAGGGCGATCGCTTGAACTCAACGATTCACAATGTAGCGAATTAAATGTAGGGATTCAAATCCAACCACCATCGAAATATACCAATAACAAATCATGTGAAGTAAGACCGGAAACAGATTTTTTTAAAATAACTTCTTTCGTAATATTGAGCATAAGTTGACTGGTAATTTAAATATAGATGAAAATTGTATGAAGTAATTCAAATAAACCCTAGACATCTATTAAGTTCAAGCCATTAGATCACAAGGAGTTAGGAGTATTGTAAAAACTGAAAACAAAAATCAACACTCGACATTTATGACATGAGTACAAGAAGGAATACTATTTTAAATAATTATTATAAAATTCATTAGATATTAACAATTATAGACCGATTTGAATATTGCCAGCATTATCTAAAATATTAGAATCTGTTATTAAAACTCGTTTTTTTTTTTTTAAGGAAACGATCTTTTTACTGTTACTCAATTTGGATTCCGAAAAGGTCGTTCGACTGAAATGGCGATAAGAAATGTAATCTACTTTATTCTTGGATCTTTGGATGAGTCTAATAGATGTGCAAGTATATTCTGTGACCTATCAAAGGCATTTGACTGTTTAAGGCATGATGTGTTAATGAAAAAATTTGAATTTTATGGCTTTCGTGGAACCGAACTAAATATGATGAAAACTTACCTTGATAATCGCGGTCAAATAGTGTGTGTAAATGGGTCTTCTTCAACATCGGGTAATATGTCAATAGGGGTGCCACAGGGTTCAGTTTTAGGCCCTCTATTGTTTTTAATTTACATTAATGTTCTCGCAAGTGCCATACCAGAGTGGGCGCAAATAAGTCTCTTTGCCGATGATACCCATGTTGGTATTAGAGATGTTAACAAACATAACTTAGATACAAAAATAAATACTACTATGGACTTGTTAAAGGAATGGTTTGATTGTAATAGTATCATTCTAAATTCTAATAAAAGTACTGTTATGCACTATCAATCTAAACTCGGTATTTTTGGTATCTGAACCAATAAATAAAATGTCTTTTTAGGATACAAAATAAATAAGTAAAATGCCCTCTTTCAGCTTTCTCAACCCCAGTTGACCTAAACGTATGACCCTGTAATATTATTATACGACGGTAAGTTCGAGTGACGCCTCCTTCGATCGTCGAACATGATTTATTTCCTTTTAAAAAGCCGAGCGCGATTTGCAGGGAGGCCTGCTTGGACACGATCGTTAATAATTGTACTACTGAATTGTCATTACTCAAGGTCCACCATCATAGAACAGAATAAGGCCCCAGCACCGAACGTGACACTGACTGCAAGTTTCGTAGTACTTAGTGGTAGATTTCCTTAGCAGGAGGCCAGTACCAGGTATTCTGCCGCCAAGCAGTAGTGTTAGTGGCGATTTTCAAGTAATTGTTGTGTTTTTAGGGGTTTTTAACATAAGCTTTAGGGAGAAATATTTTTGAGAGTTGGTAACACTGCTTGCGCGCCGCTCGCACGGGACGTTCGTAGTCGCTCCGCGCTCTGTCTTACTTTCAGATGCCACGGTCACCACAAGATGGTCACTGAATGGTATACCGCTCGTCGTCGACATATATATTACTGTAACAGTTGACAGCCCTGTTGGCTCATTGGGAGTATGTCTGCCTGAGCTGTAGGGCGTGGGTTCGATTCCCGCCAAGGACAAATGTTTGTTTGGTATAAACAAATGTTTGTTCTGTGTCTGGGTGTTCTGTATGTATTATAAGTATGTATTTAGAAAAAAAAAAGTATTTATGTATTCTATCAGTTATCTGACTTCCATCACACAAGCTCTGCTTAGTTTGGGGTCAGATGGCGCTGTGTGTAATGTGTCCTACAATATTTATTTATTTATTTAAGTGCAAATGTGTGAAAGTAAATTACCATTAGATGCCTCAGTATAGTATACATTGACACGTTCCCGCTGCAGAGGGTTTGTCCCACGGTAAACTCCTTGACAATCGATGCCGTGCTCGTCCGATATGATCTCCCAGAACTGGAACAACAATAAAATAATTACAGCTAACACAAAACACAAAGATGATCCGTGCATCAGTACGATAAAACTCCGCTCGAGTGAGTTCGACAGGGGCAAAAAAGCCGATAACGATTTTGACATTTAGATTTTAGATAAGTCATGTTATGTGATTTTAGATAGGTCATGGCATCAAAATATTTTTATTTGACAATTTGCTCTTGACATTTGTTTATTTTTTTATTTTGAGATTTAGATTTACCATATATTGACATTTGTAAAATTTCTTTTGACATTTGTATAACCACTTTGACATTTAGATTTACCTTTTAATGACACTTGTATAATTTCTTTTGACATTTGTATTACCTTATTAACATTTATAAACCTAGGTAATTTATTTTGACATCTGAAGATATTTTTTTTAAATTGTTAGTTAGATTTAATTGATTAGAATAGTCGTTTTTATCTCAATAAATTAATTAAATTAAATTTAATAGATATAGGCGAGAGCGAGACGGCAGTAACTCGCTTGCGATTCGTAAACGAAGATCCTCTAATTGGCAGATCAATGGGAGCGTCTACTCACTTTAGAAACTACCAGAAATTCTACTGCCAAACAGTAGTGTGTAAACATTACTGTGTTCCGGACTGCAGGGTACTGTAGCTAGCGAAATTACAAGTTAAGGCTAACTACTGAACGTCTCAAAGTAATGAGCGCCAAAGCAGCAATACCCTGGACTTTGTTTTGTTACTCAAAGTTCTGTGTATCGCTGCAATGGTCATGGACATGCTTTCTCTTACCATCAGGAGAACGTCTCGTTCGTCCCATTACATTAACAATAAAAAAAACTCTAATTGACAATTTTTTATAATACACTGATATGTTTTATTATTGTCATTTTAATGTTATACTAGCGACCCGCCCCCGCTTCGCACAGGTGCATGTAGATACTAATGTGGCGCATATGCATGTATTATACATATAAACCTTCCTCTTGAATCACTCTGTCTATTAATGGAAACCGCATTAAAATCCGTTGCGTAGTTTAAAAGATCTAAGCGTACAGACGGCGGGAAGCGACTTTTTTTATACTATGTAGAGACTAGCGACCCGCCCCGGCTTCACACGGGTGCAATGTAGATACTAATGGATGCATATGCATGTATTATACATATAAACCTTCCTCTTGAACCACTTTGTCTATTGATGGAAACCGCATTAAAATCCGTTGCGTAGTTTAAAAGATCTAAGCGTACAGACGGCGGGAAGCCACTTTGTTTTATACTATGTAGAGACTAGCGTAACTAACATATACTTTTTATTACAGCAAACTGATCTGTTTGCTAAAATCTACGCGGACGTCTGCGGGCAACAGCTAGTATTTAAAAAAAATAGTATTACATGTATACCAACCAATACCTTGTACTTTTATTGCCCTTAATCCATTATTATAGAAATAGATAAGCATATATCTATGAGTTTCGAAATCGCACCTTCACTAATCTCTAAATTAAAATTTAACCTTTTTTTTACAGCTGACAGGCTTGGTGTTTGACCATAACTCATCTGATGTTAAGTGACGTTGTGGTCGAAGATGGTAAAGCACACCTAGCCTGGAATGGAACTGGCTCTCAAGTGAGGCCTCCGGAACACACCAACTTGAGGGTGGTAGCTAGCCAGCCGAGTACTAGAAAGTACTCTACCACCACGCTATGGTTTCCTCACGATGTTTTCCTTCACCGACAGCTCAAGCTCATTGTTGGGGTTTGAACCCACGACCTTCGGCATGCGAATCGACCGCGCTAACCACTGAGCTATCATCGCTATAAACCTTATTCATGGCCATAATGAAAATTGCCTTAAATGGTAAAAAACGACAGGTGTTGAATAGGGGCGCGTTGCCGTTCGCAACGGATCATTGGTTATGCATGAACGAGTCATTCGTGTCATGTGTGGGGTTCAGGACGACGTTTCTTGCGTGGAGCTGTTTAGGGAGCTCAGCCTTTGGCGTGCAAGTTCATTTACCATGTAACCCTGTTCATACGAACATAGATAAACTTCAACGCCACAGCACGTTGTATCTTCGCAGCAATAAAAAGAAAGACCAACTAGTAACGCCGTCGTACCGGCTCGCCAAGTCGGAGAAGTGCCACCGCGTGCTTCAGAACCAAGCTGAGATCTTTGAAGATTACTAAAAACGCTACGAGACAACAGACGTCATTAAATTACTGGTAATTATTAACTCATATTAACATATCACTACATATTATAAAAAAAGTCGTCCGCCGTGTCTGTCTGTCTGTCTGTTTGCGATAAACTTAAAAACTACTGAACGGATTATCATGTGAGTTTCACCTATAGATAGAGTGATTTAAGAGGAAGTTTTAGATATATTATTTGTTAAGTTAAGATCCGACGTCGTACTAAAGTGCGTGACGTCGGAACAACCATCACGAAACTGAAATGGAGTTGGGCAGGACATGTTGCCAGGCAGAGTGATGGCAGGTGGACTAAAATGTTGACGAACTGGGAAACGAAGCGTCGGACGCCCATCAGCTCGTTGGGTCGACGACATCGTAAAAGTCGCGGGTCGAACCTGGACAAGGTTAGCACAGGACCGGGATGAATGGCGTACAAGAGAGGCCTATGCTCAGCAGTGGGCGATTACGGGCTGTAAATGATGATGATGATGAAGTTTTTGTGTAAATTGGTTGAAATATGGACAGATTAGCCCTATGACAGACAAAACATGTATATAGGCATAATATGCTATACTACCCGTGCTAAGCCGGGGCGGGTCGCTAGTTTTATACACGCCCGCGACTTATATCACGACTATTGCTTCAAACTTGCGATATTATATTATCAGATTAAGGTAAAGGATTTTTTTTTTTTTTTTTTATAACTAATAGGCTTGCGTTTGACCGCCATCTCACCTGATGATAAGCGAAGATGCGGCCTACGGTGGAGCACGCTCGCCTAGAAGAAACCGATTCACTCGCGACTTGAAGGCACCCAGATTGTATTTATCGGGGAACACCCACTCGGGCAGCAAATTCCATTCTCTAGCGGTTCGCACAATGAAGGTAGATTCGAACCGCTTAGTTCGAGCTTTTGGAATATCGACCATGAAGCGGTGTCGCTTTTTAGAGCTCCTGGCTGTCCGATAGTAGAATGGGCAAGCTGGAATTAGGTCATGTAGATCTGAAGCGCACTCGCCAAAGTGTATCCGGTAGAAAACCGACAGAGAAGCGACTTTGCGACGATGTTCAAGGCTTAGGAACTTTTTTCGAACAAGCGCATCATCGCTAATAAGTCTCTTAGCTCGTTTCTCGATGGACTCCAACGCCTCAAGCTAGTACTTGGCCGATCCGTCCCAAAGGTGCGAACAGTACTCCATGCATGACCGAACTTGTTACCGAAACTTGTTACTTGTTGTTGTTTGATACCGGAATAATACCACTAATATTATAAATGTGAAAATTTAGATGGATGGATGTTTGTTACTCAATAACGCCAGAACGGCTGAACGGATCTGGATGAAATTTTGCATGTAGATACTTTAGGCACTGGAATAAAACATAGGATACTTTTCATCATCATCATCATCATCATCCATCATCACGCGGGTAAAATCGCGGGGCGCAGCTAGTGTTCCGTAAGTCGCATCTATACCAAATTTTAAGTGGATATGTCTAGTTGTTTGTTTTTTGATAATCCCACAGGAACCTAATATTTTTTTCTGTTATAAAATGTATCCTATATGTTAATCCAGGTAATAAATTATATGTATGCCAAATTTCATTAAAATCCGTTCAGCCGTTTTTGCGTGATTAAGTAACAAACATACAAACTTTCACATTTATAATATTAAATTAAATAGGATTGTAATTGAAGTGTCTTCTTTTTGTTTTTTGTTCACGCATACACGGCCGTGTGTACAACACTAACAAACCACGATTTTAATGTTTAAGTTATTGAATAGTACCTATAAATTGAGTAGAATTTTTGAGCTTTTTTTTATTTTTATGTAACAGTAATGAGATGAACGAGATGCTCTCCTGATGTTAAGAGATAACGCCTGTCCATGACCATTGCAGCGATACACAGAACTTTGACTGACATTACATAGTCCAGGGCATCGCTGCTTTGATGCTCATTGCTTTGAGAAATTTGATGATTTGTCTCAACAGCTATGTAATTTCGCTGCAGTACCTTTTAAGCCGGAACACAGTAATGTTTACACACTACTGCTTGGCAGCATAGAAGATCTACCACCAAGTAGAATACATATGTAATTGAAATCTCTACATAGTATAAAACTAAGTCACTAGATCTTATAGATCTTTTAAATTACACAACGGATTTTAATGCGGTTTCTATCAATAGACAGATTGATTCAAGAGTAAGGTTTATATGTATCATACATGCATATGCGCCACATTAGTATCTACATGCACCCGTGCGAAGACAGGGCGGGTCGCTAATTAAATAAAACTATCTAAATGGGTTTTAGACATTTCAAAGTGTTATGCAACAATACTGATATCAAGGTGCTATTTCCATTAAAGCTTACATCATTCTGAGTAGGTGCATCACGACATGAGCTAATGCATAAGATTCTCTACTCACAGTATGATATCACATCTAACGTCATCAAGCAATTTTTAATACATTAATACTAATTTTGAAGGCTTTGTTTGACAGCATGACCTAATTCTATCCTACCCATCCTACGGACAGCCAGGAGCTCTAAAAAGCGTTTCCGCTTTATAGTTAACTAGGTGTGTCCCGTGGTGTTACCTTTACATTTTTTCGGGTATGTGTTTATCCAGGGTGTCAGCTATCCCCATACCAAATTTCAGCAACATTAGTGTATTTGTTTCATGGTGACGAAGTAACAAACATAAAAACACACACAAACTTTCACCTTTATAATATTATTACTAGCTGTGCCCATTATTAGTATGTGAAATAATGAAATAATGTAGAAGGTAACACCGCTGTGTTACCCTCTACATTATTTCGGGATAAAAAACAAAAAAGCTCAAATTTGCTGCACCTTGCGGTACCGGCTAGCCTATGTGTTAATCCAGGGTGTCAACTACCTACGTACCAAATTTCATGAAAATTGGTCTCACGTTGAGTCCTATATCTTAGTTATTAAGTATAAAAGTTAAAAAGCCCTACTAATTATTATAAATGTGAAAGCACATAAAAGTTTTTTTTTGTCTGTCTTGTCAAATAAATCTAACATTTTCCCTGAGATAAAAGTATTATATACCTATGTTAATTCAGGTAATAAACTACATATGTGCCAAATTTTATCCGAATTCGTTGAGCCATTTTTGCGTGATTGAGTGACATCCAAACATACAAACTTTCACATTTATAATATTATAGTAGGAATTTATAGGATTATCTTGTTACTTTTTAAAGCTTTTGCTTGATTATTATATCACAGATAAGTAGAATTAAACTTGATGCTACCTGACAGTTAAAAGCTTAATTCAAATTAGGTATAAAGATATAATTAATTACACATTAAAGATTAACGTCAGTGTCTAAGGTTATCTACTTTTTCTTATCTTAAACTAAATAAGACTAAAAATACTTAAATTACTACAATCTAAATTATAATGTAGTAGAATTGTTATTACATAATAATCGTTAATTCATTTGGAAACATATCACTAGTTTTTTTTTTAGCAAATCGACGCAACCAAATTTGCTAATATTTATTTGACAGGCGCAACCTTCATGGCTGATGAGAAGACTTAATTTTTTTAGGTTAAATTTACATTTTATTATTAATGCTAAAAGTTATGGCTTAATTAGGTTTAAAAACGTTTTTTTCAGTCATAAACAATCGTAATAATCATAAAAGTCGACATATTTTTTCATTATGACTAGAAGACATTTTAACTTTACTAACCTTGGATCCAATTTGATTTCCACATTGTCCCACCTGAACATGCACTATTTCCGGCATATTAACACGGCCTCGTTTAACACTGGCCACAAAAATGAACTAAAAATATAACCACTTTTTAATTGTATACCACAAAATACTAAAAATTACCGTAGATTACAACTAAACAGATATTTATGTTATCATATCTTATCAAGTTTCTCCGTAAATGCCGATAGCTAATGCAGTATTCGTTGATAACAACTATATCAATTTTATTTGTTTGTTAACGTATATTTAACATCCATTTCGTTGTGAACTGTGCTTTAATATTATTCACTAGTTATTAAGGATCTCGTCAAACTGGTAATGGAATCAATCACTTTTTGCAATGGGTGTGGTTTTTGATATATTTGGATTGAAAAAAGTAACTGTCAAAAAGAAGTCATGTACAAGATGTGTACATATACCTTGAGGATCTTAGCAAACTGGTAATGGAATCAATCACTTTTAACAATGGATGTGGTTTTTGATTTTAACTGGACTGAAAAAGATGACTGTCAAAAAGAAGTCATGTACAAGATGTGTACATATACCCTTATATATACATATACTTGTTTACTACGACTTGGGTTATTTCAAAAGTCTATGTATTGTCTATTGTGACATTGGGATACGATACGGGATTTGAACTTTTAACGTTTATTTTAAATTCATTTCATAGTGTAGATAGGTATTAGGTATTGCATGTACAATTACAATATCAGGAATTTAATTATTTCTAGCCATCTAAAAATTGGCTTTTTTAAATTACAGAAACTTTAGAGTTAAGTACATATTTGCAATTTAAGTACGAGTGTATTAATCTAAAATAATATAATATTCTAATGATTTAGGTATATGTATTGAGTATCTTTGGACATCTATACCAGCCTAGTATCTATAATTTTTTGCTTCACTTTATTCGTTTAGCATTATTTTAAGTTATTATTTTGAATACGTGATGTGTCTATTAATACCGGTCTAACTAAACGAAATTAGAAAAAAAAAACCCGGGACCTTCTTATAAAGCGATATCTTTACGAAGACTTATGTGAAAATTAACTATAGTTTTAATTACAAGAATTAAGATTTCACAAAGCGAATAACAAATAGTTTTTTTTTAGTGGAGGTACGAATTAGCAATAGCCTAGCATGTTTCAATACATGACAAATCAAATCATAATCCAAGTGTTAAAATGTAATGAAGATGTAACTATTCGTGTTGTGTAATAAAACGCTATAATTCTTTTGCAAAGGATCCACCACTATACCGGGCATCACTTGAACTTTCCCGTGATTTTATTTTGCTTTGGTAACAATTATAATCGTTTAGCCAATATTTGATATGTTGATATTATAGAATACCAACTAGTAAGTCCAAAATGTGCGACGTCATTATGTTCTAGAGAAAAAAGAAACTTATTACTCATAGATTTAATTTTGGCGGGAACACGAAAAAATTATGCTTACATTATTTTCTAAATATTTATCGAGTATGTGACATTTAAACAAGTAGTAGCGTTATATTTATGAATTGTCAAATTATGCGCACGAATATGAACAATAAATGGATAATAATATCACATTTTTCCGAGCTTATTTCATGTAGTATTCTAAACTCTACAGAAGATTCTTGTAAATTAATTTAATCTTTACTGGACTGGACTTTATTATGACCTACTTTACTCGATTTTATCATGAGATCTAAATATTAAATATATACCTTTAGCAGAAAGAACAAAGGGTAATTCCAAAAATGAAAAAAAAAAAAGTTAGCGTTATTCAAGCTGCCACTTCTCAATGTCAAAACGTCAAAAAGTGCTCAAAAATGTAAACACATAAGCGCGAAATATCTCCAAAAAAAACTTTTATATTAAAATGCCGAATAAATTAATATGTGCCATACAAAAACAATAAAAATACATCACCTGAACTATGAAAGAAACATGAAATTGTAACAATGAGATTTTTAAAGTTTATACTCACTTTTTCATTATTTTTATCTGCATTTGTGGGAGATTATGTAGTATTTAAGTCTAAATATTCCGATTCGGTAATGTTTCGTGCAGCTACGGACAGCGTGGTACATGCTTTAATAGGACTTCTATCTGCAGCTCTGTTTTTCAGTCATAAACTCCATGTTTCGACAGAAGTTTGTCTCTTGAACACGTTATTCTGCACTTTAATGTCTTCAATGATTGACATCGATCATGTTTTTGTTGCTAAATCATTCCATTTAAAGGTGAGTCGCTTCAATATATAAGCAATCTAAATATATATATAACTCAAAGGTGACTGACTGACTGACATAGTGATCTATCAACGCACAGCCCAAACCACTGGACGGATCGGGCTGAAAATTGGCACGCAGGTAGATGTTATGACGTAGGCATCCGCTAAGAAAGGATTTTGATAAATTCTACCCCCAAGGGGATAAAATAGGGGATGAAAGTTTGTATAAAACTTTGTCAATTTTAAACCGATCGGGCTGAGACTTTGCATGCATAAAGCTACTATGACGAAGGCATCTAGCGCGGGTGAAACCGCGGGGCACAGCTAGTTGTGTATAAAGTTATAAGCACCATTACAGTGCTAGTAAAACCCCTCCATAAAATATCACAAAGTAATGCAAATAATTAAAATTACTGGGCGAGACTCGTTTATTGTATGCCGAACGACCGCTGGGTAAAGGTCACCACAGACTGAACTTTAATATTTAAGTGACTTCACATGTTGACCCAGATGAAGGTGGTGCGACAAACTAAACCATCATGACAGTCACTATGCAGTCTGGAAGGAAGGAAGGGAGGCCTTTACCAAGCAGTGGAACAATAGAGGCTGAAATTCCACCCTGCCCATTCTTCTATCGAAGATACAGGAGCTTTAAAAAGCGGCACCGTTTCATGGTGGATATTCTAAAAACTCGAACTAAACGGTTTGAATTTTCTTTCATTTATCATACTCAAGTTAATCTGTCAGAAAGTACCTAATCGTACATTCCGACTGTACTTCCAGAGGGCTGGATAGAATTCAACAGTTAAGGTATCGTTAAAAATTGTGGATTTTTGGCACAAAATATAAAAAAATAACCAAAACCTATCGATTAGGGTATTAGGGAAATCAAAAGAGGATTACAAAAATAGGTTTAAATTGAATAAGTAATAATAAATTGGTTTAAAAAGTTTTTCTCATTTAATTAATTATGTTTTTTATTTATTTATTCATTATTTTATTAATTTTAGCGATGATGGTTCAGTGGTTAGCGCGGTAGGTTCGCATGCCGAAGGGCGTGGGTTCAAACCCCAACAATGAGCTTGAGTTGCCGGTGAAGGAAAACATCGTGAGGAAACCATCGCATGGTGGGTACTTCCTAGTACTTGGCTGGCTAGCTACCACCATCAAGTTGAAAATCTGCCGCCAAGCATCTAACGGTGTGTTCCGGCAGCCTTACTTGCGAGCCAGTTCCATACCAGGCTAGGTGTGCTATACTATCTTCAAACACACCTTCACTTAACATCAGGTGATGGAGCGATGTGAGGAGCTGTGGTCAAAAACCTCGCCTGTCAATCATAAAAAAAAAGAAAAGATATTTGAATCACAGTCGAGTTATAGATTTTTTAAACTCTTCAGCTTATTTTTGTTAATACAATACTATAAGAAGTTTAATACACTCAACAAATCATATGTGTATACACAGTAGCACCATACATGTATCACGTATCAACCTAATGAGGCCAACAGCATTAGAAATTGCAAGAGCAACCCAAGTTTGAAGCCAATATATCCTAGGTTGTGCATCTCCAAAAAATCTCCGATGTGCATGGGTCAAAAACTGTATAATAAGCTCTCAGATAGAATTCTAAACACTGCTAGTGACAAACAGTCTTACCACAAAAAAGTTAAACACCTGTTGAACACGTGTTTAAAAAAAGTGTTACCACAAAACTTCGTTTTACGATTGTCTAGAGTTAGATACGACTTAAACACTGTCTAAATTTAAACAACGGGCATAGCTAGTTTAACCGATGTCTAAGTTCTAATGTCAACCAAATAACTGTCAACAGAGAATTGACCATTACTACTTTTTGCTGTAAACATTGTGATCGTGGTGAAATTAGCAGTATCTTCTTCGTATTTCTTTTGAAAAATAGTTGTGAATACGATTACGAATACGATACCTATGGATATTATAGAAATCATTGATTTTATCGACGATATGGATTTAGAGGACCTTGAATTCATGGATCGCTTTCGCTTTTTCTTTATTTACTGTTTTATTATTCATATTGACTTTTTAACTTCGTGTTAAAACAAAATAATTATGATTCAAGACCGGTACAATACAAACAGCAACAGGCTTCAATCCAAATCCCAGTAGATGTCATGGCTGTCATTAGTCAGTTTTTTTTTTACTTTTGAGCGATACGTTCCATTTCTTTCCATGAGATCAATTCACTATAGCGTTACATTACGTTTTTGTTTGAACTTAACTTAATAGCATTAATTTAATAATTAAAATAGTATTTAATTTCATTATTAACTATATTTTGACTTACATACTAACAGTTGTAATGAAATAATTGTTCAGAAAATCATGTACCTAATCTCACGCGATCTGCGTAAAATGGAAGCGAAAGAACGGAACTACATGAACTAAAAAAAAGGTTGAACGAATGTTTTATGGTGTTGCCAAGATTTATGAGTTAGACATTGTTTAGAAAGACACTCGCTAAACACAGTTTTGTGGTAACAAAAGTTAAACATGCGTTAAACATGTGTTTATCTTTTAGACAGTGTTTAGCTAAACATTTGTTGGACCACTGTTTTATCTGTCTTTTGTAGTAAGACTGAAAGTGTTTAATAGTAAAGTTAAAATTCTTCTGCTGGACAAGACAATATATACAATTAAGGAATTTTTGGACAACAAGTACACCTAATACCCATGTTCTATACCTACCTAGCAATACATATGACTATGCTCCTTTACAGCATTAATAATATTATTTTAATAACTATTTTTATTATATTATACTCGTAGAAGGAAATTGTGAATTAATTTAATTTTTTTTTGACGAAATATGTATGATGCGCAAGTCTTATTATATATCATAGGATGATTGTAAATCTACTTATTAATAAAATTATCTCATCTTACAATACATAAGTATGACTCATAAATAATATGTTAAAAACTAAATGACATTATTTTCATTTTCAGGACCTGACAACACTTACCAAACGGGGCATATTCCATTGTACAACATTTTGGATACTTATCAGTGCAATAACACTTACCTATTCTTATATTGTAAAAAGGTTAAACCTTTTCTTATTAACCTTCATGTTAATCATAGCTTTTACATCTCACCATATAAGAGACGGTAACCGAAGAGGGCTATGGTTATATCCGTATGGGCATACACCTCCAATACATAAATATTTATATAGTACTTTGCTAGCTATTTTACCAAATGTTTTTGCATATATTTTTAGTTATTTGAGGAAAGATTTTAAAGATAATGTTGTGGAATATATGAGTATTATTTAACTGTGGTTTCTTTCATTTATACTTGTGGTAAATCTTGCAGGAAATTGTCTAGGTAGGTACCACCGCTGTATCAGATATTCTGTCCTCAAGAGCATTACTGTGTTCCAGTTTGAAGGTTAAACTGTAACCTAATATGAAAAGAAAGATCCATAAAAAAAAATGCCTTGCTGAGTTTCTTGCCGGAGTCTTCTCAGTTGAAGTGTAATTATGAGCCGGTGGTAGATTCAAACATGTAACTTGTGTTGTTCATGTTCATAAGTGCCTTACCAGGGCCTAAACTGAGTAAATGACTTTTTGATTTTGATTTTAAGGGCAGCTAGTGAAATTACAGGGCTGTTGAGACTAACCAATTGAAAATCTCAAAGTAATGAGAGCCAAAGCAGCGTTGTTGATGCCCTGGACTTTGTTAACTTCTGTGTATTACTCGCTGCAATGAACATGGACACGGACAGCCGTTATCTCTTACGATCAGGAGAGTCATTCATTTAACTTAAAAAAACTTGATTTATCAACCTTTGCAATTACTTCTGCAGGTCACTCGTGTGATGCCTTTACTTTGTTTCTTGCTGCGTTCATCAGCACAATCCACGGTAGCTTCCAGCACAAAGTACATTATATATAGGGTAGCTTCCAATATGCCCAGTTTTAGTTACCGCACGTTGCGTAGCGTCCTAACAACTATATTTGGTGCTATGGCAGCGATTTAAAACATTCGTTACATATATAAAATAGGGCTACAGACACGCATTTTTATAAAGAATTATCATATATAATTTTAAGCGACAATACTCTTGTATTTCTTGCAATACCAACCAAAACCGGTCACAGGGTGAGCGGCTGGCATATTGACTTGCGAGATTTACGTACAGTGGAAACTTAAGAAAAATATATGGAAAACTGCTACTACGTGATTCGGATTAATGTGGAAGCCACTGTATAAATGGCTTGATAAATTTCAATACCAATATTTATGAAAAATTTATCAGCGTCCCTGGAAAATGTTATTTACGAAAAATTCTTCCGCGAAATGTCAACCCCCCCACTGATCTGGTGTTGATCTATTAAGTAATTTTTTATTTTATTGTTTACAGGCTAAGTATGTGTTTGACCACAGCTGGATGTTAAGTGACAGTGTGGTCAAAGATGGTAAACACGTAGCCTAGAATGGAAGTGGCTCTCAATTCATGTGACTCATGTGAGGCTGCCACATGAAGCCACTGAACAATATATACCGAGGCATGAAGCTATATTACCTATAGCTTCATGGGCTGCCAGAACCACAGAACACTATTACTCTGACGAGAACACAACAGATGCTTGGCGGCAAATTTTGAACTTGAGTGTGGTTAGTTGTAGTGGTTTATGAGTGTGACGTGTGTGATTATAAATCTGTTTTCAGTGTGATCTTATCCATATGAGAAAGCACTCCGCTGTGAAGCCGTATATATGTGACATTTGTGATATTAAATCAAGCCAATTAGTCCATTTAAAAGCTCATCATTAAAGATTCACACAAGTCACAAACCGTATGAATGTGATGCTTGCAGCTTTAAAACAGCGCGAGCGAGTTATTTAAAGCGACACAAAGTTATACACACCGGAGAAAGAAATCACGAGCCAATACTTTGAAAATTCACATGCGAAAACACACGGGTGAGAGACCATACAAATATTACAAATGTAATAAATATGAATATAGCTCGGGACACCCTGGTTCTTTACATCAACACAAAAAAAATCATATTTACATTTTTTTAGTTTATTTTTTAATAGCAGATTTTATTGGACTAGGTTTATTTTTGTATATTTTTTATTATGTTGCAGTTGCACAGAAGTTTATTTTTGTGACCATCGTGCTGTGTCAATCTTGAATAAAAAAAAAAAAAAAAGTATCAACTTTGTTTTATTCATTATACTAGTGACCCGCCCTGGCTTCGCACGGGTGCAATATAGATAGATAATGTGGAGCATATGCATGTATTATAGGTACATATAACCCTTCCTTTTGAATCAATCTGTTTATTGATGGAAACCGCATTAAAATCTGTTGCGTAGTTTAAAAGATCTAAGCGTACAGACGGCGGGAAGCGGCTTTGTTTTATACTATGTAGAGGCTAGTGACCCGCCCCGTTTTCACACGGGTGCAATGTAGATACTAATGCGGTGCATATGCATGTATTATACATATAAAACTTCCTCTTGAATCACTCTGTCTATTGATGGAAACCGCATTAAAATCTGTTGCGTAGCTTAAAAGATCTAAGCGTACAGACGGCGGGAAGCGACTTTGTTTTATACTATGTAGAGGCTAGTGACCCGCCCCGTTTTCACACGGGTGCAATGTAGATACTAATGCGGTGCATATGCATGTATTATACATATAAAACTTCCTCTTGAATCACTCTGTCTATTGATGGAAACCGCATTAAAATCTGTTGCGTAGCTTAAAAGATCTAAGCGTACAGACGGCGGGAAGCGGCTTTGTTTTATACTATGTAGAGGCTAGTGACCCGCCCCGTTTTCACACGGGTGCAATGTATATACTAATGCGGTGCATATGCATGTATTATACATATAAACCTTCCTCTTGAATCACTCTGTCTATTGATGGTCACCGCATTAAAATCCGTTGCGTAGTTAAAAAGATCTAAGCGTACAGACGGCGGGAAGCGACTTTGTTTTATACTGTGTGGAGATGGTAGGTACGTTTGACATAAAGTTCTATATTATAAAAAAAAAATGAGTAACACACACGTCTTATCGGCCATTAAATAGTAGATAAGTGTCTGAGAAGGAGAACTTTGAGATATCATTTAGTATAAATTATGTATATAAACCATAAAATCGGCCCCTGATAGGGAAAATATCATAATTATGAAGTGACAAATTTCTCAGAGATTAGCGTGGCCGGCTTACACGCGTGGGCGTGGGTTCAAACCCCAACAATGAGCGAAGGAAAACATCGTGAGGAAACCATAGCGTTGTGGTAGATTAATCTCTAGTACTCGACTGGCTCTCAAGTTGAAAATCTATCAAGCATTTAATGTGTTCCGGCAGCTACACTTAACAGCCAGTTTGTGTGAGTGTGTTTACCATCATCGACCACAGCGTCATTTAACATCAGGAGAATCTGTGGTCAAACATAATAAATCATCATTAACAATAAGCTGAAGAGTTTAAAAAATATATAGCCCTACTGCGAATAAAATAGCTATAATTGAAGGAAAAAAACTTTTAAAACCAATTTATCATTCCTAATTCAATTTAAACATGTAACTTCCACACATTTTTGTGATCCCCTTTTAATTTTCTTTATTTAGATATCCTACTTGATAGGTTTGGTTATTTTTTTTAAATCAACATATTGCTATTTCGCATCAAAAATCCAAATATTTTTTTCAAACACCTTCCTAAAATTTCTTGAGATTTATTGAGACAAATGTAACGATACCTTAATTATTGTAAACCAAATAATTAATTATTGTGTTGTGTTGTCAGTTTGGAAGAAACGAGGTAATAAATACAAATACAAAATATTTATTTAACAAATACCTAAAATTTACAAACATAATGGTATTATAATAGTATAATAGTCCCCGCACTAGGGCTAGCCTGTATCGCGGGAGGCTGGAACCGATTACAAGACAAAATTATTTAGAAAACTTGTACTATTTGGACTGTGTAATTTGATACTAATAAATTAATAAGCATGCAGTAAATTACATAGTTTGCCGTGGTGGTGCCGGCGTAAGAATAGTACCCCACCCTCTCTACCCGTGGTTGCCGTAAGAGTCGGCTAAGGGATGTAATCCGGAAGATGGGCAGCAGCGTCTTCCTTGAACAATCACACCTAACTGCGCTCGCCGACCCGCCTGCCAAGCGTGGCGAGTATTGGCAAAACCCCCCTAGGAGGAGGCCTATGTCCAGCAGTGGACGTCCTATGGCTGATGATGATGATGATGATGAAAGTACATATGTGCATGAGTCGTGTGTGTGTGAGTGTGTGTATGTGTTGTGAGAGAGTGTGTGGGAAATTTTATAAAATAGTGACAGGTGTGCGAATGAGTATGTATTAGTATTGGCCTTAAATTTTAGTTCAAATCTTGTAGTAGGTATTACGGAAATTACTTCATGATTAGATGATAAAGAAAGACTCAGTAGCATCGTAATCAAGTGTGAATATAAAGAAATTTATCAGGGCGAGCGATGCGAGCCCTTACACTATCCCATAACCTGAGCATTTTTGTGGTACACTTTACTGAAAAACTATCACGCCTATAGATTTGTGCTTTAACATAGTAATTTAACTTCATATCTAGATGTGTTATCTGTCAAAAAAATATAATTTTAAAACCATTAAAAAAAACCATCAATTTTGTATTCATTGGATAGAATGTTATTGTATTACTAACGCCATCTGTTAGAAAACCATAGAGTTAACATCGCTTCAACAGAACTAAACTCAATACTCAAATACATCTAGATGACACCACTAGAATCAGGTTGTAAAATAACAACTGTCTTAAAAATTATTACCCGTTAGAAAAAAATTCTCATCTTAAAAAAATCAAAATAAAGGATTCTTCATTATGTGAATGCGGTTTAGATGAAGAAGACCTTAATCATATTTTCTTTTCTTGTCCTAAGTTCGACCATAGTGTAATATATTCATCTTTATTGTATTATAAATTTCCATTACCTGTTCATATCGATAATATTTTGTGTGATATAAATTCTTTTTCTATTCTTTTAATTTCTGAGTTTATATTTTTAAATAAGATTAAGTTATAATTTTTTTTTTTCTCTTTCCTTTTTTTCCTGTTATCTTTATTTTCCATCTATCTTCATTTGTATTATTTTCTCTCATTCTTGTAATATATTAGCTTTGTTTGTGTTTGTATGTATATATATATAATAAAATTGTGTGTATATAGTATTAAGATATTTTCCTTTTTTTTAGTTCTAAATTCAAAATTTTAAACGTCGTTTTAACTTGTCACTGGCAAAAATGTTAAATCAATTGCCATTAAAAAAAAAAAAAAAAAAAAAAAAAAAAAACTACGCGAGACCTCAGAAAGCTCAGCTATTTGCTATAAAAGATACGCGCGAAAAACATAACCTTTCCTTGGCAGTCGGGTAAAAAGACCTTGTAGTGTAACTATAATCTCTTTTAAAGGAATAAAATATTTTGTATTCGTGTTAATGAAACGACTTTTGTAAAATGGGAAAACCGTAATGCGTAAACAGGAAATAAATGGATTAAATGTATGTTAATACCTACAATTAATCCATTTATTGTTCGCTGTCCATTGCTTTTATTGTTGCAATCATCTTGAACATGGGTTGGTGTGAATAAGTAATATACAGTGAACAGGGAATGGAATAGCTATCAAAAGTTGCCGTTGAGAAACATGACAGTAACGTAAACAGAATCGGAATCTCCAGCTCTGATTTCGCGATGGTGGCTTAGTAGTTAACGCGGACAGTTTACACGCCAACAATAAGCTTGAACTGCTGGAGAAGGAAAACATCGTGAGGAAACCATAGCGTGGTGGTAGGGTACTTTCTAGTACTCGGCTAGCTAGCTACTACTAAGTTGAAAATCTGCCGCCATTTCCGGCAATATTCTTTTATTTTCTCTCCTTTCGAAGATGCTACGCTTCTTCACGCCGGAACAATTGCTTACATTATATGAAGCACAAGTACGGTCATGCATGGAGTACCTACCTTTAGGACGGATCGGCCAAGTACCAGCTTGAGGCGTTGGAGTCCATCGAGAAACTTGCCAAGAAACTCATTAGCAATGATGCGCTTGTTCGGAAAAGGCTCCAAAGCCTTGAACATCGTGGCTTGTTTGTCAGTTTTATACCGGATACACTTTGTGCGCTTCCGATTTACATGACCCAATTCCACCTTGCTCATTCAACTATCGGACAACCAGGCGCTCTCAGAAGCGACACCGCTTCATGGTAGATGTTCCGAAAATTCGAACTAAACGGTTCGAATCTACCTTCATTGTGCGAACAGCTAGACAATGGAATTTTATGCCCGAGTGGGTGTACCCTGACGTTTAAAATCTGGGTGCCTTGAAGTCGGTTTCTTCTAGGAAATCCGCATCCACCGTAGACCGCATCTTCGCTTAACATCAGGTGAGTTGGCGGTCAAACGCAAGTCTATTAGTAATTAAAAAAAAACTATAATAACCATGTATCACATATAAACCTTCCTCTTGGATCACCCTGTCTATTAATGGAAACCGCATTAAAATCCGTTGAGTAGTTTAAAAGATCTAAGCGTTCAAACGGAAACGACTTTGTTTTATACTATGTAGAAATATTAATGTGGTGCATATGCATGTATTGTACATATAAATCTTCCTCTTGAATCACTCTGTCTATTGATGGAAACAGCATTAAAATCCGTCGAGTAGTTTAAAAGATCTAAGCGTTCAAACGGAAACGACTGTTTTATACTATGTAGAGATAGTAATAATTATAATTATATATTTTTAATAGCAACGTAGAATGGAGTTACAAAAAAAGTTAATTGTGCAAAAAAATCTTTAAACTCGCTAATAACTAATTAGTGATTTGCAACAGTTTTCCTCTTGTGAGTCGAAATAAGTTCAAGACTTTTCCTGTTTATATAAAGTTGTACAGAAGTCCCCTCAAGAGACCGGTTTTGCCGGCAGGCAGTCAAGGTAGTACAAATGCGCAGCATCTTCTGAAAGACGTGTTACTTGATTGTTTGTTATACAAAAAACTTTTAATCGGTAAGTGAAATACCATAGCAGAGTCATATTTTACTATTTTATAGTTATTTCAAATATGTGACAGGTATAAAAAAGTTTATTAGTCATGTGTATAACTTAGGTAACTTCACAATTACCAAGTATAAGGAAGGTCAATACTTTTTTTGTTTACATTTTTATTATCATAAGTTTATGCCCGCGACTTGGTCCGTGTTCAGTTGCAAATTGTCCCTAATCACCTGGCGGTATGAAATATGCTCTACAACATATTCTGATAGTTACTAAATATACATAAAAAACACCGACCATGTACGAGTCGGACTCGCGCACCGAGGGTTCCGTACAAACCTGTATATAAGTAAAAGTTATGGTAATTTATGCTTTTCGCAATTTTTCCTTTATCTGTGCTATAAGACGTTGCTTCGTACCAAATTTCAAGATTCTAAGTTCACGGGAAGTACCCTGTAGGTTTTGATTCCCTTGCGAGTGTCGAAAATTTGCAGCATAAACGGCTGTATCTTCTGATTGCGTTGGCTTAAAAATTTGATTTTTTCACTGCTCCAAGGGATAGTAGACTTGAGTATTTGATATGAATTTCAGCTTGATATCTCCACGCGTTCCTGAGAAAAAGGGTCTTGACAGACAGACAGACGGACAACAAAGTGATCCTATAAGGGTTCCGTTATTTCCTTTTGAGATACGGAACCCTAAAAAACAAACGGTCGAGCCATTTCGGTGGAGTGCTACCACGAACACCGTGACACGAGATTTTTATAATAGACTAGCGACCCGCCCCGGCTTCGCACGGGTAGTAATAATGGGTATAGTAAGCTATTCTGCCTCGGGATTGATCTCGAAAAACGACACGAGATCTCGAGAGATCGGAATTGCATTCTCTAGTTGAAATATGATGATAATTGTTGAAAGTGTCGGAAAAGGTTAAGCCACCTGGGAGCTTTCATCATAAACACTGCCTAATCCCTTTGAGATATAACAAAACAATACATGGCGGGATATTCCTCTGTTATAGATCTACAAAAAAGTCCGCGGTGGCATATATCTACCTTTTAAGGATAGCTTACTATACCCATTCTTACTACCCGTGCGAAGACATCAATAAACTTGAAGACACCCAGATTGTATCTATCAAGGAACACCCACTCGGGTAACATATTCCTCACTATAGCCGTTCGAACAATGAAAGTGTAACAAATATGCCAGTTTAAATAAGGTTTTATTGGACCCCTCCTAAGCCCTCCTTTATTTGTGTTATTATTGTAGATGCTCCTAATGAATCTTCAAATCTTTCCTTGAATTTTTGATGTCTTCTTTATTTAATTTTTATCATTTGCAGATTATTATACTAAAGTGATGCTGTCATACAAATTACGTATGCCTTGATTCTTAAAAACACCTAAGAACAATACCCGTGTGGACACCTGATCACATTGGACATACCTAAAAATGCATCTGGTATTTTTAATATTCACGACATTTGCTTTTGTCAAATGTCAGAAGAATGGTAAGTTGTAGGTATTTGTTACTAAGACGATTAGAGTACGAGACGAGAAGTGTGTATTCAAAATCAAAATCAAATCAAAAAGTCATTTATTCAGTTTAGGCCCTGGTAAAGCACTTATGAACGTTAAGTGACATGTTTGAATCTACCACCGGCTCGTAATTACACTTCAACTGAGAAGACTCCGGCAAGAAACTCAGCAAGGCATTTTTTTTTTGTGGATCTTTCTTTTCATATTAGGTTACAATTTATACAGTTTACAGTTATAGATATTAATACATTATGCTTACTACAATTGCCACTTAGCCAGGGGGATGCAAGTGCAGAGAGAAGCTACTAGAATCATATATTCCTGTATTCCACGTAATGAGCCACCTTATAGTAGGCTTTGTATATTACTCAGTATCTGGACGACGGAGGTTTGCTCGGTGTTTATACAATTTAAAACTCGGAAAAACGCGGGAGAAACGTCATCAAAAACCTCAACGTTTATTTCAGCTCGTAGAGCCCCTAGTTCTAGATGCGACGGCGGTTCTCCCGGCAGATACATCATGCACACTATGCAAGTGTTTCATAATCTGCAAATCGATCGCACTTTGTGTCAGAGAAATATAGAATATACAACTGGCATCTACAATTATCGTGTCATCCGAGACACGGTAGCGCTTAAAATAAACCGACGGTGACTGCATCGTCCGTTGCCATCGGTTCAGTTAAACTGCGCTATGCGCGTAAAAAAACTACAAACCTCGAAATCATTTCAAATAAGTTTATATTTCGTGAAATAAAATTAAATAATAAACACTTTTTTGGGGAAACAGCGCCATCTTGTGGCATAAGTTGCTTAGCGAGACATAACTTTATATAGTCACGTTCCACTGGCTCGAAAATGTAATTTCACGCCATCTATGTAATAAAACTTAAAACTATTGCAGAAGGAGACGTTTGCACGGATGAGTACACGAACATAAGCGGACGCTGCTCGCCGCTAGATAAATGCCAGTCAGCTAAAAAGGATTTTCAGTAAGTTTCGAAACAGCCCTGTTGTTATAAACTGTCCCACTGGTGGGCGTGGGTCTCTTATTATTTTAAAAACGGAAAGGCCACCACCACGCTGGAAAAGTGCGCGAAGGCAGACGTCGCTCATGTTTGAAAAAAAAATCCTTTAATTGGCTCAGCTCACGTTTTCGGGTTTTGGCGGGAACGCGGTAGGTAAGAGTCGTGTCGGCCCATTGTATTTTTTTTTCCAATTGTGTTTATGTATAAATTTGGTGGTATTTCATTATATAATTACGCGTCCGAATGTGAGAAAATGATACAATGTGGCGACATATGACTTCAAAATTCTATTGAGGGTATAGTAAAGTCGTCACTACTTTACTAAAGCATGACTGAACTCGACCGTGACTTTGTGTGACTTTGATGGTGACTAACAGTCATTTAACTTTATTTTTCATATCTATAATATTTGACAATATCGAAAAAATTGATATTGAAAGTGCGAAACCAAAAACAAAAAAGAACTAAGAACAATAAAATAAAATAAAAGTAATCGCAGTCTCTGAGCGAGTAGCTAAGATAGCCAATTAGCAATAAAATTTAAAAAATGGCGATTATCGTAAAAACATATTTACGATTGGAATGCTCAAAAATAAAGTACCTACTGATCATAACTTCTTTGAAGTTTTTTTTTTCATCATCTCATAATTATGTTACTTTGAGGAAAATGCTGCAGTTGTGGCAATTTTTAATATTTTTAGTGTTTTTTTTTTTTTCCCTTGGATTTGGCATCATGCTTCCACATTTTTAGTGTTAGTTGGTAATTTTTATTTTCTTTTATGCATGTCACTTGTGCATTCTGCCAGTGCCGCGTAGTTCATATTTTCAAACGTTTCAAGATTAAATGATGTAAAGTGAGTATTAACACAGACTATAGCTGTGGTAAAGTCTCATAAATATTGTAAATTAAAGAATTATATTGTTCATGCCCAAGTGGTGACTGTACTAGAAACTTCTAGGGAGAAACAATTTGAGATTTTTAGATTTTTTGCATTTTCTTAGAATTAATTTGAGAAGACATCTTCTTCCTATATTGCTTTTTACCAACAATTGTTCATATTATAATTTCTATAAGATTAAAACACCACTATTTTTAATTAAACAACAGTAAATTTTAAACGTACTTAAAAACCGTTTTGGCACGTTCGTGACGTGCCATGGCCGAAGAAAAAAAAAAACCATTTTGACAAGAAATACAGCGCTTTTTTTTTGCAAAAAATGCACAGAAAGTGCGACGCCAATTTCTACACAAAAAACCGCTTTTTTCCGTCTTCGCGCTAAAACACTAACAATCATTTTGGAGTTTTGGCGGGAACGCGGTGAGCGTCGTGTCGCCCCATTGTATTTTTTTCTAAAACTAGTGTTTTTTCGAGTTTTTATGCATAAAAATAGCGGTGTTTTATTTATAAAGTGCCGAATTACAAGCGCGAGTGTGGGAGAATCATATAATGTGGTTAAACATGACTTTTTGTGTTGCTTCCAAAACTCCATCCAGAAGCTTATAGTAAAGTCGCCACTACTTTACTAAGGCATTACTTGATTTGACTGGGACCGACTGGACTTGATCAAGACTAGACTTTGACTGTAACTATAGATGATAAAGAAGCTGAAAAATGAAGACTACTCACAAAATATAAAAACATTGAAACTGGCAGAATGCACAGAGTGCGATGCCAAGAAGAAAGATAAAAAAAAAAACAATCATTTTTTTATAGTTTGGCGTCGCACTATCTGCATATTTGCCTGTGTCCAGGTATAACAGTCGTTTGTTTGCAGGCAAAGCGGTGTTCGACCGACGTTCTGTGCATACAGCGCGTTCGGCAACTCCCTGGTCTGCTGTCGAGATGGCTCCACTATCCTACAGGGCGCTACCGATAACGCGGAAGCGTAAGTTAGAATAGTTAACTCGTGACATTACTAGATCTCATTAGCACGTGGTCGGTACCACCGCAGTACCAGATATTATGCCGTCAAGCAGTAGTGTGGAAACAATACTGTATTCTGGTTTGAAGGGTACTTACTGCAGCTAGCGAAATTACAGGGCTGTTGAGACTAACCATCGAAAGTCTCAAAGTAATGAGCGCCAAAGCAGCGATGCCCTGGACTTTGTTTTGTTACTCAAAGTTCTGTGTAATCTCTGTAATGGTCATAGAGAGGCATTCACTCTTACCATCGTCACTAGCCTCGAGTGGATTTGACTTTCAAGTGAAGCTGGTACACACCGTTAAATGCTTGGCGGCAGATATTCAACTTTAGGGTGGTAACTTGCCAGCCGAGTACTAGAGTACCCTACCACCACGCTATGGTTTCCTCGCGATGTTTTCCTTCACCGGCAGCTCAAGCTCATTGGGGTTTGAGCCCACGCCCTTCTGCGTGGGAACCGACCACACTAACCACTGATCTATCATCGCTACATTATTTCTGGATTATTGTATTTGATTGCCGTGGTGGTGCCGGCGTAAGAATTATACCCCACCCTCACTACCCGTGGTTGCCGTAAAAGTCGGCTAAGGGATGTAATCCGGAAGATGGGCAGCAGCGTCTTCCTTGAACAATCGCACCTAACTGCGCTCGCCAACCCGCCTGCCAAGCGTGGCGAGTATCGGCAAAACCCCCCAAGGAGGAGGCCTATGTCCAGCAGTGGACGTTCTATGGCCGATGATGTGTATATTTGATTATTTATTTCACAGACGCCCTGTTTGGGGTTCGAGTACCAGTACAAGCACCGATAACAATCGTAGATTATGCGAGCGAAGTAAGTATTTTTATTTTATATATCTATCTATCTAATCTAATTAATTATTTATTTAAAAAAACCTTTAAACGAGCAATTCTTGTACATATACATCTCGGAAACGGCTCCAATGATTTTCACGAAATTTAGTATGCAGGGGGTTTCGAGGGCGATAAATCGATCTAGCTAGGTTTCATTGTAAAAAAAACGTCGTTTTATCCGTGTTTTCAGCCGAGCAAAGCTCGGTCGTCCAGGTACTAAAAGACAAAATTTTAACTATAAACGAAAAGCTTCAAAATATTTTTAACTCTTATCTATATGAGCATAATCACAACAAACTCATGATTTGATTGAAAATAATTATTTGAAAGGAAACAAATTTTACATTCACACACACAGATTTTGTATTTTACTCAGATAGACACTAAATTTATGTTTAAAAGGCGGGAATCACTGAACCTCACGACACGGGACTTCCTAATGTGAGGTTCAGGGTTCACAGCGAGAAGTTTTATGTTTTTACAAGCTTTTAAATAACTTGCAATATATGTTTGTTCGGGTGGAATCTTGCAAGTTGAATTTGACCCACTTCCCGATGTCCGATTGCACTCAAATTTAGTGTACCTATGTATCTTCGGTGACAATACAATTATATAGTACCATGGATCTGGTCTGATGATGGAAATAGAAGATGGCCATAGGAACTTCTGAACTAAACAAGATAAACCCATCGAGTTTGGACTCGATTGATTCGCCTTGAGGAGCACTTTATGCCTAGACGATATCCAGGGTCTGATGATGAAGCTAGAAGGTGGCCACGGCATCTCTGTGATAAAACAACATAACCCTACCGAGTTTGGGCTCGATTGATTCGTCTTGAGGAGCAATCTTTAATATACTTATCTAAACTAAAAAGTAATAAATAAATTAAGAGTTAAAAATGTTTTTAAAAACAAGCTTTTATCTGGGACAATGAAGTAAAACTTTAAAAATAAATTTTATTAAGTATTTGGCGTGTAGGTTACCTACATCCAGATAAAAACTTGTTTATAAAAAAAAAACATATTTTAGTTTTTTTGCTGAAATAAATTATTGTTATTATTGAGAAGAGACGCACGCCGTGGTGATGCCGGCGTAAGAATAGTACCCCACCTACTCTACCCGTGGTTGCCGTAAGAGTCGGCTAAGGGATGTAATCCGGAAGATGGGCAGCAGCGTCTTCCTTGACAATCACACCTAACTGCGCTCGCCAACCCGTCTGCCAAGCGTGGCGAGTATTGGCAAAACCCCCTCAGGAGGAGGCCTATGTCCAGCAGTGGACGTCCTATGGCTGATGATGTGTGATGTGTGCACGCCCAGTTTATACTACTATATTTTCTGTTTGTTCCTGTGTATTCTAGAATGTGCAGAGTACAGCCGAGGGGTCGTGGAAGAGGTTGACTACATCCCCCTCCTGCCAGAGCCGGAGACGCTGTCCATATCAGCAGCTAAATGCGATTACACCGGCGTGGAGCTCATCGTGGGTGGTGAAAATGCGGTTCAGGGGGAGTTTCCCCACATGGTATGAACGGTTTCTGGAGTTTGCTATTTTCGCTAAATTAGGGCTTCAAATGACTAAAATTCTGCTAACGTCATACTTGAAAGGCCCTGTTTTTAGGGTTCCGTAACCAAAGGGTAAAAACGGGACCCTGTTACTAAGACTTCGCTGTCTGTCTGTCCGTCTGTCTGTCACCAGGCTGTATCTCAAGAACCGCGATAGCTAGACAGTTGAAATTTACACAAATCATGTATTTCTGTTGCCGCTATAACGACAAATACTAAAAACAAAATAAAATAAATATTAAAGGGGGCTCCCATACAACAAACGCAATTTTTTTGCCTTTTTCATAGATAATGGTACGGAACCCTTCGTGCGCGAGTCCGACTCACACTTGGCCGGTTTTTTTTATTATAGTTGATAGGCTAGGTGTTTTCCACTTGATGTTAGGTGACGGTATGGTCGAAGATGGTGAACGTATCTAGCCTGGAATGGAACTGGCTCTCAAGTGAGGCTGCCGGAACACAACAGGCTAGCGATGTACAGATGTACAGTTTGTAGCGATGATAGCTCAGTGGTTAGCGCGGTCGGTTCGCACGACGAAGTGTCGTGTCGCCCTATTGTATTTTTTTCCAAAACTAGTGTTTCTTCGAGTGTTTATGTAAAAAAATAGTGGTGTTTTATTCATAAAGTACCGAATTACAAGCGCGAGTGTGGGAAAGTAATATAATGTGGTGAAACATGACTTTCCGTGTTTCTTCTAAAACTAATCTATGCTTATAGTAAAGTTTGCCATTACTAAAGCATGACTGGATTTGACTGGCACGGACTGGACTTAACCAAGACTGGACTTTGACTATAAAGATAAAAAAGTTGAAAACTGAAGACTGCACACAAAATACAGAAACATTCAAACTGGCAGAATGCACAGAGTGCAATGCCAAGAAGAAAGAGAAAAATACTATATTTTACAGGTGGTTTGGCAATGAACGGGTGTCGTATTTACTTTGGTATTTTATAAGTGAAGTAACGAAATTATAGTATTTTTCAGTACTATCCTTAGATATAGATAGTATTTAGTACGGAGCATGAAATAGTAGTACAAATACTATAATTATAGTACGAAATCCAACCCTGGAAACCACGCCATTTAAGTGTGGTTTTTGATGTTTCATTACAAGGCGTGTTCACGGCTTCTGTTATTTCTACATTCTAAGCTGAACAGATAAGACGGTGGGACATTATGATACTTGAACAACAGTGGCGGGGCAAGACCTTAATTTGATGTGGGTAGGATAAATTACGCGAGGCCCTCTTCTCTTCTTCGAACATGTATGTTACTACATTCCATTCATTGTTTGCTGTCCGCTGCTTTTATTTTGTAATCATCTTGACTATGAGCTGGTATGAGCAAGTAACGTACAGCGAACAGGGAATGGAAGAGTAGCTATCAAAAGTTGCCGTTGAGAAACGCGACAGTAACGTAAACAAACAGAATCGGAATCTCCAGCTCTGGCGGCAGGATTCCCGCAAAAGCGAAGCAACGCCAGCAGATGTGTTAAAAATAGAATTGTCAATAATAATATTTATCGTTTTATGGCGAGTAATTTTTTTTTGGTTGGTAATGTATAAGCCTTCGAGGCGCGAGGCCCTTCGGACCGCGAGGCCGTAGGCAGTGGCCCACGTCGCCCACGCCTTGAACGCCCTTGAACAACCTACCAATGTCTGTATTAATGTATCTTTGCAGGCAGCTATAGGATGGTCTAACTTCGAAAACGGATATTCTTTCTTATGCGGGGGTAGTCTCATCTCGCCGAAGTTCGTGCTGACGGCGGGACACTGCTTGCAGCTGCGAGACACCAGCGTCCGGGAGCCCGAGCCAGTCGTCGTAAGACTCGGCGATCAGAATATTGGTAACTAACTTTTAATAATAACAAAGATATACAGACAAGTGCGAGTCAGACTCGCCCACCGAGAGTACCGTACAAACTAGTAGGTATGATAAATTCTTGTTCTCATTTCTTGCAGTCTCTATTTTATGTTATTAAATAAAAAACTTTAAAAAAAATAAGTAAATCCGACTTCAAGAATAAAACATCAGCACTAAAAAGCGAAGCCTGTGCTTGGCACCGACTTCAAACAGATCAGTAGGTACCTAGCAGGTATAATAATACTTTGCAAAGTAAGTTTATTTTTCGCTTTTTAGTGCTGATGTTTTTTTTCTTGAAGTCGGTTTTACTAATTTTTTTAAAAGTTCGTTTATTTTTCAACTTTATAGTTAATTTATGTTCACGCCAAGACACACTTGATCAGTATGAGTCTATATCTAGTCTAGCTAGACTCGCTAAGATTCAAAAACGTCTTGCCAAAGACAAATTACATCGTCCACGTAAACAAACATTTTTATAAAAACAATTTCATAAAATGAAAACAATTGGGCCAAACTATGTTACATTTTTATAGGACTAAATGGCAACTATTCCGCATCAAACTAAAGAAGAATCGCGTAAATCAGATCATAAATCTCAGCGTAATCGGTGTACATACATTAAAAAAAAACAATCGAACCAATCAACTTGAGAACCTTCTCCTTTTTGAAGTGTGTTAATTAAAAATTTACAGTTTTCCCCCCCTTTGTTCTTGGCATCGCACTCTGCGCATTTTGCCAGTTTTAATGTTTCTGTATTTTGTGTGCATTCTTCAGTTTTCAGCTTCTTTTGTTAAATTCCAGTCCGTGCTAGTCAAATCCAGTCATGCTTTAGTAAAGTAGTGGTGACTTTACTATAAGCTTCGATGGAGTTTTGGAAGCAACACGAAAAATCATCTTCACCGCATTATATCACTTTCCCACACTCGCGCTTGTAATTTGGCACTTATATACACTATTTTTATACATAAACACTCGAAAAAACACTAGTTTTGGAAAAAATACAATGAGGCGACACGACTTTTTCCGCGTTCCCGCCAAAACTCCCAAAAATTTACAGTTTTTGGTTTGTTACTGTTTTTTTAACTTAGAAAGGCTTGCGTTTGACCGCCATCTCGCCTGATGTTAAGCGTAGATGCGGTCTACGGTGGAGCACGCTCGCCTAGAAGAAACCGATTCAGCGACTTGAAGGCACCCAGATTGTATCCATCAGGGAACACCCACTCGGGCAGCAAATTCCATTGTTTAGCTGTTCGTACAATGAAAGTAGATTCAAACTGTTTAGTTCGGGTTTATACGTACTATAAGACAATGCTTCTTGCCAAATTTCATAGTTCTAGCTCAATGTGATTCCCTTAAGAGTGTTGAATATGGGATTTTTTTGCGACACAAACGGCTGTAACTTTTTTTTAAGATAACGTTTTGTGTAAATCGGTTTCTTCTAGGCGAGCGTGCTCCATCGTAGACCGCATCTTCGCTTATCATCAGGCGAGATTGCGGTCAAACGCAAGCCTATTAGTTATAAAAAAAAAAAAAAAAAAGGAGAAGTTTTGATTTTGTCAGCTGCAAGGAACTACAGATCTGTGTATATGGTTTTAATTTCAACTCGATACCTCCACGCATGTCCGAGATAGCACTTGACAGACGGACAACAAAGTGATCCTATAAGGGTTCCATTTTATTTCCTTTTGGGGTACGGAACCCTAAAAATGAATAAATATGGCAAATCAAATAAAACTTATTTTTTTACAGATCCTAGCGTTAAAGACGGTGCTGACCCTATTGATGTGAGTAAATTCTTCTCTGTTGTACATTATTTCAGCCGTAGGACGTCCACTGCTGGACATAGGCCTCCCCCATTGACTTCCATAAAGACCGGTTGGAAGCGGCTCGCATCCAGCGCGTTCCTGCGGTCTTTATGAGGTCATCTGTGCACCTTGTGGGTGGACGTCCTACGCTGCGCTTGCCGGTCCGTGGTCTCCACTCCAGAACTTTGCAGCCCCATCGGCCATCGGTTCGGCGTGCGATGTGTTCAACCCACGTGAACCAGCCGCTCTAACCACTGGTCTATCATCGCTACAAAAATCCTTAGATACTTTTTTTTTTAGCTAGGTGTTTGACCACAGTTCACCTGATGTTAAGCGACGGTGTGTTCGAAGATGGTAAAGCACACCTAGCCTGGTATGGAACTGGCTCTCAAGTGAGGCTGCCGGAACACCTTTAGATGCGTGGCGGCAGATTTTCAACTTGAGGGTGGTAGCTAGCCAGCCGAGTACTAGAAAGTACCCCACCATTAGGGCATCGAGCCCGGGCTTACCCGGACCGAAAAAACCCGGGTTTTCCCGATTCTAAGGATTACAATAAAACCCGGGTTTGATTTTTAAAACACGGGTTTTTCGGTATTTTTTTAATACTTTTGTTTTTGTTATTTATTAAGTTTAAGCCACTTCGAATGCTATAATAAATAAATGGAATAAAAACACGCTTTGATAAATTATTATTTATTACGTAAAAAGTAGCTTCGTTGCTACGTTCCTACCAATAAAACAAGCCATGCAAGTTAAATGGAACGCGCGCGTCCATCTCAGGACATGAACGGGGTGAAGTGTGGGCAGTGGAGAGGGGAGGGTGTAGCGAAGCTCGTCGCGCTAATAGAAAAAATAAATCTTTATCACTTTTTTAAACATTAAAACTGTTTTTGTAATTTGTAAAGTACTGTTTCGTTTATTTAAATTCTTCCTCATCCTTTATATTTTGTACTCATTGTAGGAAATCGATATATAAACGCAGATTAGTGTATTTAAAAAAATTACAATAAAAAGATCGAAATGCTTGAAAAAACCGGTCTACCCGGGTTTTGATTACTCTTAGACCCGAAAACCAGGGTTTTCAAAATTGAACCGAGTTTCGACGCCCTACCCACCACGCTATGGTTTGACTACTTCAGCTCCAAAGCATGTTTTTAATTGATAATTGTAACTTGCAGGTCCCGATTCGTCGGTCTCACCGCCATCCCGCTTATGCGTCCCCATCGACGTACGACGACATAGCCCTGCTCGAGCTGGCCAGCGACGTGACGTTCACCGCCGGCATCCGACCGGCTTGTCTCTGGACGAGAGACGACTTCGGCCCCCACTCGAAGGCCGTCGCCACTGGGTGGGGCGTCACGGACGTTAACTCACGTTAGTATACTTTACCAGTCAGCCTTTTGTAGTCCACTGCTGGACAAAGGCGTCTCGCAAGACATGCCAATCAGCGTATTGTAGCGATGACAGCTTAGTGGTTAGCGCGGTCGGTTCGCATGCCGTAGGGCGTGAGTTCAAACCCCAACATTGAGCTCTCGAAACGGTTAAGGCATATTCGAGTAACATACATTTAAAAAAAAAGATTCCGACGAATTGAGAACCTCCTTCTTTTTTTGAAATTGGTTAATATTAATATTTATTTATCGTTTACAAGCTAGGTATTTTGAACACAGCTCTGTCACCTGGTGTGGTCGTAGACGGTAGAGCACAGCTAGCCTGGAATGGAACTGGCTCTCAAGTGAGGCTGCCGGAACACACCGTTAGATGCTTGGCGGCAGATTCTCAACTTGAGGGTGGTAGCTAGCCAGCCGAGTACTAGAAAGTACCCTACCAACACGCTATGGTTTCCTCACGATGTTTTCCTTCACCGGCAGCTCAAGCTCAATGTTGGGGTTTGATCCCACGTCATTCGGCATACGAACTGACGCTAACCACTAAGCTATCATCGCTGTGATAAATAGCTTTTCACTCTGAAGTCGCAAGATCATAGTTGCGACTTCTATTCACAAAACATCTTTTATATTAACACAGGGTCAAAGAATCTCTCTAAAGAGCTCCAGAAAGTATCTCTCTCGCTGTTGCAAAATGATTACTGTGACTCGCTGCTCAAATCCATCCGGAACCGGAATTGGGGCGGCTTCCGGGACACGCAGATGTGTGCAGGGGAACTGCGCGGGGGGAAGGACACTTGCCAGGTTAGTACCTCACTACATCTCTCTACAACCCGTTTCCTAGCCCCGGAGCTAGCGTGGCTAACCGGGCTTCAGGGGCGCCAAAATCATAATATAGCTAATTCATCATCATCATCATCTCAGCCGTAAGGCCTCCCTCATTGTCTTCCATAAAGACCGGTTGGAAGCGGCTCGCATCCAGCGCGTTCCTGCGGTCTTTATGAGGTCGTCTGTCCACCTTGTGGGTGGACGTCCTACGCTGCGCTCGCCGGTCCGTGGTCTCCACTCTAGAACTTTGCAGCCCCATCGGCCATCAGTTCTGCGTGCTATGTGCCCTGCCCACTGCCACTTCAACTTGCTAATCCGTTGTGCTATGTCGGCTACTTTGGTTCGTCTACGGATCTACTCATTTCTGATTCGATCTCGTAGAGAAACTCCGAGCATAGCTAATTAGTTACCTAATATGCTTGTAAAGAAAGCTAGAAGTACACAATAATTTATTTCTTAAAGTGTACAGATTACATCATTGCTTGTACTACCTACACTTGCGATTATAAAAGTATTGGTGCTGTGCGGGCGGTGTGTGAGTGAGTGTGTGTGATGTGTGTATGTGTGTGTGCATGTGTGCGTGTGTATGTGTGGATATTGCTTAAAGCAATTTTTTTTTAAATAAATTAATTTTATTAGCTTTTTTGCAAAGCGCCTAGCATCCCGCGCGCTTTATTCTAACGATAATTCATTTGATTTTAAAACGTGCAGCTGGTTTTGGAACATATCCCACTTTATGAAAGTATCGTGAGTTGTTTGTCAGGGGAATCGCCGCCGCATCTAGAACTAGGGGCTCTATGAGCGAGCTGGATTAACATGGGGGTTTTTGTGGGTGAAAAATCTAAGTTTTATTTAAAATTTAGTCGTTTGCGAGAGTTACAATGCTACAGACGAACAGACACATGTGAAACTTATAGCACGCTTTCTGTTGTTCTGCTATCATGCTTTCATTTGTAGCGATGATAGCTCAGTGGTTAGCGCGGTCGGTTCGCATGCCGAAGGGCGTGGGTTCAAACCCCAACAATGAGCTTGAGCTGCCGGTGAAGGAAAACATCGTGAGGAAACCATAGCGTGGTGGTAGGGTACTTTCTAGTACTCGGCTGGCTAGCTACCTCAAGTTGAAAATCTGCCGCGAAGCATATAACGCTGTGTTCCGGCAGCCTCACTTGAGAGCCAGTTCCATTCCAGGCTAGGTGTGCTTTACCATCTTCGACCACACCGTCACTTAACATCAGATGAGTTGTGGCCAAAAACCTAGCCTGTCAGCCATAAAAAAAATGCTTGTTTTAAAAACAAAATGTGAATGTAATGAATGACACGAACGAGACGCTATCCTGATGGTAAGAGAAAACGCCTGTCCATGACCATTGCAGCGATACACATTACTTTAAGTAATATACTAAAATCCAGGTCATCGCTGCTTTGGCGCTCATTAATTTGGGACTTTCGAAGGATAGACTCATGTAATTTTCCTCTTCAAAAAATATATAATGCCAATATGTCTCATTTCAGGGTGATTCCGGTTCACCTCTCCAAGTGACATCTAAAGACAACCAGTGTATCTTCTATGTGGTGGGTGTGACGTCGTTTGGGCGTCGTTGCGCCGAAGCTGGCCGACCGGCTGTGTACACGCGTGTTTCAGCCTATGTACCGTGGATTGAAAGCGTGGTGTGGCCCGAGTAGGTTACAAGGAGAAAAGTATTTCAGAGGGAGGAGAGAAGGGAGATTACAATGAAGACTCAATTGACGAAACAAATTGTCAAGTCATTCGAATAATTGAATTGTAAATTGTAAACGGTAGTCTAAACTAAACCGACAATTTTAATTAAAAAAAAAAAAAAAAAAAATGTATAATTTATTTATTTCCAAGTAAAGGGGCCCCGAGACGACCAAACGGTTTGATTCAAACACGTAAATTTATGTTGTACTCAAACCATTTTGATCGTTTACGAAGCTAGTTTAAAAAAAAAAATCATAATTCAAAATTCAAAACCATTTATTCAAACTAGGCTGAGAATCAGCACTTTTCGAACGTCGAAATTACATAAGACAGTCCCCCAAAACGCCCACCCGTCACCACTTCCTAGTGCTTTAGCTGGGAAGAAGAAGTGGCGCAACAAACTCCCCAGCAGCACAGCTGTCTGTTCAGTTACAGAAAAAAATATAATAATTATATAATACTATGCAAAATTATTTATATTACGCGACACAAAACATTATTTAAATTATTAGCCGTATGTCAGCTAGCACACGCCAATATACCAACCAAAAACATCGAGAACAGTTTGAACGGTTTGTCAAACATTAACGGGTTTGAAGCTTGTTTGATGAAATTTTATATTTTTGTTGTGTTCTTTATAGGGCCCCCTTAACTATAGAGGGGGGGTTTCTTCGGTTTCATCAAACAAGCTTCAAACCCATTAATATTTGACAATCCGTTCAAACTAGCTTCGTAAACGATCAAAATAGTTTGAGTCAAACCTAAATTTACGTGTTTGAATCAAACTGTTTGATCGTCTCGGGGGATTAAGACTGATTTATCAAAAAATCATACATTAATCAAAATTCAAAATTTGTACATTTACAAATAATAAGATAAAAATTGTCAATAAAATAAAAACACCAATTAAACACTAGTGCAGGAATGTTCGGATTACTGGATTATAGGGTAAACATTTATCACCGGATAATAAAATTGGTTCAGCCATTTGAACGTGAAGAAGCAACAAACATATTATACTTTCATGTGGAAGTAGGGTACTTTCTAGTACTCGGCTGGCCAGCTACCACCCTCAAGTTGAAAATCTGCCGCCAAGCATCAAACGGTGTGTTCCGGCATCCTCACTTGACAGCCAGTTCCATACCACGCTAGGCGTGTTTACCATCTTCGACCACACCGTCACTTAACATCAGGTGAGCTGTGGTCAAACTCAAAGCTCCTTTCGAATTCTAACAAGAAAATTATATTGATGTGTTACATATCAATAAGGAAGTACTTCATTGTGAAGAGAGGAAGGTAGATATCAGGAGACCGAGACGATGGTACAATAAATTAATTATAAGTTTGAAAATATTGTAGTATCACCAATAATAAAGTACTTGTAATAAAGTCTATTACTTTTATTTTCTTTACAAGTTACATTCCTTCTTTTCTTAACCTACCTTCCTTCCTTTATCTAACTACCTTCCTTCCTTACGCTACCTATGTAACCTACCTTCCTGCCTTACGCTACTGAGGTAGCCTACATTCCTTCTTGTAGCTAACTACTTTCCTTAGTTAACCTACCTTCCTTCCTTCATCTACCTTCCTTTCTTAACTACCTTCTCTCCTTACGCTACCTATGTAACCTATCTTCCCTCCTTACGCTACTTATGTAGCCTATATTCCTTCTTGTAGCTAAATACTTTCCTTAGTTAACCTACCTTCCTTCCTTACGCTACCTATGTAACCTATCTTCTTGCCTTACGCTACTTATGTAGCCTATATTCCTTCTTGTAGCTAACTACCTTCCTTTCTTAACTTACCTTCCTTCCTTTATATAACTACCTTCCTTTCTTAACCTACTTTCCTTCACTACCTATGTAACCTACCTTTCTGCCTTACGCTACCTATGTACGTAGCCTACCTTTCTTTAGCTACCTTCCTCCCTTAAGCTACTACGTAACCTTCCTTCCTTTTATTATCTGTTTTATAAATGTGTATACGAGTATATGTTTAGGCATGTATTGTATGTATATTAATATTAATTTTATTAAAAATAAACAAGTAAGCAAACAATAAAAAGGTAAATCACAATAGGGCTCCCAAGACACCGTCCTGCCCAAGTTTGAGGTCCCTAAGATAACAAAATATATTAAACTAAACTTAGAGAAAATAAATCATTAGTATCATTGAGGATGTTATCTAAATCAAGATTGCCTTGCAAATCTTTTCCGTGGATATCAAAATTAAATGTTCCTTAAAATAGTGGTAGTGGCGCACTCATCAACTTTCAGTGTTACTTTGGAACTATCTTTGACTTAAAAGTACAGCTATGCTTCGCTAGATGTCGTAACTTTCTTCAATACAATTTCAGTTCAACTACTGTCAAAATATATAATTATTTATATTTCAATCATTATAATGTTAGTTAGAGTTTATATAATTACATCGTACGTAATAAACATCAAAATATATCTTAATAATGGCATCAAGGGCATCTTTGCTTCGGATACAGTCAGAGATGGGCTTTTAGATTGAAAGACTTGATGTATTTTACATTGATAGTGTTATATCTAATATTTATTTATGACTTATTATTTCTTTTGACATAATTTAATACAATATCGATGGACAGACTCATAATTGTTCAATAAAAAAAATCTAGTACAACAATTGGTGACCTTGAAAGTATTTAGGATCTATTGTTTCATAAAAAGTATTTTAATAAACATTGAAGTTACCAGTCCGGAGTACCATAACGGTTCTTCTACGATTATTCGTTTATATTTATTCACAGAACAAAAATAATTGCTTTAAAACCGTAAATAGGTATTTGTAGTTTAATTCATTGATATGACCTTCATAAATAAAAATTATTACAAATAATTATAAATATAATATGAACTTTGTTAATTATAATTTCGGCCTGTCTAACAACTGGTTCCGTGGTGTAGTGGTTATCACATCTGCTTTACACGCAGAAGGCCGCCAGTTCGATCCTGGCCGGAATCATATTTTTTGCACTATTTTTCTGCGGCTTAACATTATGTACAACCTTATTATGCACATTACTGCTACCTTACCTTCATGGTAGGCATAGACAATTTATATAATAGTAGATTGTGTCACAAAAGACCAAAATAATGTATTGAGGGCGAGAGAAATTGAATCCAGAGCGAAGCGAAGGACTTCAAAATAGAATCCTAAGAGTAGGGAAGGGTTCAAAGTATATAAAAGCTTGTAAAAATGAATAAAACACAGAAATATGTGTACTTATTTATTGAACTATTTTTTGCAACAAAAAACTTAAAATAATTCTTATAAGTATTTCTTACTTAAAAGTAAAAGCTGTTTTACAACAAATATAATATGTACTATATTATGTTGGGTACAGTTTGTTTTTTATAATAAATCGGCTTACGCCACCGCCATCTCACCTGATGTTAAGTGATGATGCGGTCCAAGATGGAGCATGTTCAAACTAAATTACAAAGCCTAGAACACCATCGCAAAGTTGTTAGTTTGTCGATTCTTTATCGGATTCATTTCGGAGAGTGTGCTTCAGAACTATATGGTCTAATTCCCCCATGACCATTCTTCTATCGGACACCAAAAAAGCGAAATCGTTTATATGACATTTTTATAGTTGACGGGCTAGATGTTTGACCACAGCTCACCTGACGTACAGCGACGGTGTGGTGGAAGATGGTAAAGCACACCTAGCCTGGAATGGAACTAGCTCTCAAGTGAGGCTGCCTGAACACACCGTTAGATGCTTGGCGGCAGATTTTCAACTTGAGGGTGGTAGCTAGCCAGCCGAGTACTAGAGAGTACTCCACTATCTTTCCTCACGATGCTTTCTTCACTAGCTGTAAATCTTCACGTTAACACTGATTGAAAGTTCTTTACAAGTTGATACATTTTGTCTGCGGAATATTCGTCGAAAACAATTCGTCGAATCATATTTCCCGCTATAGTTGAAAATCTCGATAACTATTTTCAGTTTTAGTTTTTTCAGCTTTTCTATGAATATTAGACGATTTTTAATGAATGAATGAACGAATGAATGAATGATTGTTCCGCTATAGTTAAATAAGAATATTACTTATTATTGAAAAATGATTCCACAAATTGTTTTCAACGAATAGTTTTCGATTAATTTTCCACATGACCAGAAAAGTGCTGGATATCGAGACCAAACCCCGAGGACGAGGAAGACCCCCAATCACATGGATGTCCGTAGTAAATAAGAACCTCAAAGAAGCCCAAGTTAACAAAGAGACGACCCAGGACTGAGCTACCTGGAGACGCATGACATGGAGGGCCGACCCCAAATAAAATGGGAAAGGGCCAGGCAAAGAGAGAGTTTTCGATTAATTTTCCCCAATTCGTACATTTTTCAGTTGTCAGTAGACAAAAGTGTGAAAATGTTACCCTTAGTAGGGTTAAAACTAAATAAAACTCCATCGTCACAAACTCTTGTCATCTTCAAAGCAAGTCTGTGTCTCAGCACAGTTATAGCCGAGCAACACATCCGATACATTAGAATGGAACTCATGAGTTTGCGTCTCCGTTGATGTTAGATTACCAATTGGACTTGACGATACACTGTCGAACAACCTAAAATGTGGTTTCGGTGAATCATATGTAGTTCCACACACACAAGTCTGTGTTTCTTTACTCACATCTGGGTCTGTTAATGTTTCTTTATGTGAACGATTTAAGTTAAATGTTTGTGTTTGTATATCGGATAGAGAAACTGTCTCCGAGAACAATATTGAATCGTCTTCACTTTGAGATTTGAGCGATAATAAATCTTCGTATACTGTCTGTGTTGAAATTTCATCTGTCTTTGTAAAGGAGTAATTTTTTGGTGCATTCTGCCAGGAAGGAAGAGTTACATCGTTTCTGATTGTATTTTCCAAGGTCTGTGTAGCAAATGACCTCTTCGGACTGTCAAATATGTAATCATATTTCTCCATTTCAGTTTTCAATCGTTTCGGATCCGGTGCAGAATGTCTTTCAGCTTTTCTAGCGTTTTTGTACTGCTTATGGAGATCTGGGTGGTGTCGCATTAAATGTACAAGCAATCGTTCATTAGAGATATACGTTATGTTACATATTTCACATTTGAACACGACGTTACATGTCTTTAAATGTCTATTGAAGTCCGTTATCAATGCAAAGTGGTTGTTACATTTTTCACAATGAAATATTTTATTCTTGTGCACTTTATTATGGTGTTGATTTAACAATTTGCGTTTGGTAAACCATTTTGATTTGCCCGAGTGTTCGTTGTAGGAACAGCTTTCATCGTTGCAGAAATATTTCACATCTATTTTGTAGTCTTTCATTAAATTGTGTTTTTTTATTAAATGTATTAGTAAGTCTTTTTTCTTTATGTAGTTTTCTTTGCAGTTGTAAGGGCATGGTAGAGGTATTTTAGCTTCGGTATCCGGAGCTACGATTGTAAAAATCAACTGATATTCATCAAATGTGAATGTTACAGTGTTTGTTATTTTATCTTGAGGGCTATTTTCTTCTGCTTTTCTCTGTAAAATACAAGATTACATTAATTATTTGATCAGTCAATTTTTTTATAATATACACTCCACAGACTCCTAGGTCCATGTTGATATAGAAAAGAAGTTAATTGTACACCAATCAACATATTATAACATAAAAAAACTTAGAGCTAAAAAAGAAAAAAATATTGCAACAACATCAAGACTAATTTGTGGTAGTACAATGACGGCCTTATCACCAAGAGCGATTTCTTCCAGACAACCTTTGGATGGACAAAACTGATGGAACTTTCAGCTATTATGGTTGGCTGTCTGTGTTCTTGTTAATTTAAACATATTTAATATTAGCTTAAAAGAAGAAGATCATCCTACTCATATACAAATGTGAAAGTTTGTATGTTTGTTTCTCAATATGAGTATGAGTATTTGTTCCTCAATAACACAAAAATGGCTGAAAAGATTTGGATGAAATTCGGCATACATATAGTTTATTACCTCTGGGTAATAATATTACCTCTAGGTAATAAACCATATGTATGCCGAAAAATACAATATAGAATACTTATTAAATCAGGAAAACAACCAATACCATACATGTGAAAAAATTGGATGTTTGTTACTCAATTACCCGGAAATGGCTGAATGGGTTTGGATAAAATTTTGTTGAATGTATTGAAATAGATATAGGTTAATTTTCATACCAGAAAATGTTAGGCTGATTGTTTGACTCTATACGAATAAATCTATTAAAATCAATTAATAGAAAAATTTAATATGCTTATTTTTTAATAAATAAACAATTCTACAAGCATTCTAATCAATGTAATACTATCTATTAGACAAGCAATTTTGATCGGTTCACTCATAAACAAGGGGAGTGGGTTCAAGCCTCAACAATATTGAGCTGCCGGTGAAGGAAAACATCGTGAAGAAACTATAGCATGGTGTTAAAATACATTCTAGTACTCGGCTAGATAGCTATCATTTAAGCTATCTTTATAAAGAACATACCTTAGCAATATTCCTCAGGACTATGTCAGACTGCTGGCACTGATTCCTGAATCGTTTGCATGTCATCAGATTGTCTTCACATGCCGTGCAGAGCAGCTCTGATATACCTTCCGTGCCCGGCAACTGTGCATAGAAAATTTAGCAAAATAATAGTTTCATGTACCAAACTGTGTTGGTGCATCCTAGATCACAACACATCTATCCTCAACTCAATTACCAGTTTCAATAAGGTGACAACATTTTTGAAATCATTTCGATCAATCCGAGCACTCCAGTAAGCACTCCAGAGCATATCAGCGCATCTTTACACTCTACCAGCTCACACTTCCTCCCGCTCAATTACCCATCACATGCGAGACTTCCTCTGCATACTCTTTTTTGCCTTCTTGAAGAAGGTCACCAAATGTGCCCAAAACTATAGTTGTAGTATCCAACATAATTATTATTGATTTTTGTATTGACGATAGCTCAGTGGTTAGCATGGTCGGTTAACACGCCGAAGAGCGTGCGTTCAAATCCCGGCAATGAGCTTGAGCTGCCAGTGAAGGAAAACATCGTGAGGAAACCAAAGCATGGGTACTTTCTAGTACTCAGCTAGCTACCAACCTTAAGTTGAAAATCTGTCTCAAAGCACATGCCAGTGTTCTGAGAGCCTCACTTGAGAGCCAGTTCCATTTCATGCTAGGTGTGTTTACTATCTTCGACCACACCGTCATTTAACATTAGGTGAGATGTAGTCCAGCACATAGACACAAGTCCTAGACGTCGCTGCTTTGGCACTCCTTACTTTTATTTAGACTTTCGATGGTTAATCTCAACAGCCCAGTAATTTCACTGCAATAACCTTCAAGCCGGAGCATAATAACTGTGACGGAATGTGCGATAATAGAACTTCGACGCAGATATTATGCCAAAAAGGTTATCAAAGTTTTCTTCGAAGAACAAGCGGTAAAAAATATGCAGGGGGAACCCACGTCTTTACATAGTTTAAGTGGATAGTTTACTTGCGCCCTTGGAGTAGTCAACAATTCTAACAGCTCGTCGCTGTAGACGTATTAAAAATTATATGAACTAGTAGCGGATGTTCTAATAAATAATGATACACACCAGGATATCTGTCAGTTTGCAAAAGTCTTCAGTTAATCCCCATTCCCGAATGCTTTTCATCTCCCCGCTTTCTGCGAGACAACCTCGACACACGAGAGAATATTCGCTTAGCGGCGTTTGCAATTCCACAAACATTGAAGACATTTTATACGGTAAATAATCGGTATTTTATTTCATAAAAAATACTAATCAATTGAAATCCTGAAGAAAAGGTAAAAATACTAAAAATCAAAACAAGAACACTTTTTTTTTTATATTTCATCGGCAAATGCATAGTTGGGTGATGTAGACACCGAGAGTCCGAGACCGACCGATGCCTATTTACTTCGATTTTGCTATTTTTCATTTATTTATTGGCAACTTATACCTTTTGCCATTTATGTGTGCCTGCATTTATGTGCTGTTAAAGTGTCATTTATGTACTCTAGAGATAAGCTCAAATAAAAAGCTCAAAAAATTTAACCACAGACATGAAGGGTCCAAGAAAAATAACTGTAGAAAGTTGTGTAGACAAAATAAGATATATGTACTTAGATTTTCAGGTGAAACACTACTAGTAGTGTTTCATTTCATCTGACCCTAGAATAATAGCTCAATAATAGCAAAGTTCTCAGTGCAGCAACAATTAAAACTTTGTAAATTTGATATATTTTTTTATTGATAATTATCTCATGGAGCACGTTATAGTTTTTTCCATGTCCACTTTGCTATTATACTTTTAACTATCTATGGCAATATGCAGAATAGACATAAAGCCGTTCCATTTCACTCATATTTTATTAATTTTTTGATTACAAATACTAAATTGAACAGAAATAATTATCGCTCGGCAGCTATATAAAATTCCTTAGAATAATCTGCCGATAAATTCGTTTCTTAAATAAAACCTGTTTAATAATAAATACTCAATACCTTTGACACCGAGGAGGTCAAAAGAAGCCGACTAGTTTCAAAAAAAGAATTTATTTGTCACTTTGGCATTTTATTTGGCTGAGCTAAATTTACAAGAGTATGATTGTCTCATAAAAAGGTAATTTAACCGTTTATTTTCATTACTACTATAGATTTGCAGAGAATTTTTGCAAAGCCGGTATGCAGTGCACCGAAGTTGTCTAATTTGCGTTCCTTTTCGCACGAAGTTCACATCGGTCGCCATTTGCGCCACGATTGCTGGCTGGTGGTCTTGTGTATAAAATTGTAATAAATATAGGTTATAGTGATCAAACGCAAGTTCTCAGTGCAGAAAAATAATCTACGACAGCCGACAATCCTTTACCCAGTAGTCAAATGTCCTAGAAAACACTTCGAAGTGCGATTACTAAGTAAGTAACATTTTCAATTGCTTTACGACGTAGCATGGGTACATACACGTGTTATAGTTTAATTTTTTCTCAATTTACGTTCATACAAAGTGTAATTTATAGTTGACTTTGTACTTCGACTTGTGACGAACAGTTTTTAAACCTGCATCGATTGTTGAGAAAGTCGGCCAATTTATTATTTTTGTTTCTAGGTTGATTCTATTTCTGGCTTGGCTATGCACTATTCCTAGTTCTAAATCTAAATTAGAAAAAAAAAACGATAATATTTTTGCCGCGTTAAAACGTAAACATTAGCGCATACGTGGAATTTTTTTTGTCTGTTTTTACAACGTGAAATAGAAAGTTGCATATTTTATGTCTAATCAGGGCACCTTTCATTTGTTGACATACAAATTGATATCACTTCAATTGTATTTACGTCGACATATTTGTACTTTTAATCAATTTACGTACTTAATGTTTGTGATAAGAACTCGAATGGTCAATCTTAATCGAATTGCAATGGCAGTGAATGGATTGTGAACTTTAGCTGTCGTCAAGGTTACAAGATTTTAGTTTAAAATTGATGTAACATTGTCTTGCAATTGGTTAATAAGTAAAATTAACTAGGTGCATACATTTTCGTATTTTTTTTGAGGTTTGGCAATGAAATATATTTTTAAATTTTATGGATCTAAATGAAATTGTGACTTGACAAATCTACTATTAAATGTGGTAAGTTAAACAAGAAAAAAATCTCAGATCTTTGTCATGTCATTGTGGGTATTGGGCTTTACTCAAATGAAATGCAGAGTTGAATCTAATGGTACAATATAATTTACAACAATCATTGCAATAAAAACAAATTGTAGTGTGATGAATGGTAATTGCTTGTTTTATAGGGAATTGGTGAAAACTGCTTGAACATAAAATTTTGCATGATATACCCACATATGTCAAAAAAACAAAAATAATTTTATGCTAACTAAACATTTTTTTTGTTGTCAACTTGATGAAATTTTTCTTCTTTGTTTTTAACATTGCACTTTGTACATTTGCCTTCATCAAGTGTATCAATAATTTAAAGTATTTTATGAAAAATCGAATTGAAAGAAATACACAAAGTACCATCAAGATTGAGTCTGGTCATGCCCTAGTAAAGTAGTAGTAACATTTACTTCAAGTTTTGTAAATAAAATTGTGTTTTACCATATTATATCACACTCACGCATGTAGTTCGGCACTTTATTAATAAATCACCATTAAAAATAAACACTAGAAAAAGAACAAGATTTAAAAAATATACGATGCGGCAACATGTTTTTTTTTTTTTTCACTTTCCCGCCAAAACTCCTGCATGACATGTTTTGTTTCATAATTTGTGTTTGGCAAGGAAAACAAGACAGATATGATTTATACTAGAGAGGTGCCATGTACATGTATTACTCTGTATCAATTTCATGTCTTACTATGGAGTTCTAATATGAAACATTTGAAAAAGAATGTCTATAAACATCTCTATAGGTTGGCAACATCAATCTCTAATGTTGCAGAGCCAAAGAGTTTTGGCGGGAACGCGGTAAAGGTTGTGTCGCCCCAATGTATTTTTTCCAAAATAGTGCTGTTTTATTTATAAAGTGTTGAATTACAAGTGCCAGTGTGGGAAAGTGATGTAATGTGGAGAAACATTACTTTTCGTGTTGCTTCCAAAACTCGTTCTAGAAGCTTATAGTAAAGTTCCCACTACTTTCCTAAGGCATGACTGGACTTTGACTGTAACTATTAGATGTATATTGCAAAAACTGAAGACAAGGCATGAAGTGCTGTAATTCCAAATAAAGACATGGTTCAAAGGCCTTAGATGCCAGACCATAAACATTATTAAAAAAAAATTGTAGAGGCAAACTGCTTGCTTGTTTGCCGCTCTTTATATAAAAAATAAAACCGTTTCATTGGTATGGACAAACAACCAACCTGCACAGAAAGTGCGACGCCAATTCCTATTAGTAGGAATAAGAAGAAAAAAATTAAAAAATACAACCAACCTAGTTTTGGCGGGAACGCGGAAAGAGTCGTGCCGCTCCATTGTGTTTTTTCCAAAACTAGTGTTTTTTCGAGTATTTATGTATAAAAATAGTGGTGTTTTATTCATAAAGCGCCGAATTACAAGAGCGAGTGTGGGAAAGTGATATAATGCGGTGAAACATAACTTTTCATGATGCTTCCAAAACTCCATCGATGCTTATAGTAAATTCTCCACTACTTTACTAAAGCATAACTAGATTTGACTGGCACGGACTGGACTTGACTAAGACTTGACGATGACTATAAAGATAAAGAAGCTGAAATCTGAAAACTGCACACAAAATACAGAAACATTGAAACTGGCATAATGCACAAAGTGCGATGCCAAGAAACAAGAGAAAAAAAAAACAACCAACCTAGCCTGGCAACCATTAAAACTAGACTGTTTTTTTTTAAATGAGCAACATTCATACTGATGTGCTTACATCTCCTAGTGTTGAAATTTATTTAATTAGGTATTAATCTATTTCAGCTGCAGAGCGAACCAGAAATGAAGATAGTCACAACTACACACACAGATTTTATTGAAAAACTTATGATAACAGTGCCTGAAACCAATCAAACCTGTCAAAACTAAACTTGTCACTAAGTTAACCTTGAAACATTCAAATTTGAACTTTGACATTTGAATTTAGAGCGTTAACATTCTTTAGCATTAAAAAAATATATAAAAATTATCTTTTTGTCATCAAATTGTTGTGTGCCAGTACTTTGTTACCTAGTTGAAGTGTAACTTTTTTTTTCTAATAGTTTATGGATAGTGAGTGTTGCCAGTTCAAAATTGTTTGTCAATAATGAAAATACCGGAGACATCGGCTAACGTTGGAGCTTACTATGGCAATGAAGAAAATGGCCAGTGGCAGGTATGTTTATTTATTCAAATAGATCTATGATAAATAGAATATACTAGATAAATAGAATATGTATAAACAAAAATGTTTTTAAATATAAGTCTTGAAGGTCACGGAACTATCACGGACCTGTGCGTCCTGTACAAGATTGTTAATGGCACATAATAGTAGTGCATTGATGCAGAGTGTACACAATGTCTCACAAAACGGCCTTGTTGCTAGGATGTGCCGCACATACGATGGTTTAAAGCATATATGGGCAACTTCCAGCCCGCCTCGGCATTTGATTTGTGAGACATTTTGAAATTTGGCGCGAAGAGAAATACAAACAACTGAGAAAGTTCGCGAGAAGAATTGTTTGCGTTTTTGGAAGTACATATAAATGCGAACAATTTTTCTCGATGATGAAGACTAATAAGTCGAGATGCCGTAAGAGAGTCACAGATGAAAATCTGTAAAACTCGTTACGCCTCTGTACAAGGGGAGTTTGAACAAACTTGTTTCTGAAGTTCAAACACAAATATCACATTAACCGTTACACATAAATTGACTTCACCAATAACCGAATAAAATTGGCTTTTTTATTTTGTGTTATGGCCCGCGACTGCATTAATATAGTAAGTTTGGCACGCAACTAGCCAAAGGTTGCCCATACCTGGTTTAAAGGATCCCAGAGACTTTCAAAATTTTTTAATTGGTTATCTTATTATTTAACAATTTAGTAACCTATATCATCATCATCAGTTAACTTAATCTATATCATCGTCATCATCATCATCAGCAGCAGCCTATCAAAGTCCATTGCTGGATGTAGGCCTCTCCTAAGACATACCACTCGGCTTGATCTTCAGTTTTTTTGCTGCCAGCTGTCCTATGGCAATCGTCACTCCATCTAGTCTCAGGGCGTTCCACACTACGTTTGCAAATTCGCGGTCTCCACTTTTTTACAATTTTTAGTATTTAAGTCAGCGTTCAAGTTACAGAAAAACATTATGGCGCGTTACATGGGGGGGGGTTAACAAATTGCATTACATATTACTTGAACGCTCCCTTGTATTATGTAGCTTAGCATTTCATTTGATATCAAATTAGTTAAATCTAAAACTCAATATTATATTCAAGTATATCGTACGACATGAAAAGTTATTGAAAAATAAATCATCACATATTTTTTTCCCTAGCCTAACGGAGTTATAATTGACGGAGGCGTCGGTGGTGGTGTTGTCGGCAGCGGAGACGCGGGCATGCACCGCGCGCCCGTCTACCCGCTGCACATACCAAGAGGACACGTGCCAGGTACGTAGTGACCAAGGCACTTACTGGTCCTTCAAGCTAGGGTAGCCAGGGGACTGACTGGTCCTTCAAGCTAGGGTAGCCAGGGGACTGCCTGCTCCTTAAAGCTAGGGTAGCCAGGGAAGTGACTTATTACTAAATCCAGGGCAGGGGAGTTACAAAGATTCGTGACCAATCAGGACAATAGACAACACTTTATTTATGATATAAAAAACAACGACCACTGCAAAAACAGGAAATTATAAGGAAGGAAGTAAGTCACAAATCGGCCTCAACTAAGTATAATGCCAAATGTACCCTGCCGGCGTTGGTCTTTAGTTTAATACATATTTATATGAACAAAATTGAACATTACTAGCTGCGCCCTGCGGTGTTACCCGCTGTTGCCACGTGAATACAACGTTTTTACGAGACAAAGTAGATCCAGGGTAACACCTATCTCCATACCAAATTTCATCAAAATTGGTCCAGCCGTCTGAGTGATATTTTTAAATATGAATGGAATAATGACCTGTAACTTTGGTGTTATCAATAAAAGATTTGTACACTCGCATGAAAACACACACACATTCACACACACACTCTCACAATCACATTCACACTCACGCACTCACTCTCACTCTCTCACTCACTCACTCACATACATACACGCACGCACACACACACACACACATTTGTGAAGTAGATTTTTTTTTAATGTCTGACAGGCTAGGTGTTTGACCACAACTCACCTGATGTTAAGTGACGGTGTGGTCGAAGATGGTAAAGCACACCTAGCCTGGAATGGTACTGGCTCTCAAGTGAGGCTGCCGGAACACACCGTTAGATGCTTGGCGGCAGATTTTCAACTTGAGGGTGGTAGCTAGCCAGCCGAGTACTAGAAAGTACTCTACCACCACGCAAGGTATATTCACGGAGATGGGCGTTGTTGCTCGCGACATTGTTTATTAATCTTTAGTGGAACGTTCCCATCGTTCTATTTGCATTGCACTCTTAATTAGGTTTCTTACTAAATTTGTTTGTATTTTTTTTGCAGCTGGCTATGTGATGGCAGGACCTTATTACGGCGCCGGATACCCGGCGGTGCCGCCTCAGCCCGACGACTTTTCAGACTACATGTGGATGGAGAACGAGGAAGAGTTTGATAAACAGGTATAATTATACAACTTGCAAAGTACTGAACGCCAAAGCAGCGATGCCCTGGACTTTGTTCTGCTACTCAACGTTCTGTGTATCGCTGCAATGGTCATGGCCATGCGTTGTCTCTTTCTTTCAGGAGAGTGTCTTGTTCATTTTTATGGATGACAGGCTAGATTTAATCACTGCTAACCTGATGTTAAGTGATGGTGTGTTTGAAGATGGTAAACACATAGCGTGGAATGGCTTTCAAGTGAGGTGTAGTTTTGTAGCGACGATAGCTCAGTGGTTAGCGCGGTCGGCTCGCATGCCTAAGGGCGTGGGTTCAAACCCCAACAATGAGCTTGAGTTTTGAGCTGCCGGTGAAGGAAAACATCGTGAGGAAACCATAGCGTGGTGGTAGAGTACTTTCTAGTACTCGGCTGGCTAGCTACCACACGAGAGTTGGAAATCTGCCGCCAAGCATCTAAAGGTGTGTTCCTGCAGCCTCATTTGTGAGCCAGTTCCATTCCAGGTTAAGGTCATACACCTAGCCTGACAACCATTAAAAAAAAACCGGCCAAGTGCGAGTCGGACTCTTGCACCGAAGGTTCCGTACAAACTTGTAGGTATATAAGTAAAAGTTATTGTTTTTTTTTATTTCAATTTATGCTTTTCGCAATTTTTCCTTTATCTGTGCTATAAGACGTTGCTTCGTACCAAGTTTCAAGATTCTGAGTTCACGGGAAGCACCCTGTAGGTTTTGATTCCCTTGCGAGTGTCGAACATTTGCAGCATAAACGGCTGTATCTTTTGATTGCGTTGGCTTAGAAGTTTGATTTTTTCACAGCTCCAAGGGACAGTAGACCTGAGTATTTGATATGAATTTCAGCTTGATACCTCCACGCGTTCCTGAGAAAAAGGGTCTTGACAGACAGACAGACGGACAACAAAGTGATCCTATAAGGGTTCTGTTCTTTTCTTTTGAGTTACGGAACCCTAAAAAGTATTTTGTAATTGATGTTCCAGGTCCTACAGCAGTTGGAAGAAGAAGCCCTGATGGAGCAATGCATTGAAGCCATGCTTGAAGATGAACAGCGGGAGAGGCGCCAGAGTAGAGAAAACAGACAGGATTATCCCACGTGAGTACTTACTATCCTAGTTTGCTTTACAACTTGCCAGGGAGTACCCTGGCTTATTCAGTAATAAGCCAGGGTACTCCCTGGTAAGTTGTAATATGTAGTGACATATTATAAGACAAGTGTTGTAGCGATGATGGCTCGGTGGTTAGCCCGATAGATTCGCATGTCGAAGAGTGTGGGTTCAAACCCCAACAATGAGCTTGAGCTGCCAGTGAAGGAAAACATCGTGATGTAACCATAGCGTGGTGGTAGGGTACTTTCTAGTACTTGGCTGGCTAGCTACCACACGAGAGTTGAAAATCTGCCGCTAAGCATCTAATGGTGTTCCGGCAGCCTCACTTGAGAGCCAGTTCCATTCCAGGCTAGGTGTGCTTTACCATCTTCGACCACACCGTCACTTAACATCAGGTGAGTTGTAGTCAAACACCAAGCCTGTCAGCGATGAAAAAAAAAAAAGTACTTAGAAAAAAAAATTACTTCGTGGTAGATCATCTTAGCGGAAGGTCATCTAGGTACCGCCACAGTACCAGCTATTCTTCCGCCAGCAGTAGTGTGTCAATATTACTGTATTCCGTTTTAGGGGTACTGCAGTAAACAGGGCTGTCAGAGACTAACCAACTAATCTCTCAAAGTAATCAAGACTAGTCGTTTGAATAAAAAAATTAGTATGTTTTCACCTCCTTGAAAAAACCTACCCTCATTTTGGTCTGGACAGCCCTGTTGGCTCATTGGGAGTATGTCTGCCTGAGCTGTAGGGCGTGGGTTCGATTCCCGCCAAGGACAAATGTTTGTTTGGTATAAACAAATGTTTGTTCTGTGTCTGGGTGTTCTGTATGTATTATAAGTATGTATTTACAACAAAAAAAAGTATTTATGTATTCTATCAGTTATCTGACTTCCATCACACAAGCTCTGCTTAGTTTGGGGTCAGATGGCGCTGTGTGTAATGTGTCCTACAATATTTATATTTATTTTATTTATAAAAAAGTAACGTTGTCACCACGGCGCACTGAAACTTCCAATTTTTTTTATTTGCTTGTAAACGAAAATTGTAGAACGAGTAACGGTAACCCGACGGTGTCGCTGGAGGAGGCAGTCTCCCGGTCCACGCTGAACCCGCTCGCCGCCGAGTTCGTGCCCACGAGAAGGAGACAGCCGCCCGCGCACACAGGTACTGTGCACACACACTAACAAATACCGTGCGTATTCACACACACGTAGGTAATGTACGCACACACGTACAAGTAATGTGCACACACAAACAGCACACACACACACATATACACACACGCACCCATATACACACGCACACAGAGAGGAGAGAGAAAAGTATTGTAAGTATCCACATATACACGCCCGCACAGGTACTGTGCACACACATTAATATAGGTACTGTGTGCACACACACGTACATACACGCACACGTATACACACACACACACACACACGGACACACTCACACACACGGACACACTCACACACACTGGTGCTGTTAGCGTAGTACTGTGTACTGTGCAGACACGCATATTGGTACTGTGCGTACGCACACGCCCGCGCACACACAACGCACACGCACACGCACGCAAACACAATACTGTGCGCGCATATACACGTATATGGACACACGCATCAATGCATACTCGCACGCATCAATGCACACTTGCACGCACACATTGTTTTTCAAAACTTGAAATCAAGTTTTTTATTAATTGATAATAACTAATTTTTACTTCAGAAGAGAAAATTAAGAAGTTGGTTGGAGTTTCACAATGGATTTGTTCACAGGACTGTTAATTTTATTTCAGAAGATAAGAAAGAACCCGCACCCACACAAGCAGAAGCGCCCAGTCCGACCGAGGTACCGAGCGTGACGGAGACAGACGTAGCGGAAGACAAGGACAGCAGACCTGAAGCTGTTGAAGAAACAAAAACAGAAGGTATGTTTTACTATCACACTAATATTATATTATATATTTGTGAGGTTTTCCCCTACTCGAGCTCTAGGCTCGGCTTACTGAGCTCCCGCCCCGAGACCCTCAGGGAAAGGGTGACTCAGATCCCCCGCTGACAAAAACTGAGTCTCCTAAAACTTTGCTGACTATTGTAGTACACAAATATTATATTATAAAGTGGGATGTTTGTGAGTGTGTTTGTATGTTACTTCTTCACGTTCAAACGGTTGAACCAATTTATTTTATGTAATAATATTAGAAACCATAGCGTGGTGGTAGGGTACTTTCTAGTACTCGGCTGGCTAGCTACCACCCTCAAGTTGAAAATCTGCCAACAAGCATCTAACGGTGTGTTCCGGCAGCCCCACTTGAGAGCCAGTTCCATTCCAGGCTAGGTGTGCTTTACCACCTTCGACCACACCGTCACTTAACATCAGATGAGCTGTGGTCAAACACCTTGCTTGTAAACCGTAAAAAAAAAAGATTTAAAACTTAAATCAGTTGATAAAATATTTGAAATTATCGTAATATCTGATACTGGCAAATGCATAAAGTGCGCGATGCCAAAAAAAAAGAACATATGTTTGAAGTTTCGAAGGTCGGGTTAAAACAAAGTCGTCCGCCGCGTCTGTCCGTTTGTCTGTCTGTTCGCGATAAACTTAAAAACTACTGAACGGATTATCATGCGAGTTTCACCAATAGATAGAATGGTTCATGTTGGTTTAGGTATATTCGTAATGTCTAATACTGGCAAAATGCATAAAGTGCGCGACGCCAAAAAAAAATAACCTACGCTTAAAGTTTCGAAGGTCGGGCTAGATCCGGACAGATTTTTGATGTTAAACACAAACAAAAATATGTAAATATTGTAATAGTTATTGTTTGGTCCTTACCAATAGGCCGAAACTTCTTCCGTCTTGTGTCTTGCAGGGTTTCACGTTGTTTTTGTAAATAGATATATATTAATTAAAGTTTTCACTGTCGCGTGCGCACCGGTGCCGCGCTTGATTTTTCATTGACAATTCGTATTATTTTTTTTTTTTATTGAGGGGCGGAAGCAGTTTGTGTTGCCACTATCAAAGTTCTTTATACTATGCTATAATGTTGAGTGCCGGAACCGAACAGTCTCCCGCCCCTTGAAAGTCTGCGACTTTTAAGTTTAGTGATTCGTTGGAAGAGGGCATAATCTTGATAATGCTCTCCTCAGCGTTGTCTTGTTGGTATGCACGTCTGCAACTCTGCACACGCCATCAGTACCGATGTGTAGTTTGTCAATACGTCCCATCTGCCACTTCATGGGAGGCAAGCCTTCATCTTTGATTAGCACCAGGTCTCCATGGGCTAAGACTTGTCCTTGTTTTCGCCACTTGACACGCTGCTGCAGTTCACAAATATATTCCTTGGTCCATCTGTCCCAAAAGGTTTGTCGCAGGCGCTCAATCAGCTGGTAGCGATTTATTGAGATCTGTTCTGTTGTTGGTGATGGTAGTGAGGTTAACGGCCGTCCAATTAGAAAATGTCCGGGTGTGAGAGGGGACAAATCTGATGGATCCGATGACAATGGAGTAAGAGGACGAGAATTAAGAATGGCTTCGATTTGACAAAAAAGAGTAGTAAGTTCTTCAAAGGTTAAATTAGTATTTCCTGCAATTCGCTTAAGTAAATGCTTGGCTGACTTTATGCCAGCTTCGAACAAGCCACCGAAATTTGGCGTGTAAGCTGGGCTAAACTGGAAAATTATACCTTCCTCGCTGGCTAACTCACTGACAGATTGACGACATGACCTTAACATTCTATTTAATTCGTTATTTGCTCCCACTAGGTTAGTACCATTGTCACAAAATATTAGTTTTGGTTTACCTCGTCTCGAGATGAACCTTCGCAAGCAAAGTATGAAACCATTAGTGCTTAAATCACTGACGACATCTAAATGCAATGATTTTGTTGAAGCGCAAACATACAAGCATAAATAACACTTGGATGTTTTGGCACCTCGCCCTTTGCGGTTTAAAATATGGTATGGTCCTCCGAAATCAATCCCACAAGTTTCAAAAGGAGGAGCTGGGTTAATACGATGCTCTGGTAAATTTCCCATTATTGGATGAAGTGTTTGTCCTCGCAATCTAGCACAAATGACGCACTTACTAACAGTTTTCCTAGCTATATCTCTACCACGAAGTGGCCAAAACTGTTCGCGTATAGAGCTTAGTAATTGAAGAGGACCACAGTGTAGAAGCCGAATGTGTTGTCTTTCAAACAACAGCTTAGTGAAATGATGCTTCGGATCAATCAATATGGGGTGTTTCTTATCAAATTTGTAGTGAGGACTGTTTTGAATGCGCCCGCCCACTCTTAATATACCTTGATCATCTAGGAATGGGTTTAACGCTAATATATGTGAATGATTAGATAAACATTTGTTTGATGCCAATTTTTTTATCTCAGTGTAAAATGACTCTCTTTGTGACAGCTTAGCTAATGTAATGAGTGAAGAATGCAACTCATCTGCATTAAGTATATCCTTTGATTTGTTAGTAGTGTTGTATCTTGTGTTGTGAATAAATCTTAGTACATAAGCTAATATTCTTTGGAGCTTATGCAATTTTGAATAGTTCTCCATTTTCACTGGACTATCTTCTATAATGCTTACATTTGCCCTTATTTCAGGTAAGACTACATCTGGAATAGTATTGGAGGGCCAGTCGTCCCTTGTAGGTTGCATTAAAAAGGGAGGACCCGTCCACCACATACTAGAATTTAACAAATTTTGTGGTTGTATGCCTCTGCTTCCTAAATCGGCTGGATTTATAGTTCCAGGAACAAATCTCCATGAATTTTGAGTAGTTAAATCTCTAATTTCCTGTACACGGTTGCAAACAAATGGTTTCAGAGTCTTAGGTTGAGTTTTTATCCACCCTAAAACTACACTAGAGTCACTCCAAAATGTTGATGTAGTTATGGGTATGTCAAGAGCTCCTATAACCTTAGAATGTAACCGAGCACCTAGAAGGGCACCACACAATTCTAGCCTGGGTATAGTGGTTGGCTTCAAGGGAGCTACCTTTGTTTTTGCACATAATAAATGTACACTAATATTATATGTTTTATCGATTGACCTGATGTACAAACAAGCAGCATATGCACTGCTCGAAGCATCTGTGAATACATGGATTTCTACCTGGTTTGGTACTGTCAATGATACATGCCTTGGTATTTCAATTGTAGCCAGTTGTTTAATATTGTTTGCAAATTCCTTCCATTCCCTTTCAATTTCTACTTCCACAGGTGTGTCCCATTCTAAATGATTAAGCCATAATTTTTGAATAATCATTTTAGGTATAATAATTGTTGCTGATAGAAGACCGAGAGGATCAAAGATTTGTGATGCAGTGGACAGAATTGAACGCTTAGTACTTGATTGAGGAATGTCTATTTCTGTGGAAAATTGCAGTATGTCATTAGATGGAGACCATATTAAGCCTAATATTGATGATTGTTTTGAAAACTCATGACTGTCACTTGAATGAAGTATGTTGGAATTTTTGAATATTGCTGGACAGTTAGTTCTAAATTTTCTAAGTGGGAATTGAGCCTTAGCCAGCTCTTGTGTGACCCCTGTTATAACTCTTTGCAACTCAGAAGGAGACTTGGCTGTCAAAAGACAATCGTCAACATAGAATGAATGCCTAATTGCATTGCTGACTGCAGGATCACTGCATTCATCAGCTAACTGGACTAAACATCTTGTACTCAAAAATGGTGCTGATGCTGTGCCATATGTTACAGTATTCAATTGCAACGTTTTTAGTGGCTTACTTTCATCGTCTCTCCAAAGAATTAATTGTAGATTTCTCTGATCTGAAGTTATAAGACATTGGCGGTACATTTTTTCTATGTCAGATGACACTGCATAAGGATTTTGCCGAAAACGGATTAGTATAGAAAACAGATCATCCTGGACTGTGGGTCCTACTACCTGAACTTCATTAAATGACTTTCCAGATGTAGTTCGACATGATGCATCAAAAACCACGCGAAGGCGAGTGGACTCGCTCCGTTCCCGAATTACTGCATGATGAGGTATGTAGTTGGCAAAGGTTAAAGGTTTTTTAATTTCAGTGAGGTGCCCTAAGTCTCTGTACTCATCGATGAATTCTTTATATGATTGTTTCAGTAGAGGTAATTTAGATAATCGCTGCTCTAAATTTAGAAATCTTCGTTTGGCAATGTTATATGAGTCACCCAGAGCAGTTTCTGGGTTTTCCCTTAGCGGAATAGTGAGACAAAAGCGTCCGTCACCGATTCGTGTGGTTGTGTTACTAAAATGTGATTCGCAGAATTGTTCATCTGAACTTAGAAGTTTACCACGAGAAGGAACTTCCTCCAATTCCCAAAATTGAGTAAGTGGTTCTAGTATTTCACAACTAAAATTGCATTGTGTAGTGTGTAAGTGGCTCCCGCCCATTGGACCAGCTACTACCCAGCCAAGTTGGGTTTCTCTTAGTATAGGTTTGTTTCGCCCTAAAGATATTTGATTATTATTGGTGCTAATGATCTCCCAAAATATGTCTGCTCCAAGAAGTATATCGATTTCTGAAGGACTATGGAAATCTGGATCAGCTAGTGAAATGTTAGCTGGCAAGTGTAGTTGCAACGGGTCAAACTTAACGCTTGGTAAGCTACCCGTTATATGCGGAATGACCACACAAGACACATTGACTTTAAATGCATTAAATCTTGATTGTATTAGTAAATCACAGCATTGAGTTGAACTTGAGATTCCATTATTTATGCCTGTGATTGCAATTGAACTTGATTTAGTAGTGAGATTGAATTTCCTTTGTAGTTTTTCACTTAAAAAGGATGATTGGCTACCACTGTCCAGTAGTGCCTTGGCTAAGTGAGTAGCGTTGGTTTTTGGATTGATGATTTTTACCAAAGCTGTACTCAATAGAACTTGGCTAGGCATAGCCACTGATAGGGACATGGAGTTGAGTGAGTGTGAAGTATTGATATTTGTAATGGTTTGTAATACCTTTGTATTAGTGTACTGTTGCACATCACTATTAGAGGATGTGTGCATATTTGAACTGGTATTGTTCTGTTTGCCACTACTAGTATTCTCTGTAGTGGTTGTATCATGGTGTGGAATGTGGAGTAAAGAATTGTGTTTTCTTCCACAACTTCTGCAATTTCCCATTTTGCAGTTAGAATGATGATGATTGGGACGTAAACAGTTGGAACACAACTTGAGTTTGTGGACTTCCTGGAGTCTAGCTTCAGGGGTCATTGACTTGAAACGATTGCAGTTATAAATTCTATGGCCTTGTTTGCATAGAATGCATTGAATATTTGGAGTACTATCTGCCTCTAAAGAAGAAACAAGTGATGTTGTCTGTTTGTTAAAAGGTTTCTTGTTTTCAGGCTTAAAGTCGCCCTTACTGAACTGTAGTGTCTCTAGTACATCTGCACGATTACGAAGGAATCGATAGAAATCTTCTAAACTAACAGTTTCAAGTGTGCTCTTGTGTTCTTCCCATTTGCGACCGGTGGCGCCATCTAGCTTTGAGACCATCATAAAAATAATTAATGTATCCCAATGCAATGTTGGTTCGTCGAGGACAGCCAAAGACCGCAAATTTTTTGAGATATGATCAACTAAATACCTAAGCGACTTATATGATTCTTTGTTCATTTGATCAAAACTGAACAATGATTTTAAATGTGTGTTTACTAATAACTTTGAATTATTGAAGCGTTCATTTAATAGATCCCATGCAATCTGATAGTTGCTAGATGAGCACTCTATAGATTTAATGACTATGGAGGCATTGCCCTGTAAGGCACTTCGTAAATAATGAAACTTACTGACTGCTGGTATCGAGTCATTTTGATGAATTAATGAATCAAAAGTATCTCTAAACTCGAGCCATTTTAAACTGTTTCCATCGAATGATGGCAAGGCAATAGTGGGCAATTTAATGTGCTTGTTCTGTATTACACCCTTTGACTCTGATGAACTTGCTGCTACTTCCGTTGAATGCCTGAGACTAATATTGTTCGGAGCGCTGGCTACTATGTCATGTGCAAGTGAAGTCAGTGTAGAAAATGTTGATTCTATTCTGTCTCGCTCTTCAAGCTCATCATCGAGTCTAGTAGAAGTTGATAAACGTTCAATCTTAGACTGAATTTCATCAAAAGTGTTATATAAATGTTCTATTTTATTTAATTTAAATTGTAACTCGCTTACTTGTAACTTAACTAGATTGATGGAATCTAATTGTTGTAAAACCTTAATATAGTTTTCAAATTTAGTTAATCGACCTTTAATTGTTCCCCGTTGATGTATTAATTGTTTTAAATCCTCATCCATTTTTGACAAGTACCTTTACCTGTGGTAGCAAATAACAAAGTAGATTTGTAGTGTAGGTAGGTATATACAAAAGAGATAGATAGTACTTGCGGTTTGCAAGTCCGTTGTCAATTAGCCGAGCAGTAGCAGCAAAGTAAGAAGCACAGCTTACACCCAGCAGACCGGCAGGGAGCTACGCGTACACACAGGCCCGACTCACATGCTAGGCAGCTCAGCTTAACGCAGTAAAACCTCGACATGCACTTACACTATGCTGAAATGCACGGGGAATATCTATGAAATAAAGCAATTTTACATTCTTTACGCTTGAGAAATACTAAAATAAGACATGAAGAACTGAAATAAGATCGATTTCGTGTGAACTTAGGTATTGGAACTTGGATTTGATGTATTTGCATGTAATCTTTCGAAAAAGTTAATGTTTTAACTTGAATTTAAAAGTCAAAGTGAGACTATTGTTGAAAATGTGTAATAAAAGTGCGCATGAGCACTCGGCGCTGTGAAATTTGTTGAAATACTTGAAATGGAATGGTGACACGTTGACACGTAAAATAAATGATTTACCTTGCAAGCTTTGGAAAATGCGTAGTAAGCACAAGACATTCGTATTTCACTTAGGATTTATCGACACTGTGTGGTATAACCCGGAATATTGTAGGTATTAGAATTAGTAATAGAAAGAATTAATGGAAATTTCACACCCGATAGACAAAATGGCGTCACAGCAATCCTTTTCACTGCGTGGCCGGCGTGTGCAAATCTTCGAATTTCTTGATGTGGATCTCGTCGGGGCCTCCAAAATGTTTGGTCCTTACCAATAGGCCGAAACTTCTTCCGTCTTGTGTCTTGCAGGGTTTCACGTTGTTTTTGTAAATAGATATATATTAATTAAAGTTTTCACTGTCGCGTGCGCACCGGTGCCGCGCTTGATTTTTCATTGACAATTCGTATTATTTTTTTTTTTTATTGAGGGGCGGAAGCAGTTTGTGTTGCCACTATCAAAGTTCTTTATACTATGCTATAATGTTGAGTGCCGGAACCGAACAGTTATAGAATAAAAGAGTTTTAAGAACATTTTTATGTTTTTATTTATTGGCAACACTATGTTTCGCCACATATATTTATTTTCCTTCCTTCTTGGCATCGCACTCTGTGCATTCTGCCAGTTTCAATGTTTCTGTATTTTATTTGCAGTCTTGGGTCTTCAGCTTCTTTATCTTAATACTCATGTATTTTAAGGCTCAAATTTACTTTAAGGGACATAGAGCGAACCATGGTACAATTATAATCCACGTGGAATAGGTTGTGTCTGACCACGCCTACCAGTCGGCGCCCCGGCTCCTTCTGGGACATAAATCGTGCTGAGCAAGTCGTGCAAATGTCGAGTCGGCTGGTCCTCTAATCACATTCCAGCAGACCGCGAGCTGGTCGACCATTCTTCTAACCTCCAACGAGTTGTAACCGAGCTGGAATTTTGTCGATCAGGAAAGTAAGAATTGGAGAAAAGAAGTAAGAAAGATTCACCATGGCCAAGAATAAATTAGAAAAAAAACCACTACATATTCATTACTATTTTTATTTCTAAAGCAGCGATGCTCAGAACTTTGTTTTGCTACTCAAAGTTCTGTGTATCGCTGCAACGGTCATGGACAGGCGTTATATCTTACCAGCGTCTCGTTCATCTTATTATGTTTACATTTAAAAACATACTGATTATCTTTTAACCAACATGAAAGTAAGTAGTATAAATATTTCCATCAACAGAAGCAGTAAGCCCACCGAAAGACCCACCGGAAGTGTCAGCGGCAGACGTACATCTGACCTCAAAGCAACCCAAGAAAGACAAGGAAATCAAAAAACAGGTAACTATCTATTTTATATACATATTTTTACTATGTACTACTATGACTTTGACAAAAGGGATTGTCTGTATTTTTTGGTTTTCTGAAATTTCAAAACCATTTCGAGGAATAATGTTACAGACAATCAATTACTTAAAAACCGAAAATAATTACGGATTATTATAATTTTTAGGTTTATTTGAATAAACTTCATTTAACCTTAGTATGACCTCTCCCGTGGCGGAATGGAAAAAAGTGTCTGAGCCTACAAACAAAAAAAAAGCCAAATGTCATTAAGTTGTCAAATGTCAAAGTTTTATATTAACATAACAAAATTACCACTCATTGCGAATGTTTACTCAGCAAGGAACTGAATTTATCATCATCAGCCATAGGATGTCCACTGCTGGACATAGGCATCATCAGCCATAGGATGTCCACTGCTGGACATAGGCCTCCTCCTGGGCCAATACTCGCCACGCTTGGCAGGCAGGTTGGCGAGCGCAGTTAGGTATGATTATTCAAGGAAGACGCTGCTGCCCATCTTCCGGATTACATCCCTTAGCCGACTCTTACGGCAACCACGGGTAGAGAGGGTGGGGTACTATTCTTACGCCGGCACCACCACGGCATAACCATAAAAAAAAAAGTTTTTATACTGTATTGTGGTGGACTTTTACAGGATCCCAAAAAATCAGTGAAAGCGGAGCCCAGAAAGAAGCCCCCCACGGTGGTGAAATCCGAGACCAAGGTGCAACCTAAGAAGAAAGAAATCAAAACTGTAAAAAGTGATGCTCGCCTCGAAACCCAGGACACTGGCAAGAGTGAAGAAGTTGTCTTTGAAGTACCTAAGGTGACCATCATTACTTTTTACTAAGTATGAGTGGAGTGAGAATTACGTCTGTAAATAATATTGTCCAATTTCTGTTGTAAATGTCTGTAAAATTTTTTGTAGCCCCAATCACCCATCACAGATGAGGCCCCAACTGCACCAGGCTTAAAGCCAATCAACTACGCAGCGGCAGCGCGAGCGAGCAAACCAAAGTCTAAATCCACCACGCCACCTTCAGACAAACCCATCGTGCCAACCAAAACAGAACCCTCGAAAGAGAAACCCAAGACAGAAAAAGTTGAAAAGAAATTAACGCCTAAAGAAAAACCTGCATCGAAGGAAAAGGTCAACGTACAGAGGAAAAACTCCACTAAGTAAGTGTTAGGATGTATTAAAAATTTCACGGTTGGTAAAATTCTTAGCTAAAACACTGTTGTGTTGGACTTACGGTGTTTTAGCATTGCAATAATATAATTTGTGGCCAAAATACCATAAGAACAGTTTTGAAATTATTGACATTGCAAGTATACTGCCTTAGCATATAGTTGTAGTAAACTTTATTAATACATCATATTGTAAAATGGGACGTTTTGCGAATTGGACATTCTGCTAATAAGGCATTCTGCTAATAAAGCATTCTGCTAATAAGGCATTCTGCGAAATGGGACATTTTGCGACGACAAACTATTTTTTTTTGTACTGGAATTCTATGCTAAAACAGTGCGTTTTGTAAGTTTGTGTTTATTGTGTTTTGGCTATAAATTTCTATAAAAATTTAACTTTAATTATGTCCTCAACGATTCACCCCCTTCTTTATGGTGTTTTGGCTGAAGTTTTGTACTAAAACATCGTTAAATGTGTGTTAGAGTTATTGATCGCACACAACCCTATCATTTATAAAATGTAACATTGAAATACTTTATATGTATCTAGGACAAAACACTTATTGATATATGTAAGTGTACACAAATGGTGTTTTAGCTTAATATTTGGTGAAACAAAAACACAAATGTAAATTTTAAACTTGCGCGACTTGAACCCGTAATTATGTTTATAATCGGGTCTTAATCGCGCACTAAATACTATGGAATTAGTTTTGTTCATTTATCTCCACGTTTCGGCCATGTAATAGCCGTGGTTGACTGGTGTTGGTTGACTTGACAGTGCGGGTTTTATTTCGTGCGCGATTAAGACCCGTTGTTAAACACAAAGTATGTGTCAAAAAACACAAAGTTTTACTAAGTTAATATGCACAATCAATGTTTCAAATGGTAAATGAGAATTATAGTCGGGTTACATAGCTATTATAAAATTGATTTAAAATATAATTATTTTCTATTTTAAATTATAAACAATTCGGAAGTATCAAAAAAATGTTATAAGTTCTTTCGTAAGTGTTTTTCGTGCAAAAGAAAAGCATTTGTCGTGTTTTTTTCTCCAATTAAACCGCAGAGAGGGGTGAGGGGAGTGTGAGCGTAGGGGGCCGGACTATTGGACGTATCGGATAACTGAAGTGCCGGATTACTGAGACTCTACAGTAGTTTAAGTAAAAAAAATATACCTTATTTTATACATTAATATATCAAATCTACTTATAAACTGAGTTATTAAAATAGTGACTTTTTAATTCACGCGGTGAGATCACGCGTTGCGTCAAAATTCAATCGCATTGCTGTCTATTGCAAAACGCTTGGATGCTGTGATTTTACACCTCATACTTTTCAAAATGAGGTTCATATTCGTAAGAATCACGAGCAGAACGGCGTAATCGTGTTATGCTTTCTCCCTCTACCAATCCTATCTCCGTCTTTTTCTCAGACAATTATTATTATCTATGTTTTATATACTAACGTTTTTAATAGATTGCAATACGATAGATCGTTGACGTGGAGCGTGATTTATAGTTGATCGAAATGAAATTTCTACCGTCAAATAAAACCATTGGATTACTTTTATTTATTATAAAACACATTGAAAATTTTATTTAGTCCCATATTGTGCCAGAATGTGAAAAAGTACATTGAAATTGATGTGTGTGTGTTGCACTTACATATTTAAAGTAAAAACTGTCAATACATGATGAATTTTCGAAGCAACGAAGTTCGCAGTTGTGTACAATATATATATTCACAATGGTAGATATTTTTTTCATGACTCTGGTAACATTTGCGAAAATCTACCATTGTTAGGTTAGATGCAATTTTTTCTTAGGCAAAATTTTGCTTGTAAAAACTAGTTGCAAATAAGTTTATTATGTAAGTGGTGGGGTAGAATGAAATTGATAAAAATGTGGAAGATTTTTTTAAATTCCCATTTTACCTGGAGTATTTTTTTTTTTTTAATTGGAATGCCTCGGTCACTTCGTATATATGATCGGTTGTTGTATTTTTGTTGTTTATTTTAATACAGATGAATTTTTCGCCTTACAACGAAATTTCGAAAAGATAATGTTCGAATAGTAAAAGTAGTTTTTTTTTTTTTTACTATATAATTTTATTATTATCAATTACGAAAATGGCCTAATTCTGTTTCATTTTACCCCAAAAAAATAGAATTATGTAAAATTTCGGTTATTTAAATTAAATAATTATAGTATGTGATATTTTCCAATATAATCTTTGCATTTTTTTCTTTGAATTATTAAAAAAATGAGAAAAAAAAGTTAGTGTATAAACGGTGTCCCTATTATTACAATATTGTGAATATTTAGTGATTAAATTATAATAATATAAAATTATTCAAGGTTTCTCTTAAGATTTTAGATTTAAAGTGTGGTTTAGATGCAACAAGAAAGTACCTTTGAAAATGTAAATAATAGAAAAGAGATATTTTTTGCATATCAGAAATATTTAACGCACATCAAAATTCTGCGTATGCAGATGAAAACTGGATGAAGACGTTCAGTATAAGCGGGAGAGAAGCGAAGCAGAATCTCGCTTATATATTTTGACGTGCATTTAGTATTTTCCCATGGGAAGTTGGTATCTTATATGTACATATATAAAAATTGAGATATTCGAAACAGAGAAGAACATTCTAGAACCGAAAACTATATTTAAACCATATTTCGAGTCTAAAACTTGAGTTTAAAAATAACACATTATCCTATACGGAGATAATATTTTAATTTTTTATTTTGTGTCGAAACATTATGTTACTACAAAACTAATAATTTTAATAAGCAATACATGCAATTAGAGCGGGCAATATGACAGTTATAAATTAACCATTATGTGCCATGTCAGAAGAGTCTAATTTTGGTTGATAAATTCGATTCTCTGAACGCAGTTTTAATCAAAAATTTTAACTATTTTATGATAGATAATTTTCGGTTAACCTTGCTAGAAAGAGACGCTATTAACTTTAGAATGTCTCTTTCAATCCGCCTGTATATAAAGCGGTGATTACAGTCTCTGTCACTTACCATCGCGCCATTTAACGACGGCTATCATAATAATGCTGACGATCTATTTGCATGTAATACTTAAAAATTCAATGACTTATATTTTTACAAATATATGCACGTATGAAATATGTCACTTTTAAAGGTTCTAGGTGATAGAAGTTTGACAAGTAGTTGTGTGCTAACTACTGTTTCATTTTTTTTAGTGAAAAATATCGTTGAAAATCGCATTGAATTCCGTTGCAGGGTTTCGAACTGTATTCTTGAGTAACACTACACTTTATTATGGGCATGGAAAATCAACTATCAGGCCAGTGACCTGCTCGTCTCATTACGAAATCTCGCTGCAATGGAAGCCATTTTTATTTATATCACTTGATACCTTTAAAAGATGATGGTTTAATTATTTTTTTGCAAATTCTCCGTCTCTTTTATACAATTTAGAATTATTAATATTAAATTAGTTTTTAGATTAAAATAAAATTATTAGCATGTATTACAAATTATAGATTTTTGACTGAGATTTCGTTTTGTGAATTTTTTGGTTTGACCGAGGGAAATTTTAACATTTTAGGGATCTGTACAGCGCTTGACAGTCTAAATCTACCATTATGGCGTCAGGGTTGCAAATTTAGAAATAAAAAATACCATTTTGGTAGGAATTCCGTGTTTAGTCTGAACAGGGATGTTTTTTTTAATTACGAAATAGATGTTACTGTTATTTAGTTGATGGTAAGTTTTTTCGATGATACGGTTTGTCTGGTTATACAGGATTAATTAAATGTACAGGGTTATTTGTAATTACAAAAGCAATGACAAGCAAAGTCTACATGTCCCTACCTTGACAAAAATTATTTTTCTTTTTTTTAATCATGGGGTGTTAGTACAGCCGATAGGGGGTCATTGTACACATTATAAACGAACTTGAAAAGAAAAAGAAATCAGCCGATTTTTTCTGGTTTGGTTCTGGTCATAATGTTTTTTTTTTGTGTTGTACTTTTAGTAAAAGTTGTTTCATAATGATGATGCCACCTCCTGTGGGCATATCACTACAGTTCCGTGTAAGCCTGTGGAACAGAACATATACATTTGTCCCAGAGGCGATTTTCTAGATTCATACATTTTTATTCTTTTATGTACGCACTAGCTGTGCCCCGCGGTATCACCCGCGCTAGATGCCTAAGTCATAGTAGCTTTATGCATGCAAAGTCTCAGCCCGATCGGTTTAACATTGACAAAGTTTCATACAAACTTTCATCCCCTATTTTATCCCCTTGGGGGTAGAATTAATCAAAATCCTTTCTTAGCGGATGCCTACGTCATAACATCTACCTGCATGCCAAATTTCAGCCCGATCCGTCCAGTGGTTTGGGCTGTGCGTTGATAGATCACTATGTCAGTCAGTCAGTCACCTTTGAGTTATATATATTTAGATTACGAATTTATCGCAAATTTCGTACTAGATCCTTTGACGGACTCTGTGAGAATAATTTTATTGTCAATTTTTTTTTTTTTATCTACAGTACCCAGATACCACTGGTCATCTTTACTTATTAACGGAAAATCATGTAGGCTTTCAAATACTTGCATATAATTGCCGATTTATATATACAGCTTTGCTCGGTCTTTCATCGCCTGAAAACACGGATAAAACGATGTTTTTTTTTTAAAATTGAAGCCTAGCTAGATCGATTTATCGCCCCCGGAACCCCCTGCATACTAAATTTCATGAAAATCGCTGGAGCCGTTTCCGAGATTCAGAAAAAAAAAATAGAAGAATTGCTCGTTTAAAGGTATTAGATTATGGCAACGCAGGGCTGTAAAAACCTTCCAGATGGTATTATCTTAACAAAAATCCGTCGCTTAGATCACAGGAAACAAGCTAAGAAACACGCGAATTGCGACCTAATAAACTAATAGTAGCTACATACTTTCGGGACAAAAAGTAGCCTGTTTTAATCCAGGGCGTCAGCTATCCCTAGATGCAATTTAATCAAAATTAGTCCAGCCGTATGAGTGTGAAAACGTAACAAACATACAAACACACAAACTTTCGCCTTTATAATATTACTAGCTGCGTCTCGCGGTGTTGCACACTAAATTTTTTTGAGAAAAAATAGTATGTCAGTGATGGGGAAACTACGGCCCGCGGGCCATCTCCGGCCCGCGAAGCGTTGAAATCTGGCCCGCGACCATTAAACAATAATCAAGTGCAATTTTCGTATTGTTAGAAATTTTATTCTCATTGGCAGTGCGCGGCTCGCATAAAACAACCACGTATTGTTTCGCTAGCGCGAGCAGTATGAACGAGAACCGAATATGAAGCTATCGACCGGGCGCGCGCGGTGTGTCGTCGTTACAGTAAACATAATAGACAAAAATGCAACAACTTGGCCCGACATATATGTCGTTAGTAAATATTAGCGCGCGAAGGAAAAAGTTTCGCCATCCCTGCTCTATGTATTATTATATTTGGTATGGAGGTATCCATACCAAATTTTACGCGTTATTTGAAAATCTAACGCCCTCAAAGATCAGTGTACTGCGTTATATCTTACCATCATAAAAATATCATTACTTTTTAGGGTTTCGTACCCAAAGGGTAAAAACGGGACCCTATTACTAAAGACTTCGCTGTCTGTCTGACACCAGGCTGTATCTCAAGAACCGCGATAGCTAACAGCGATAGCTTGACAGTTGAAATTTTCACAAATTATGTATTTCTGTTGCTATAACAACAAATACTTAAAATAAAATAAATATTTAAGGCGGGCTCCGAAACAACAAACGCGATGTTTTTGCCTTTTTCATAGATAATGGTACGGAACCCTTCGTGCGCGAGTCCGACTCGCATTTGGCCGGTTCTATTACGTTAAACACTTGTATTATTTGAGACATTAGAAGACACCGCGGAGTCACAACATTGGGGTTCTTTAAAAGGCATATTAATAGAATCTTAAAAGGTCTGCAACGTATTTGTTACCTTGATATTGCAGATATAAATAGGCGATTGTGATTGATTACCGTCAGCCAACAGGTCCGCTTGAACGTCCATATGTGGCATCAAAAATAAGCTTACATTGAATCTGGCTAATAAGTTATATGGGATTCAGTTATACGAATATCAAAGTTTTATTTGTAAATTTTATTGAAAGTTAATTATGAATTATTTTTAATTATTATGAAATTGATAAGTTACTTGTGGCTATTTTATAATTTTAATATTAACTAATTCTTATTCATCAGTCAAAACTATTATTAGGGTTACTCGTAACGGTTATGCGATAGCGCCGAATTTTTACAAAACGATTACAAATCAATTAAAAAAAAAAACTACTATAAATTGTATGAAATATAATCAATCTATTTTGAAGCTACCTTTATTGTACGAACCGATAATCAATGGAATTTGCTCCCCGAGTGGGTGTTCGATTGTAGATTTTTTTTTACGTGTTAGAACATATTGGCACTTTGCAACCGTTACGCTTAACCTCATAAGCTATTTTAATATATTTAATGGTCACAATAGGTTTAATTCACATTACAATGTAGAATGAGATACAAAAAAAATATATTAATTAAAAAAAAAAAACATAAATTAAATTCTCGCTTTTGTCCCAAAATTAATAAGGTTTGATTACTTGTATCGTATGTGTAATGTATTCAGTACAAATAGTAAAAAGGAATACAATTATAAATTATATAGATTTATATATGTATAGATATACTTTTTATTGGTTTAAAACTTTTCAAAATCAAAATCAAAAAGTAATTTATTCGGTTTGGGCCCTGGTAAGGCACTTATGAACGTTAAGTTACATGTTTGAATCTACCACCGGCTCGTAATTACACTTCAACTGAGAAGACTCCGGCAACAAACTCGGCAAGGCATTTTTTTTGTGGATCTTTCTTTTCATATTAGGTAACAGTTTACAGTTATAAATATTAATACATTATGCTTACTACAATTGTCATTTAGCCAGGGGTCAACTCTATATAGAAATTATTTTGCAAATTGAGTTTTCTTTTTTTAATAAATCAGCGCATGGATATTGAAATTTTTAGGCTGTTCAAGTATAACGTAAGCATCAAGCTGCAACTACTAGGCTGGCTAGCTACCATCCTCAAGTTGAAAATCTGTCGCCTAGCACCAAACGCTGTGTTCCGGCAGCCTCACTTGAGAGCCAGTTACATTCCAAGGCAGGTGTGTTCACCATCATCGACCACACAGTCACTTAACATCAGGTGTGGTCAAACATCTAGCTTGTCAATAATTTAAAAAAAAGTGATTTGGTAGTTGGGGAATTAATAATTATTAAATTTCTGTTTTAAAAGTAATAACTATCTGTCTGTTCATATTTCATCTTTTCATGATGCCCTTTCTCGTTCTATGTTGAATAATTTCCGTTGACATTTTTTTTTTTAATTTTTTAAATGGTATTTTAAAATAGCAATGTTACACATTATAGATATTTAATTTAAAAAATGTAACTTTAAAAATGGTCTGAAAAAAGCGTAAAATTTATTTTTTACTTGTAATTAAATATACATGATTATAAATACATTAAAATTGTATATACAGGGTTACGTGAAACGGTATAACGAAGTCTTAAGTGTGGGTTTGACATTAAAATTGCTATTTAAAAAAAAAAAACTTTTTTTTCTATGTGCGAGTTTGACACAATTTTGGAATTGTTTGCATAGGTAACCCCTTTCGGGTTTGTGTTACTGCGTAACCCCGTATATAATAAATAAAATTAAATATACTTTCATATAATATACAAGAAATACAAATTGAAGTCTGTATTCTTAAAGCAATATATACAAAATTAGTCATTGCCAATTGTGTACGTTCGCGTGATTTTAAACCTTATTTGTGTAGAAATAAGTGTCTTTTGTTAATTTGACCAACATAAGTTATTTGGTTTTAAAATTTAAGTTCTATATCAGGGCTCCTATTCTCTAACTCGCATGTGATTCAAGTTGAATCTATAACACAACACGGCGCGTTTTCAAATTTTAGATTCTCGTAGAATTCCATTTTAAGAGAAGTTAACACATTGACTGTCGATTAAAAATCAAGATGTTAATTTTGAGCCACATCGGTGCCCGGTGTGCCACATGGTGACCCATTAAGGCCACGTGAGCCATCGGTGTGCCATTTAAAAATATACTAATATAATGCAAATATAATTAGTTTAATAATTTAAAATAATTATCTAATAACATTTTCTTAAATATAGTTATAGATAGCACAATATTCCGTTGTCATCTGCAATAAACTATTTATTGTTGAAGCAGCCATTCTTAAGCGTCGTTTTACTAAACCAAAATCTTGTTTCATACATTTTGTTGATTGACACTGTTCTAAGAAATATCTGTTTCTTTTTCTACGATTTCAAGCTTGTGACCCCGAAATTAAAACAACGTTTTATTAAATTTAATAAAAATTAAATCGCATCGGCTCCAACGGATACGTTCAACGCGTTAAATGGAATTTAACGTTACCCAACCGTAGCGCGTTACGTGAGGCATGTGCTCATAGAGAATAAGTGCCCTGAAAGTTGAGGTCTCCGAAACTTGATGTGTTATAATATGGATGATGACTTTAATTATGTGGAAGTAAAGTGGATATGGTATTAATAAATCAAAGACACAGAAAGAAGGTTAATTATTGTTTTACTTATGCGAGATTACTCATGTTTAATTATGCCCGACTGTGGTACTAAAGTCCGGCTATAAAGATGTGTAAACGTTCTAATTTTGATAGAAATGGATGGTGAAATCTGTCACCGACTTGGAGACCTTGTCCCGAGTCTGAGTCCTTGTCTTGTCAAGAGCGTAGTGAAGGAATCCGGCGAGGATGGGCCCTAGAGCGCACACTACTCGCTCCCAACCCCGCGCCTGCGCACCAACCGCTGTCCTCACGTGCGAGACGTGCAGCGAGACCGCACGCGTATTGTCTCCTTGAAGATGGCCACCAGATGTGGCCGAAACCAATGTTATTATCAAAAATATCTGTGTTGCCGTATCTACACTTTAAATTTACCGCATTTGGGGGTAACAAAAAACAGATTGCCGTGTTAAGTATATATATTTTTTTTTTTAAATAACAATTACACTTATAGTTCCACATCGTTTCTTGCCAACCCACACGTTGAACAAAAGAGACAACATAATAGCTTAAGCTCAATTTAGTTTTTGAATAGGAAACGGTCCAAACATTATGGGAAGGCCCCGTCCAAAAATCTTTCATTCAGAGATTTATCGACGGAGCGTTTTGTTTTAGCTATTTGTACAAAGCTTAGGACGATATTGAACGAAACGCTTACTTAAAAATACATGTAAATTATCGTTTTCTTTTGTTCGTGTGATTTCACAAATTTGCCGTATTATATGATACGGCAATGAAAATTCTGCCGTATGCCGTATTTTCCTATTTAAAAAAAAACGAGTTGCCGTATAGATAATAACACTGGCCGAAACTATAGTTGGAATATCCGATAAAATTAAACTAGTTTTTTATTTTTTGTAGCGATGTTAGCCCAGTGGTTAGCGCGGTCGGTTCGCATGCCGAAGGGCGTGGGTTCAAACCCCAACAATGAGCTTGAGCTGCCAGTAAAGGAAAAACATCTTGAGGAAACCATAGCATGGTGGTAGGGTACTTTCTACTACTCGGCTGGCTAGCTACCACCCTGAAGTTGAAAATCTGCCGCCAAGCATCTAACGTTGTGTTCCGGCAGCCTCACTTGAGAGACAGTTCCATTCCAGGCTAGGTGTGCTTTACCATCTTCGACCACACCGTCACTTAACATCAGGTGAGTTGTGGTCAAACACCTAGCCTGTCAGCAATAAAAAAAAAAAACGAATAATCTCGCTTAAGTAAAACAAAGGTGTGTCAAAACTAGGTCAGTTTTCATACTTCTTATGATATTTTCTATCTGTACCACTTTAGTTCTATCCAAGTTGTATAACCAGTAAGTGCCTAATAGTGTATTGTTTGTGTGTTTGTCCCGCTCGTAAAATAATAGTTGTAATAAAGTGTTTGTTATTCGGGGTCCCCGCTCTACGTAGCGATTTGGCATGTTATTAAATAAAGTATAGAATAGTTAGTGTTTATTTGTGTCGGTTTTATGGCATTTAAAATGGATATAGAAAAAAATATTGCATTGATATTCTTCTTTGATCTCCGTCATTCCGGCGATGTTACCTTTATGTTACTCGTAAAGTGTGGTCTTACAAGATTCTCATATTAACACGAAGTAAAAAGTCATGTATGGGTATTATAGAAATCGTTACAATCCGTTTTTCAAAGATAGAAAAAAAAAATTGGCACATCCATCGCTACAGCGATTGTTTTATGTCAAAAAGCAACGCAAATTAAGGTTTTCTATCGTTAAAAAAAAAGCGAAGGTGTGCAGCGAATTCTGCAATACATGTACTACATTTTTTATTGATTAATGGAACTAACGACACTCTTGTTAGTAAGAGATAATGCCCATGACAGTTGCAACGGTATAAAACTTTAAAAAAAAACCTTGCCAATGACATTTAACATCAAATACTTCAAAGCTAATGGCGCTAGTAAAGTTGGTGGTCACCATATCTATCCAGTCTAATATATAATCTAAATCAAAGTATTAATGTAAATAACAAATCTCTAGTATTTGTTCTCCTTATTTCATTTTCAACTGTCAATTTTACTCGTAATTCACTAAAGAAATAATTGGCAGAAAAATGGAGTCCATACGATGAACATGGCGGCGTCGCTTCTAAAACAATTTTTTTAAACTATTTCAAGCACCTTTCAGTAACTGTCAAATTTATTTTCTGATCGTGAGACTTCACTTCTTGGTTCTTAGCGTTTTATGGATTTTGCCAGTCTCAAGTTCCGCACAGTAAGTCGGCTTTACTAAAAGCTTCGACGGAGTTTTGGTATTAACGCGACAAATGCATGTTTTACTACTTTCTGATGTGTAATTTATGAATAAAACCACTATTTGTATGAGAAAACACGTTTTGGAAAATAGTGCAATGACGTCAAAATGACACTGTTTTTTTTTCTTCGAGAAATGCTTTATGTAACTGTCAAAATGTAGGACCCCGTAACAAACTAGCGCCACCAAGCGGTAAGGAAGAGACGGAGATAGCTAAAAAGACGATATCACAGTGTGAGTGAAAGAGATAGCGGTTGAAGCGCAGCCTTATATCCTCAACTTGAACTTTGTCTCATTCACTCTATTGCTGAGAGAGTGAGACAGAATTTGTCTTTTGGTTTAATTCTAGATCTATTTTTTTTTTTCGTTTTGCCTTGTCCATTTTCTATATTTGCCATAAAGTTGATACGTGTACAATATATGTAAATTTTGATAGAATTAAAATTAGAGATACGCATGTTGTATGCTAGAGTTTTATCTGATTATCACAACAAAAAATAATTATAAAAAAAATACATAAAATGTTTAGAGAATTTAATAATAATAATGGTATTGAGAAACTGATTTACTCTTTTATTTGTTTGAAATTTGTAGAACAGCTGATTTTTTTTTCAAGATTTCCGGCTTGTGCCGTGATTTAAGTACACGGACACCCTTTCAGATTAGTATACCTGAATCTTCTAACCCTTTGATAGACAGATAGTAACTATTTATTGCGCTCACCAGAAAAGAAAGAAAAAAAATAATCTTAGGAGCTAGTGCCACAAGTGGCGCGCTTATCGTTAAAAGTGATCTCTTCCAGGCATACAAGAATGGAAAACGTTACTGGATAATAGGCGAGAGCAGAAAATTAAACTATTAAAAATAATACATTTTTTTTTTTTTTTTTTTTTTTTATAACTAATAGGCTTGCGTTTGACCGCCATCTCACCTGATGATAAGCGAAGATGCGGCCTACGGTGGAGCACGCTCGCCTAGAAGAAACCGATTCACTCGCGACTTGAAGGCACCCAGATTGTATTTATCGGGGAACACCCACTCGGGCAGCAAATTCCATTCTCTAGCGGTTCGCACAATGAAGGTAGATTCGAACCGCTTAGTTCGAGCTTTTGGAATATCGACCATGAAGCGGTGTCGCTTTTTAGAGCTCCTGGCTGTCCGATAGTAGAATGGGCAAGCTGGAATTAGGTCATGTAGATCTGAAGCGCACTCGCCAAAGTGTATCCGGTAGAAAACCGACAGAGAAGCGACTTTGCGACGATGTTCAAGGCTTAGGAACTTTTTTCGAACAAGCGCATCATCGCTAATAAGTCTCTTAGCTCGTTTCTCGATGGATTCCAACGCCTCAAGCTGGTACTTGGCCGATCCGTCCCAAAGGTGCGAACAGTACTCCATGCATGACCGACCTTGTGCTTGGTATAATGTAAGCAACTGTTCCGGCGTGAAGTACCGTCGCACCTTCGAAAGGATACCCAGCTTTTTGGCCGCCATTTGGGCTTTTGACTCAATATAGCAGCCAAAGTTGAGGGTCGGGGACAGAGTAACACCTAAAAGCTCAAGACTGTCACAAATTGGAACGGATACACTTTGGAAAGTAGGTGTCAGATCAAATGGCCTCTTTTTGGCGGAGAACAGACACGCCTGGGTCTTAGCTGCATTGAACTTGACCAGATTGGCATCGCCCCAGTCGGAGACTGCCTTGAGGGACAAGTTCATGCGCTCGACCATAGCCTCTCTAAGAGACCGGATTTCCGGTCCACTAGTACGTGCACTGGACATATAGCTCTCTACAACAGTGCTGTCATCTGCATACCCAAAGGTGCCGGGCTTAAGCAGGTCGTTAATATGCAGCAGGAAGAGAGTCGCGGAGAGCACCGACCCCTGGGGAACACCGGCATTAATAGCCTTACAATCCGAAGAACAGCCGTCAACGACCACTCGGATCGATCGGTCCCGCAGAAAGTCCGATATCCAGGCAATGAAACCAGAAGACAGACCGAACGAGGAGAGCTTGCCAATAAGGCTGTCATGCCAAACCCTGTCGAAAGCCTTCGAGATGTCAAGAGAAACGGCAAGCGCTTCCCCGTGTTTCTCTATGGCTTCACTCCAGATGTGAATAGCATACGCTAGAAGATCCCCAGTGGACCGGTTTCGGCGGAACCCGTATTGCCGGTCACTGAGGAGATCATTAGCTTCTAGGTATGCCAGGAGCCTGTGGTTGAGGACACGTTCCATAGTCTTACAGAGTATGGACGTGACCGAGATTGGCCTGTAGTTGACAGGGTCAGCACGACTACCCTTTTTAGGCACAGGTTGCACGTTAGCAAGCTTCCACGATTTCGGTACTTGACCAGTCTCTAAAGAGAGGCGAAAAAGGCGCGTCAAAACCGGAGACAACTCAGGCGCACAAGTCCTCAGAACAATGGCTGGAATACCGTCTGGTCCACTGGCTTTATTCACGTCAAGATTGCGTAGCATTTTATGAACCTCAACCTGGCGAATACGGATGTCAGACATAATTGTCGTACTGCCAGGTGGAGTTGGAGGTATCGCGCTACCAGCATCTAGACGCGAAGACTCTGCAAACAGAGAAGCAAACAAGTTTGCCTTCTCTTCAGCAGTATGAGCCAGGGTCCCGTCAGGTTTCAGCAGAGGAGGGAGTGAGGGGCGGCAGAAGTTCGTCTCGACAGATTTAGCTAGGGTCCAAAACGCTTTACTACCCGCAGGGTACGAAGCCAGTTTGTTCCCTATTCGACTAATGTGGTCGAAACGAGCCCTCTGCAGAACCTTTTTGCAGGACTTGGCTGCCTTGTTATACGCTTTCTTCTTCTGACACGTGTCCCTCGCCTTACGGTTTCGAGCGTCGACCCAGGCTAGGTAAGCCTCATGTTTCAGCGCTTCAGCGCAAACAAAGTAAAACAATATAGTAAGCATATAGTAAGTATGTAAAACGTTTATGAACTATTTAGCGATGATAGCTCAGTGGTTAGCGCGGTTGGTTCGCATGCCGAAGGGCGTGGGTTCAAACCCCAACAATGAGCTTGAGCTGCCGGTGAAGGAAAACATCGTGAGGAAACCATAGCGTGGCGGTAGGGTACTTTCTAGTACTCGGCTGGCTCAAGTTGAAAACCTACCGCCAAGCATCTAACGGTGAGTTCCGGTAGCCTCACATGAGAGCCAGTTCCATCTTAGAACACACCGTCACTTAACATCAGGTGAGCTGTGGTCAAAACACATGTCAGCCATAAAAAATACTATTAACAGAATGACGTGATGTATAGGAGACCAGATGTAGCCCACAGCTTTGCTCGCTAATTAAAATAAGGACATATTTACCTACTAGCTGCGCCCCGCGGTTTTACCCGCGTGGTGATGGATGATGATGAAAAGTATCCTATGTTTTATTCCAGGGCCTAAAGTATCTACATGCAAAATTTCATCCAGATCTGTTCAGCCGTTCTGGCGTGATTGAGTAACAAACATCCATCCAAACATCCATCCATTTATAATATTAGTGGGATATTAAAATGTGCCGTGGTGGTGCCGGCGTAAGAATAGTACCCCACCTTCTCTACCCGTGGTTGCCGTAAGAGTCGGCTAAGGGATGTAATCCGGAAGATGGGCAGCAGCGTCTTCCTTGAACAATCACACCTAACTGCGCTCGCCAACCCGCCTGCCAAGCGTGGCGAGTATTGGCAAAACCCTCCCAGGAGGAGGCCTATGTCCAGCAGTGGACATCCTATGGCTGATAATGTAATGTAAAAATGTAATGTATTAAAATAAGGCCCTATGATGAAGGCGATTCAGTAACAATGTACAACGCCATCTATCGAGGTTAGTTTAAACTTCCATTACAGGCTAAGTGTGTTTACCATCTTCGACCACACCGTACTTAACTGAGCTATGGTAAAACACCGAGCCTGTCAATATTAAAACAAAAAAAATCCTAAACTTAAAACAAACAAAAAAAAACAAAAGAAACTTTAATATTGAATTTCACGCTTCTTCCTTCAAGTGACGAACTTCTCATACAATTTTTTTTTTTAATAATTCATCCACTTTGAGGTAAATTTTTGAAATACGCTGATATACTAACGTGTACATTTATTTCTAACCAGAAACTTACGTAGGTATATAAAATTTTGTGCTTCTTTGAAAATGATGGACTTTCATACAACAGTTCATCCTTTATTTAGGGGTGAAATTTCTAAAAATCCTTAGTTGATGCTTACAGTAATAAAAGACAACAACTGCCAAAATTTGAAGCCTGTAGCCCCATCGGCTTAAGCTCTACGTTGATGAATCAGTCCGCCACTCAGGACAAGTAATTATATATGTATAGATTCAAAATCCGTAGCCCAGCCAGTGCTAACTCCAAACGCATTTCAGGTCCCTCAACTTATTCGTGAATGTTTCAAGTTACGTCTACTGCTAACCCAACTTACTCTTACACTTGATCGAGGGAACCACTAACGTATTTCCAGACAAAATAATCCATTGCCAGAGACTTTCTGTTACAGCCACGTTTACAAATAAATTGGTCTTAATATCGATTGTTTCTACAGCGCATGCGAAAGCTTCTAATTTGTTCATACATCCAGTCTGTTCTAGTCTCTTAAGGCGATCGCAACCGCTATAAAAACTGACAGTGCCAAAAAAACAAAAAAATATATATTAAAAAAACTGTTATTTTTTTCGAAAAATTACTTAACAGTTTGTCGTACTGTCTCATTTTGCCGTAAAAATGTTCGCCACCTCGCCGTAATTACACACGTTTTGCTACGGTTATTTGTAATTTGTAATTTTTTTGATTGTGAAGTGATATAAAAACAGTTAAAACGGCTTCATTAAGGAGATACGCGTTTAATAACCCAATGTATTTAACGGCTTACGCCGTATTCTCGAATAAAAGGCTGCAGTCAACGGAGTCCGAAGACTTGTTTCTCTCCCTGCCTCCAGACATCCCGGACTCATGTCTCTGCCAAGAGAATTTACTTTTAACGAGGTTAGTGGCATAAGTTTTTAATTCTTACACGACTGCCCAATAATGTTGAGTTCATGTATATATTTTTTTTATGGCTGACAGGCTTGGTGTTTGACCACAATTCACCTGATGTTAAGTGACGGTGTGGTCGAAGATGGTAAAGCACACCTAGCCTGGAATAGAACTCGGTGTCAAGTGAGGCTGCCGGAACACACCGTTAGATGCTTGGCGGCAGATTTTCAAGTTGAGGTTGGTAGCTAGCCAGCCGTGTACTAGAAAGTACCCTACCACCACGCTATGGTTTCCTCACGATGTTTTCCTTCACCGGCAGCTCAAGGTCATTGTTGGGGTTTGAACCCAGGCCCTTCGGCATGCGAACCGACCACGCTAAACACTGAGCTATCATCGCTACAAATGTATAGATGAGTCATTAGTGAGTGGGTTTCTTTAGTAGTAGTAGTTAGTTTAAAAGTTATGACGGATCATAACTTTTAAACTCCTAAACAGATTTGGATGTATGGGATATCGTTAGAATCCTTACATCATTCCGAGCGACACTATGATTATTTTTTGAAAATTATTTATTAGTGGGTATTCGTGTTTTTAATTTAACTTCGACATTCTGTGACTTGAATTTACAGATCTGGCATATCAAGTTGTCGCAAACGTCCAAACGTGAAATATCAATCACGGAAAGTTTTAATTCATAGTTTTTTATTATTGAAAATTTGCTGGCGCTTGACCGCCATCTCGACTGATGTTGAGCGAAGATGCGGTCTACGGTGGAGCACGCTCGCCTAGAAGAAACCGATTCACTCGCGTCTTGAAGGCACCCAGATTGTATCCATCAGGGAACACTCTGGCAGCAAATTCCGTTGTTTAGCGTTTCGTACAATGAAGGTAAATAGAACCGTTTAGTTCGAATTTTTGGAATATCTATTATGAAGTCGATTTTTCACGATTCCCTTAGTAAAAGATTAAATTAAACAGATAATTGATGTATTAATTGTTTAGTAACACATCGAATAATTAAAAGGAAAAGGGTGGGCTTAAGTGCTGTTTCGGAGTCCACTCAAGTTTAAGGTCACCACAAAAATAGACAGCCTTTTATATTTGTTGGGACGGGCACCTGTCGGTACCCTAACCCATTACGTCACAGAAATTACATTTAGTTACCTAAAAATAAACCATCTTCAGGGCTACGCGGAACTGTACGCTTAGATCTTTTAAACTACGCAACGGATTTTAATGCGGTTTCCATCAATAGACAGAATGATTCAAGAGGAAGGTTTATATGTATAATACATGCATATGCACCACATTAATATCTACACTGCACCCGTGCAAAGCTGGGGCGGGTCGCTAGTCTCTACATAGTATAAAACAAAGTCGCTTCCCGCCGTCTGTACGCTTAGATCTTTCAAACTACGCAACGGATTTTAATGCGGTTTCCATCAATAGACAGAGTGATTCAAGAGGAAGGTTTATATGTATAATACATGCATATGCACCACATTAATATCTACACTGCACCCGTGCAAAGCTGGGGCGGGTCGCTAGTCTCTACATAGTATAAAACAAAGTCGCTTCCCGCCGTCTGTACGCTTAGATCTTTCAAACTACGCAACGGATTTTAATGCGGTTTCCATCAATAGACAGAGTGATTCAAGAGGAAGGTTTATATGTATAATACATGCATATGCGCCACATTAGTGTCTACATTGCACCCGTGCGAAGCCAGGCCGGGTCGCTTGTAATATATAACAAGCTGGTATAATTTCATTGTAGGTACGTGTTCACTCATTCAAACAGATACATTCCAATGCAAGGGCGTCCACAGCACGGTCTTCAGCTTGGCGACGGAAGCTTGGGCTTATTTTTTATATTGCAATTGACTTATAATACTGTTGAATAGTTTCCATAGCAAACATTCCTTGGACCTTTTTACTAGCACTGTTAGTAGTTTAAAGCGGGCTATTCGTAATATTGACTTAGTTGACATTTAAGTTATTGTATTGTTGATTTATATATCTAGTTTATCTTTGACCATGTATCAAACAACGACGAATCCTTTGTAGCTTTTAATTATAATTTTGACTGAGTTTTTAGGTTTTAATGTTTTTGACATAATGTTTTTTAATAATTTTAACATAATATTTGATTATAATGCATGCCGTCTTCGCCTATAATTGCTGTGGCACTTAACTTGACAGTACCTGGATGACCGAGCTTTGCTCGGCAAAAAACAAGGATAAAACGACGTTTTCTAATAATGAAACCTAGCTAGATCGATTTATCGCCCTCGAAACCCCCTGCATACTAAATTTCATAAAAATCGTTGGAGCCGTTTCCGAGATTCAGATTATATAGGTACTTTCTAGTACTCGGCTGGCTAGCTACCACCCTCAAGTTAAAAATCTACCGCCAAGCATCTAACGGTGTGTTCCGGCAGCCTCACTTGAGAACCAGTTCCATTCCAGGCTAGGACTGCTTTCCTATCTTCAACCACACCATCACTTAACTTCAGGTGAGCTGTGGTCAAACACCTAGCCTGTCAACAATAAAAAAAAGAGAAAAAACGCATTTTTTTTATCGTTGACATGCAGTGTTTTAAAACTCTCTTATGATATATTTCAAACGATAATACGGAATTGATTTGTAATAATAAAATATTTCGTATATCGTTGTAATTATTATTATTAATAAAAAAAATACGCTGATTTTTAACACTGTATTATTGACGTAACGCTCGTGAAGCTGCCCTAGTTAGTGCTGCAGCTGGGAATCAGGTCAGCGGGGCATTGGCCTTCGCTTGCAGCGGCCAATGCAATGCGGCCAACTTAGCTACCTATATTTGCAGGGTGTAAAGTACCTATCTATGTATATGCTATATTTTTTTTAATTTCTGCGTTGAGTTTAGAATTGGGTTCAAAGAGAATTTAAACGAATTGTGTGAGTAACAAAAAAGGCAATCCGTCATGGAACTTGCGCTATTTTATTATCTAGATTAGGTTTTTTTCATGGCTGACAGGCTAGGTGTTTTACCACAGCTCACCTGATGTTAAGTGACGGTGTGGTCTAAGATGGTAAAGCACACCTAGCCTGGAATGGAACCGGCTCTCAAGTGAGGCTGCCGGAACACACCGTTAGATGCTTGGCAGCAGATTTTCAACTTGAGGGTGGTAGCTAGCCAGCCGAGTACTAGAAAGTACCCTACCACCACGCTATGGTTTCCTCACGATGTTTTCCTTCACCGACAGCTCAAGCTCATTGTTGGGGTTTGAACCCATGCCCTTCGGCATGCGAACCTACCTCGCTAACCACTGAGCCATCATCGCTACAAAGGATAAAGGATACCTTTTATCCCGGAATAATGTTCCATAAGATACGCCTATAAGTAACAAATTATAAGTAGATACGCCTCTTAGTTCGTTTTTTTCTTGTTATTCGTTTTTCCGGGATACAAACAAATTATCCTATACGTTAATTCAGGTAATAAACCATCTGCGTGCCCAATTTTATCCAAATCCGTTCAGCCATTCTTGCGTGGTTAAGTAACAAAAATCCAAACATACAAACTTTCACATTTACAATCTGATATCTGTCAATCTGTAATTATATCAAACTGTCAATCTGACAATCTGTCAATATATGAATCTTACTGACATCTGTTACTCTGTCAATCTAGCAATCTGACATATGTCGAACTGACATCTGACAATCCGTCAATGAATAAACAAACTTTCAAATTAAATAAATAAAATGTGATGTAAAAAGTATTCTATATATTAATCCAGCTATGCGTATGCAAAATTTCATCCAAATCCGTTCAATCGTTTCTGCGCGATTGAGTAACAAACATCCAAAAATACAAACTTTCACATTTATAATAAAGTAAGTACCAATTAATACTTAATTTAGCCGCGGCACTTTGTAAACAGCGTTTGTATCGTCTATCAAAATGTTGTGGAAATTTTATATAGAGACGACGCAAATTACAATTTGTGTTTGGCATATTTCAAATTTACGAGTGTTCTAGCGGACGACTAGACGCCGTATGTAAGAAGTGGAATCATACAAATTGAATGAATGAATGAACGAATGAATAACTCTCTATTGTACACACTTAAAATTACATTTTAGCGATGATAGCTCAGTGGTGAGCGTGGTCGGTTCACATGCCGAAGGGCGTGGGTTCAAACCCCAACAATGAGCTTGAGATGCCGGTGAAGGATAACATAGTGAGGAAACCATAGCGTGGTGGTAGGGTACTTTCTAGTACTCGGCTGGCTAGCTACCACACGAGAGTTGAAAATCTGCCGCCAAGCATCTAACGGTGTGTTCCGGCAGCCTCACTTGAGAGCCAGTTCTATTCGAGGCTAGGTGTGCTTTACCATCTTCGAGTTGTGGTCAAACAGCTAGCCAGTCAGCCATAAAAAAAAAATACAGAAGAAATAAACTAGTTAATAGGTGTAACAATTGGCGACCTTATCGCTAAAAGCGATCTCTTCCAGGCAACCGTAGGATGGAAAGGATTAGAGGAAGAAAAAAACGGGGTGTGTCATGACCGAGGATATGCAAATTGTCTGCGATATCTATATAACAAAGTTATCAAGAGCACGTAGTAGCGTACTATGGTACCGCGTGGTACGGCGAACCTAATCGATTTCTCGTCACAACTCGATTCCTCCGACTTGATTCGATTTAAAGCGCAGCTGTTACATTATTCAATTCCGAATTATACGCTTTAGGAATTTTCGATTTTGTTATCCTATTTAATATTATAAATGTCAAAGTTTGTGTTTTTGGATGTTTGTAACTCAATCACGGAGAAACGGCTGAACGGTTTCGGATGAAATTTAGCACACACATAGTTTATTATAGATAAAACGACGTTTTCTGAAAATGAAACCTAGCTAGATCGATTTTTCGCCCCCGAAACCCCCTGGATACAAAATGTCACGAAAATCGTTGGAGCCGTTTCCGAGATTCAGAATATATATATATATATATATATATATATATACATATATATATATATACAAGAATTGCTCGTTTAAAGATATAGAAAATAGAATACTTTTACATCACATTTAAAAGATTATTTATTCATTGACGGATTGATAGATAGTCAGATCGATAGATTAAAAGATTGTCAGATTGACAGAATGACAGATAGATAGATATACAGATGGACAGAATAAAAGATTGACGGAAAGATAGATAGAATAGCAGATTGACAGGTCGATAGATTAAAAGATTGACAAAGTGACAGATGGACAGAATAACAGATTGACAGATAGATAAATAGATACATTGTTAATACAAAAAAATATATTTTAAAACACGAAACATTGGTTCACAAAGACGAAGAATGAAGTTAAACTTAGCAATTATACATATTTATATTTCGCTGCGAGGAATATATAATTATTAACTTGTAAATTTTGCGAAAACTGCACAAACTTTTTGTTAAATTCCACGCGGACTAAGTCGAGGGTAACAGACAAAAAAGATATCATGCATATTATAGTTTAGTCAGAACATGCATTATACTCTTTGAGCACACGTTTGAGGTCGGGGTATTGTCTGACGGTAGTGGACGGGTCGATTGGGGTCGACTGCCTCCCGCCGTTAGATAATACATAGGTATTGACTACCCAGTGACTCAGTTCGGCTTCTGATCAATCAAAATCAAAATCAAAAAGTCATTTATTCAGTTTAGGCCCTGGTAAGGCACTTATGAACGTTAAGTTACATGTTTGAATCTACTACTGGCTCGTAATTACACTTCAACTGAGAAGACTCCGGCAACAAACTCAGCAAGGCATTTTTTGTGGATCTTTCTTTTCATATTAGGTTACAGTTTACAGTTATAGATATTAATACATTATGCTTACTACAATTGTCACTTAGCCAGGGGGATGCAAGTGCAGAGAGAAGCTACTACAACAATATATTCCTGTCTTCCACGTAATGAGCCACCTTATAGTAGGCTTTGTCAATAAATATATAATAAACCAAAACTGTAATAGTTTTCGAGACAAATACAGGGCTGTTGAGACTAACCATCTAGTCTCAAAGTAATGAGCGCCAAGGCAGCGATGCCCTTTCTTTTTAATGTTTGACTGGCTAGGTGTTTGACCACAGCTCACCTAATGTTAAGTTATGGTGTGGTCGAAAATAGTAAAACATAGCTAGCCTGGAATGGTACTGGCTCTCAAGCGAGGCTGCCGGAACACACCGTTAGATGCTAGGCGGCAGATTTTCAACTTGAGGGTGGTAGCTAGCCAGCCGAGTACTAGAAAGTACCCTACTACCATGCTATGGTTTCCTCACGACGTTTTTCCTTCACCGGCAGCTCAAGCTCATTGTTGGGGTTTGAACTCACGCCCTTTGGCATGCGAACCGAACGCGCTAACCACTGAGCTGAGCCAGTTCCATTCTAGGCTAAGTGTGCTTTACCATCTTCGACCACACCGTCACTTAACATCAGGTGAGTTGTGGTCAAACACCTAGCCTGTCAGCCATAAAATAAAATGCTGTCGCCCAACTACGCTACGGAGACTTCACTTGACTATTTACTAATTTTAGAGCTTTCATCATTAATGAGTCACTATAAAATTAACTTTCGTGCGCTGGCTGACTCATCCGTGGCATATCACGGAACCTTGGTGACGTTACCGAGCTGTTACTGAAGTTAAATTTACTTAGTAAGAGTTTAAGGTTACCGCACACACAAACTGGAGAATCTATTGGCTGATTTTTGTTTTACTTATGCGAGATTACTCATATGAATTTTACTTGGTGGTAGATTTCCTAAGCAGCTGGTCGTCTAGGTAGGTAGGTACCAGATATTCTGCCGCCAAGCAGTAGTGTGTAAACATTACCGTGTTTCGGTTTAAAGGGTTCTGCAGCTAGCGAAATTACAGGGCTATTGAGATTAACCATTTAGTCTCAAAGTAATGAGCGCCAAGGCAGCGATGCCCTGGACTTTGTTTTACTACTCAATATTCTGTGTATCGCTGCAATGGTCATGGACAGGCGTTATCTCTTAACATCAGGAGAGAGTCTCTTTGAAAGTAATCCTTTTTACAAATTAAGCGAAGTACCCAGATGACCGAGCTTTGCTCGGTTTTTCATTGCCTGAAAACACGGATAAAACGACGTTTTCTTAAAATGAAACCTAGCTAGTTCGATTTATCGCCCCCCGAAACCCCCTGCATACTAAATTTCATAAAAATCATTGTATCAGTTTCCGAGATTTAGATTATATATATATTTATATATACATACAAGAATTGCTCGTTTAAACGTATCAGATTAGATAGATAAGATATACGTCAATGAGCGTGCAATTAACTGTGCGGAAGCCTTTATTCCCGGCAATCGATTCCGATTTCATTGTCAGTTAAATCGATTACGGGTATTCTCGGACGAGTTATGTAGTTATATTGCTGCTCTTTTATGGCTTCAATAATTCCACGGGATGATTAATACGGATGTCTCTTACGTAAAATATATAAGTTTTTTACAAGTATGAATTATTACATTATGCTGTCTCAGTGGGTGTGTTTTTGTTATTTTCAACCCCCGATGTCTTACTCATGTTGCAATAACATGAGTAAGATATATGATGTCCGTAAATAAATTTATGAGCTCCATGTACCATGTACCACGTACCACGTACCACATACCATGTACCACGTACCATGTACCACCTACTAAGTACCACGTACCACGTACCACATACCATGTACCACGTACCATGTACCACCTACTAAGTACCACATACCATGTACCACGTACCATGTACCACCTACTAAGTACCACGTACCACATACCATGTACCATGTACCACCTACTAAGTACCACGTACCACATACCATGTACCATGTACCACCTACTAAGTACCACGTACCACGTACCACATACCATGTACCACGTACCATGTACCACCTACTAAGTACCACGTACCACGTACCACATACCATGTACCGTGTAAGCTCCTGAAGAGGCGTACAAATTTTTTGATGACAACACAATATTGGCAGTAACTTACGTTTTTAAACAGTTTATAAATAAATAAAAAAAAAAAAAAAAAAATTGAAGTTGTTACATTAATAATAATTAAAATATAAAAAAATATACATTGTCACATAAAAATTTAAAAAATAAATTTTTAAATTATGAAAATCAAAATGTCATTAACAATAATAAAATGTCAATGGATTACAGGCTTGTATATGACATTTGTTTTCTATTTAACTCCTTATACTTAGTAATGAGGAACCAGTCTAGATCTCGCTAAGCCGCTAGGTCAACAAATAAATATAATAGGCTGTGAATTACTTCAGACTTCAGGCGCTATATTTTTCTTAATAAAAAATAAGCAGTCAAAAAATACCCCTAAAAATGAATGAATGAATAAATTTTATTTGTCTATGAGACAATAAAATTTATTCATTGTACAGGTGTTATTATTATTATTATTATTTTTTTTTTTTTTTTTTTTTATGTCTGACAGGCTAGGTGTTTGACCACAGCTCACCTGATGTTAAGTGACGGTGTGGTCGAAGATGGTAAAGCACACCTAGCCTGGAATGGAACTGGCTCTCAAGTGAGGCTGCCGGAACACACCGTTAGATGCTTGGCGGCAGATTTTTCAACTTGAGGGTGGTAGCTAGCCAGCCGAGTACTAGAAAGTACCCTACCACCACGCTATGGTTTCCTCACGATGTTTTCCTTCACCGGCAGCTCAAGCTCATTGTTGGGGTTTGAACCCACGCCCTTCGGCATGCGAACCTACCGCGCTAACCACTGAACCATCATCGCTACAAACCACAAACCATTATTAAAAATATTCTCTAGTTTCTACCCTGGAAAGATTTACAGACATGGTTATTATTTACTAAATTAATCTAATAATAGTTCCTTACAATAAAAAATGTAACGCCCCTAAAAAAAACAACCTGACTTATTTACAATTTATTTACCCCCTAAAAGGGGGAAAACCCCCAAGTTGGGAACACTGAACTAAACTCCTTTTTTTGGGCAGTCGTGTTAAAATACGCTGTTTTTTGTACACAAGTATTATCTAAGGTAATATTCTAGCAAAAGAAAACGTCTATGATCAGTTTCAGTATTATATTTCAATAACATAATCAATTCTCGTCTCGTACTGTACCTTAGGTTAGATCCAACGCACGCTCCAGTAAAAAACACTAGTCTCACTTCTCCGGGATGTCGCTAACCAAGCCAAAACAAGAATCGTCGCTTCCGTTCGGGTGGAGTCGATGATTCCTTATATCTTTTTTTGTGTTGCCAGTTAAAGAAAAAGTGCCCAGTTGTAGGAAAATATCTAACACAAGTTTGTAGAAAACGCGAGCAAAAGCGAAGGAGGTAAAAGCTTGTGATGAAATATTTATCGACAATCCAAAAGGCCTTCAATCACGAAGGTTGTCTGCGAAGGTCGCATCAAATCAGCCACGTTAAACTTAAATAATTCATGATGGCACGTAGTACGCGAACAACTACACAATTACACGATCTTCGCGTGGTGGTAGGGTACTCTCTAGTACTCGGCTGGCTAGCTACCACCCTCAAGTTGAAAATCTGCCGCCAAGCATCTGATGGTGTGTTCTGGCAGCCTAATTTAAGAGCCAGTTCAATTCCAGGCTAGGTGTGCTTTACCATCTTCGACCACACCGTCACTTAACATCAGGTGAGCTGTGGACAAAACATCTAGCCTGACCTGAGCCATAAAAAAAAATGTTGCTAAACTTAAATATTAAAGAAGAAAAAAAAAATAATCTAAGAAGAAGCCTGCAATTCGTGGATTGTGCGTGCGTGTGTATGTTTGTATATGTGTGTGAGAGGATGTGTGTGTGTGCATAAGTGTGTCTATAAATATAAACTTTCCAAGAGTTTATCTAAGTCTCCATAATAATTTTTTTGTAAACAAGATAGGATGAGACTAACTATCGAATGTCTCAAAGTAATGAGCGTCAAAGCAGCGATGCCCTGGACTTTGTTTTGTTACTCAAGGTTCTGTGTATCGCTGCTATTTAATTTATGATAATTTAATCAAGCAATTAATAAAAATACAGATTCGGTATATTGATATCGTCAGAACCACTTTTAGTAGTTATAAGAGATTTCATAGCGATTGATTAGATTAAGAGATTGAACAAATCTGTCCAAGATTGACCGATTGAACAAACTTTTTATGGCTGACAGTCTAGGTGTTTGACCACAGCTCACCTGATGTTAAATGACGGTGTGGTCGAAGATGGTAAAGCACACCTAGCCTGGAATGGAACTGATTCTCAAGTGAGGCTGCCGGAACACACCCTTAGATGCTTGGCGGCAGATTTTCAACTTGAGGGTGGTAGCTAGCCAGCCGAGTACTAGAAAGTACCCTACCACCACGCTATGGTTTCCTCACGATGTTTTCCTTCACCGGTAGCTCAAGCTCATTGTTGGGGTTTGAATCCACGCCCGAACCTACCGCACTAACCACTGAGCCATCATAGCTACAATCTATTCTCTTACATCTATTTCGCTTACAGGAGCTGTCAAAGATGGACGACACAGTGCTGGGATCGTCGGCACCGGTCCCTATCGCGCCACTGTCCTGCTCCATCGATCTACCATCCGATAACATCGCTGAGGTAAGCCAAATACGAAATTCTACATTGATAAACCACAAAAAATGTGTGTTTTTCTAAAAGTATAATGACTGTCAAACCCAGAGTTAACAAATTGAAAAAACTTGATCTATCCTAGACCCCAACGTATCTGGATGTAGTAATAACACAAAATAAAATAAGTTGACTTTTTTTTTTGAAAAAGAAATGAGGACGAACTATACGCTCTTCTGATGGTAAGAGATAACGCCTGTCCATGACCATTGCAGCGATACACAGAACTTTGATTAGCAAAACAAAGTCCAGGGCATCGCTGCCTTGGCGCTCATTACTTTGAGACTTTCGATGGTTAGTCTCAACAGTCCTGTAATTTCGCTAGCTGCAGTAAACCCAGCTTATACGTACGTGGATTGCACAGCCGATGTGACATCATTAATCTCAGTGTGTCAGTCCGACTTGCACTTGACCATTTTTGTTTTACTTATGACGAAGGCCACCGGATGTGGCCAAAACTATAGTCGGAGTATGCGATATAATTAACCGTAAATAATCCCGCATATTTGCCGTGGTGGTGCCGGCGTAAGAATAGTACCCCACCCTCTCTACCCGTGATTGCCGTAAGAGTCGGCTAAGGGATGTAATCCGGAAGATGGGCAGCAGCGTCTTCCTTGAACAATCACACCTAACTGCGCTCGCCAACCCGCCTGCCAAGCGTGGCGAGTATTGGCAAAACCCCCCTAGGAGGAGGGCTATGTCCAGCAGTGGACGTCTTAAGGCTGATGATGTGAATCCCACATAAGTAAAACAAAAATGTGTCAAAACCACGTCTGTTTTCACTGCACTTGACCAATTTTTATGTCATTATTGCAGGCGGCCCTGTCTCCAGAAAAGGCAGGCTCGCTTCTGTCGGTGCAGTCGGCGCCGGAGCGCCCCCCCAGCCTGCTACTCGAGCTGCCGCTAGCCACGGTATGTCGCAACTGTTTTATCAATGTGTCGTTTCATCATCATCATCATCATCATCATCATCATCTCAGCCGTAGGACGTCCACTGCTGGACATAGGCCTCCCCCATTTACTTCCATAAAGACCGGTTGGAAGCGGCTCACATCCAGCGCGTTCCTGCGGTCTTTATGAGGTCGTATGTCCACCTTGTGGGTGGACGTCCTACGCTGCGCTTGCCGGTCCGTGGTCTCCACCCCAGAACTTTGCAGCCCCATCGGCCATCAGTTCTGCGTGCTATGTGCCCTGCCCACTGCCACTTCAACTTGCTAATCCGTTGTGTTAGATCTACGCCAAGTTAATCAAGGTTAGCAAATGGCTGATATAATGTGTTTCTACAGCAAGTGGGCGCGTACTTATCCGCCATGTCCCCCACCGAGCAGGAGGAGGACTCGCTGTTGACGCTGTCCTCGGTGACGGCGCGGCCGCTGCTCGCCGCCAGCCGGCGCCTCCGGCCCGCCACGCACTCCACCGAGTGAGATCCTTGCACTATAACTAGCTAGCATCAGTCCCGCCACAGAATTGAAATGGGAGCACACGGGAAGCACCAGCTTTCAAATAAAAAAAGCATCATCTAAATCGGTTCACCCAGTCGAAAGTTCAGAGGTAACAAACATAAAAAAACCAGTCGAATTGATAACACCCTCCTTTTTTGAAGTCTGTTTAAAAAAAAAGAAATGAGAGTGGGTTTTTTTTGTGTAAAAGTTATGAGACGAACTAGACGCTCTTCTAACGATAAGAATAACACCTGTCCATGACCATTACAGCGATATACAGAACTTTAAGTAGAAAACAAAGTCCAGGGCGTCGCTACTTTCGCGATCATTACTTTGAGTCTTTAGATGGTTAATCTCAACAGCCCTGTAATTTCAGTTAATGTTCACAAGCTTGGTGTTTGACCGTAGCTTATCTGATGTTAAGTGACGGTGTGGTCGAATATGGTAAAGCACACCTAGCCTGGAATGGAGCTGGCTCTCAAGTGAGGCTGCCAAAACACAACGTTAAGTGCTTAGCGGCAGATTATTCAACTTGAGAGTGGTAGATACATCAAATGAGCTGTGGTCAAACACCTGGACTGGCAATCATAAAAAAATTGTCAATAGATACATATAACTACTAAGTATTATTAACAATAAAATTTCCTTTAGGCAATCTTTGCTCGGACAAAAGCAAATCTCATACGCGGAAGTATTCTGAGAACTGTTTATTTATAGCAGTAACGCGCCCCCCGACGGTGGGTACGGCTGGGTGGTGGTGTTCGGAGCATTCATGGTGCAGTTCTGGGTGGCAGGCCTGTTCAAGTCTTACGGCGTGCTGTACGTGGAGATCATGGAAAGTTTCCCCGACTCCTCAGCGAGCATGGCTTCTTGGATCCCGGCTGCGCTTTCCACGCTGTGTCTGGCACTTGGTAAGTTATGTTTAGTAAGTTTTTAATACCTACGGATAAGTCCGTGTTTGACCACCATCTCGCCTGATGGTAAGCCATAATGTGGTAGAAGATAAAGCACGCAGACTTAGAAGATACCTATTCACTCTGGCTTTGAAAAGATCTAGATTATATCTCTAAGGAAACAAGGAAGCAGCTTGTTCCATTCCTTGGCCGGACGGATGAGAAACGTAGAGTCAAAACGTTTGGTACCCAAGGAAGTCCCACTATGTATGGGTGGTAGTGGACCGTCGCACTACTTGTCCTGTAGAAAAAGAGGATGGAAGTACAAGGTTGTACAACTCAGCAACAGATTCTCTGAAATTAATCCTGTAGAAAATTTAAAGACAGGTGTTCAAGTTCGGCGTTTAATACATTGTTTTATGCCACAGGTGGCAATCAAACAGACGGGTTGCCTGATGGTAAGCAACACCACCAGTCCACCATCGCCAATGGATATCTGCAGTGTTCGTAAAGTTTTGGTTGCCTTGCTGGGAGACCGTCTGTCTTCCAATTTGGGTTCGATACCCGCGGTACGCACCTCTGTCTATTCTAAGTTATGTATTACCGATAACTTCAAACGGTAAAGGAAAACTTTCTGAGGACACTTACTTGTCTGGGAGATCTTAAAAAAAACGGGCAAGTGCGAGTCGGACTCGCACACCGAGGGTTCCGTACAAACCTGTAGGAATATAAGAAAATGTTTTTTTTTTTATTATGGTAATTTATGCTTTTCGTAATGTTTCCTTTATCTGTGCTATAAGACGTTGCTTCGTACCAAATTTCAAGATTCCGAGTTCACGGGAAGTACTCTTTAGTTTTTGATTCCCTTGCGAGTGTCGAAAATTTGCAGCATAAACGGCTGTATCTTTTGATTGCGTTGACTTAGAAGTTTGATTTTTTCACAGCCCCAATGGACAGTAGGATTGAGTATTTGATATGAATTTCAGCTTGATACCTCCACGCGTTGCTGAGAAAAAGGGTCTCGACAGACTGACAGACGGACAACAAAGTGATCCTATAAGGGTTCCGTTTTTTCCTTTTGAGGTACGGAACCCTAAAAATAAAGTTCTCGAAGATGTGTGCAGTCTGCCAACCCACAATGAAAAAAAGCCAGCGGCCAGCAGTGGGACAGCTTATGGAATCATGCCTGACTCGGAAATATTTTGTATAATTCCAGCTCCGCTGTCGTCTGCACTCTGCGAGAAGTATTCGTGTCGTACTGTGGTGTTCATAGGCGGGTTATTCTGCGCAGCCGGACTCATGCTGTCATTTTTCAGCAGGGGATTACTGCACTTGCTACTGAGTTTCGGAGTCATGACAGGTAATAAATAAAAAACTATTTTTTAAAACAAGCTTTTATCTAAGACATTGAACTACAAAGTTTAAACATAAATTCTAGTAAGCATTTATTGTGACATATTATTCAGCGATGATAGCTGAGTGGTTAGCGTGGTCGGTTCGCATGCCGAAGGGCGTGGGTTCAAACCCCAACTATGAGCTTGAGCTGTCGGCGAAGGAAAAACATCGTGAGGAAACCATAGCGTGGTGGTAGGGTACTTTCTAGTACTCAGCTGGCTAGCTACCACCCTGAAGTTGAAAATCTGCCGCCTAGCATCTAACGGTGTGTTCCGGCAGCCTCATTTGAGAGCCAGTTCCATTCCAGGCTAGGTGTGCTTTACCATCTTCGACCACACCGTCACTTAACATCAGGTGAGTTGTGGTCAAACACCAAGTCTGTCAGTCATAAAAACAAAAAAAAAACACACCTAACTGCGCTCGCCAACCCGCCTGCCAAGCGTGGCGAGTATTGGCAAAACCCCTCCAGGAGGAGGTCTATGTCCAGCAGTGGACGTCCTTTGGCTGATGATGTGTGTGTGATGTGATTAACTCTGTTACTAAGGTTGAGTACAGCTTATAAGATCATCATCTCAGCCGTAGGACGTCCACTGTAGGACATAGGCCTCCCCATTGACTTCCATAAAGGCCGGTTAGAAGCGGTTCGCATCCAGCGGGTTCCTGCGGTCTTTATTAGGTCGTCTGTCCACCTTGTGGGTGGACGCCCTACGCTGCGCTTGCCGGTCCGTGGTCTCCACTCCAGAACTTTGCAGCCCCATCGGCCATCAGTTCTGCGTGCTATGTGCCCTGCCTACTGCCACTTCAACTTGCAAAGATAACTTATAAGATCACTTATTATTTTCAATAACATTATTTTTATGTTTCAGGTATCGGTGGTGGATTATCGACAACACCGGGAATTGTCATAGTTTCACAGTATTTCGACAAACACAGGTACGAGAAGTGAATAACGTGTTTCACTCGAAATCTTTATTTAACAACAGATGTCACTGTGCCACGCGTTAAACTTTGGTATATTATTGAACACACTACAACACTAGATGGCATCACATTGTAGGCTGAATCACACGAAATCGATTTAAGGATTTTAATATATTAACGTTACCGTCACAGTACATTCACGAAAATATTATGTTAGTACGAAAAAATTTAAATTCATTTGAAATTAACAGTAGCCGCCATAACTTAAGCACAAGAAATAAAGATAAAATTGTGACACCTAGATTCAGGTTATCTAAAGCTAATAAGTATTTTCTCGTTCTATAATAAAATCCCACTTGAGGTAACCAAAATGTCCTATAATAAATTCAAAGATTTTATAAAGCAGAGGTTAATTGACAAAGCCTACTATGAGGTGGCTCATTACGTGGAAGACAGGAATATATGGTTGTAGTAGCTTCTCTCTGCACTTGCATCCCCCTGGCTAAGTGACAATTGTAGTAAGCATAATGTATTAATATTTATAACTGTAAACTGTAACCTAATATGAAAAGAAAGCTACCGCATAGAAAGGCAAAATATTTAAATAAGTTGTTAATGGTACTTCTGTCTTTTTTAGGGCTCTAGCGAACGGCATATGCGTGAGCGGCACGGCAGCTGGCAGTTTCGTGTTTCCGATGTTGATAGAAAAACTTGTGGATATGTACGGACTTCATGGAACAGTGCTGCTTCTAGGTAAATTAAATAAACTATTATAAATATATGTCGGATAATAGGGGGGGCTGAAATACTGACGAGTATTTCAGCCCCCCCTAGTCCGACATAGTGTGGGCGTATAGCTAGGGTAATCGAGCAAAGAGAAACGGCGAATACACAATAATCACAATTTATTACTTTTAACAATTTAAACACTGGGCAAACGAAACCAGTAACAATTCCTTTTGTGGAGGAACCGATTTCTACGATCTCCAAATGGTAAGTGGTCTCCATCTAGCGAGCGGCCCCCCACCGGCTATGCTCTGTTGTAGCACGAAGTTAGTCGATAAATCGTCATTGCGACGGTGCTGCCATCTCTCGGAACTCGTGCCGCGTTTCGTTTCACGTCCATGATAATGACCGTCTCCGACATATATTATATCGCCTATGCTATGTTCATGGCGATAAATTTACAGGAAAGTTAAAAATTCTGGAGTCACCCTCTCTGGATATGTTAAAAACTTTTTCTATGGAACAACTTTTTAGCGGAGATAGTTCAGTGGTTAGCGCGGTTAGTTCACACATCGAAAGGCGTGGGTTTAAACAACAATGATCTTTAGCTGCCGGTGAAGGAAAACATTGTGAGGAAACCTTAGTGGTAAGGTATTTTTAGTAGGTACTACAACTGGTTAGCTACCATATAAATCTGTCGCCAATCCGGCTTCAATTGAGAGATAATTCCATTTGACAGTCCCGTTGGCTCATTAGTAGTATATTTGCTTTAAAAGCTGTAAGGCGTGCGTTTGAATTCCACCCAAGACAAACATTTTGTGATATAAACAAATGTTTGTTCTGTGTCTGGGTGTTCTGTTTGTGATACTAGCTGCGCCCCGCGGTTTTACTCGCGTGGTGATGGTCGATGATGATGATGATGATGAAAAGTATCCTATGTTTTATTCCAGAGCCTAAAGTGTCTACATGCAAAATTTCATCCAGATCCGTTCAGCCGTTCTGGCGTGATTGAGTAACAAACATCCAGCCATCCAAACTTTCACATTTATAATATTAATGGGATAAGTATGAATTTACAAAAAAAAACTACGATATTTATTTATTTCAGGCCATGTGTTTTACCATCTTCGATTACATCATTATTTAACATCCGGCGATCTTTGGTCAAACACCTAGCCTTAAAAAGAACAGCTGATTTTTTTGTGATTTCAGAGTTGTGCTTATAGATAAATAAAATAAAACTTTGTCCTGAACTTTTTAAATATGGCTATATGTCCACTCCAGGGGGTGGAATGCTGCACGTGTGCGTGTCGGCGACGCTGTACCGGCCCGCGCCCGTGCCAGGCTCGGGGGGTGATCGCTCCCCCCCTACCACCACCACGACGGAACACAGCACTCTATTACAAGACATCCAAGAAGGTACGCGACCAACGCGCCTCATGAAATCTTGATTTAGCGCGTACCCAAAATGGTCTATATCGACTACAACACGGGGTCCATGAAACAGAAAAATTAGGGGTCCGTAGTAAACGCCGTGGTGGTGCCGGCGTAAGAATAGCACCCCACCCTCTCTACCCGTGGTTGCCGTAAGAGTCGGCTAAGGGATGTAATCCGGAAGATGGGCAGCAGCGTCTTCCTTGAACAATCACACCTAACTGCGCTCGCCAACCCGCCTGCCAAGCGTGGAGAGCATTGGCAAAACCCCCCCAGGAGGAGGCCTATGTCCAGCAGTGGACGACCTTTGGCTGATGATGTGATGTGATGCGGAGATGTAAACGCGGGTCTACAGTAGTGAATTTCATTTAAGCAGGTTGTAACTTTGATTTTGACTTTTCATTGATGGAATACACACAGTTGATGAAAACGCGACAAACAGACCTACGACGTACTATGGTGTGATCTAGTACTTATATACTTGGCGGTAGGGTCGTCTAGATATTCTGCCGCCAAGCAGTAGTGTGTCAACATCACCGTGTTCCAGTTTGAAGGGTACTGCAGCTAGCGAAATTAAGTGTTAAAACTAACCATCGAGTCTCAAAGTAATGAGAAGCCCTGGATTTCAAAATCAACATCATCTAAATCAAAAAGTCATTTATTCAGTTCAGGCCCTGGTAAGGCACTTATGAACGTTAAGTTACATGTTTGAATCTACCACCGGCTCGTAATTACACTTCAACTGAGAAGACTCCGGCAACAAACTCGGCAAAGCATTTTTTTGTGGATCTTTCTTTTCGTGTTAGGTTACAGTTTACAGTTATAGATATTAATACATTATGCTTACTACAATTGTCCTTAGCCAGGGGGATGCAAGTGCAGAGAGAAGCTACTACAACCTTATATTCCTGTCTTCCTTTTGATTTATTACTCAAAGTTCTGTGTATCGCTGCAATTGTCATAGACAGGCGTTATCTATTGCCATCAGGAGCGGGATTCCTCTTATTACTTTACCATAGGTAGAACGTAGCATCAGATATTGATAACAAACATAATCGTACAAAGTCTTGTTCATTGTTGCCGCGAACAGGCTTACGATTTGTCACTGGTAACGATCGTTTTTCTCTTCTTACAGTTAAAGCAGAGACACCGCAAGTGAAGGACAACCGTTTAGCGTTACTATTCAAACGTGACACAGAACTGGCTTTACAGCAACACTCGCTGCTGATCGAGGATGCCAAACGAAACGCTCGTCTACACGAATTTATGCATCAGGTAACTAAAAACGTGGATTGCCAGAAAATTTCGTGCTATATGCTTTAGGATAATAAATAAATAATATTATTTTATTTATATTTATATTTATTTTATTTATATTTATATGCTTTAGGACGACGTCCCATGCGCAGAGCTGCTTCAGTAGTCACAGGTCGTGCCTTTGCCCTGTAATCTCTTTTAACAGGTAGCCCTGTTCATCCATTACGAGTCTAAGTATGTACCACCGTATACCAGATATTCAGCCGCTAAATAGTGGTTTGTGAACAGCGTTGCCAGACGTCCCGATTTTGGCGGGACGTCCCGATTTTTAAACCAAAATTAAATGTCCCGCGCGGGACAGGCTCAGTCCCGCTTTTCGGGAATAACTCGCTCGTGCGTGCAGCGTGCTGAGGCAGCGCGGGCGGCACAGACAAGCGTGGACTGGCCGCCCGCCCGGCGCGTCGTGAAAAGCGCGCGGGAGAGAGAGGGGTTCGTCACGATAGGGCAAATCTGATTTAAAATATCATATTTTTATTAAAATACATTTTCTATGGCTATTTTTGCTATCTATTGTCACGTAAACGTAATTTGAACTCAAATAAAAAGATAAATATTTAAAAACTTCTGATTATATACGTTTTTTTACTATGTCCCGCTTTCGACGGGAAATTACAGCATCAAATGTGTCAAAGTAATAAGCTTCAAAGCACCGATTCCCCGTTTTGCTTCTCAAACACATGATCTGAGTTCTCAAAGCTCTACGTATCGCTGCAATGGTCAAAAAATAAAGACCAACTAGTAACGCCGTCGCACCGGCTCGTCAAGTTGGAGAGGTCGGTGTACATTCTGGGGCCCGCGGTCTACAACCGCGTACCCGACTCCGTCCGGGATGCACCGCGCCACCGCGTGAGATTTGGTTTTATAACTTAGACGATTACATTAAATTGTAATTTTTTAGGGTTCCGTACCCAAAGGATAAAACGGACCCTAATAGACTCCGCTGTCCGTACGTCCGTCTGTCTGTCTGTCACCAGGCTGTATCTCATGAACCGTGATAGTTAGACAGTTGAAATTTTCACAGATGATGTATTTTTGTTGCCGCTGTAACAAAAAATACTAAAAAACAGAATAAAATAAATATTTAAGGGGGCTCCCATAAAACAAATGTGATTTTTTTGCCGTTTTTTATAGATAATGCTACGGAACCCTTCGTGCGCGAGTTCGACACGCACTTGTTTATGTAAAAGTAATGAGACGAACGAGACGCTCTCCTGATAGAGATAACACCTGTCCATGGCCATTGCAGCGATACACAGAGTTATGACTAGTAAAACAAAGTCCAGGGCATCGCTGCTTTAGCGCTCATTACTTTGAGACTTTCGATGGTTAGCCGTAACAACCCTGTAATTTCCCGTCAAAGCGGAACACAATGATGTTTACACACTACTGCTTGGCGGCTGAATATCTGGTACTACGACGGTACTTACCTAGACGACCTCCTGATAAGATCTACCACCAAGTAAATGCCATATCATTATACTGACATGTTTTATTGTTTTGTACAGGCTCGCGCTCCTTTGCAGTGTCAGCTCTCTGACTCCGAAGATTCTGAGGGACTGGACGTGCTCGGTGTTGTGGGTGAGTACATTCTTTCTTACTGCACTGTGGTATTGAATTATATACTTCAAATCAACATAGCTTTAATTATATTACAAGAATTCTCAGTAGGGTTCCCTTTGTCGAAATACTCTTGAAATACATACAAAAATCCCACTAATATTATAAATGTGAAAGTTTATCTATCAAACTTTGAGCTGATTCAACTTTTAGAGTGAAAATATGTAATTGATGACGTTTCCATATTGCAGGGTTGCCTCGCGAAGTGGCGCGACTGCGGCTTCGTCCGACGCGTTCCTCCTCCCTCCTCCATTCGGTGGAGGATCTCTCCACCGACAGCACCTGCGTCTACAAGGCCAGCCGGAGGAAAATCAGCCGGTAAGAGTTGCCAGGACCATTATATCTAGCCTATGTTGCTGGGTTTTCGATTTCACCTAATATGAAAAGAAAGATCCACAAAAAAAAATCCTTGCTGAGTTTCTTGCCGGAGTCTTCTCAGTTGAAGTGTAATTACGAGCCGGCGGTAGATTCAAACATGTAACTTAACGTTCATAAGTGCCTTACCAGGGCCTAAACTGAATAAATCACTTTTTGATTTTGTTTTTTTTTTAAAGAAAAATACTGTTACAAAACCATTAAATATGATTGCGACATTGTTAAAATAGATGAAGCCTTTCGACATCAAAATAACTTCGGTATACGTTGTTTTATTCATAACAATGTAAATTGTTTTATTATCTTACATTTTACTAAACATGTTTCTTCTAAATTGTTGTTTTTTTTAGACTTTGGTTCCGATTAAACTTACTTTATATGTATTTATATGCATATTTGACCTATTTACACGGCTATCACTCGGTCCTACCTATCGTGTAAGTCCGGGGTATTACTGTATTAAAAAATGAGTATCGTTTTAATCTGACACAAATGTTTCTCTGTGCACATAGGTCTTTGTACATCCGTCCACCGTTGCCAGCACGCCTGATCCAAGAAAAACTTGAGCTAGAACTGGCGGCGAAGCAGCTGCACCAGGAGAAACCACCCGAGCAAGTCGAGGTGGTCACGAAACGAAGCTGCGTTGACAAGATATCTAGGCAAGTAGACCAGGAAGATAAAGTTGATTGAGTTTTTAAAGTTATTCTACATTTTCCTTTTTACTTCAAGATAAGTAGAACATACTTTGATATAACATACAATAACACCCACGCCTCGTTGACAGTCTGAACTTTTTTACTTTGCTTTTTCATCATCATCATTTCAGCCGTAGGACGTCTACCATTGACTTCCATAAAGACCAGTTGGGAGCGGCTCGCATCCAGCGCGTTCCTGCGGTCTTTATGAGGTCGTCTGTCCACCTTGTGGGTGGACGCCCTACGCTGCGCTTGCCGGTCCGTGGTCTCCACTCCAGAACTTTGCAGCCCCATCGGCCATCAGTTCTGCCTGCTATCTTAAATTCTAAAAAGATCGTTTTCTTGCAGATATTTGGACGTTTCGCTGCTGAAGTCATGGCGGTTCGGTCTGCTATGCGCCTCGGTGGCCCTAATGTCATGTGGGTCACCGTACGCGCTCTACTATCTGCCGGCTTATGCTGTCTCAGCGGGGTACAGCAAGACGCATGCGGGTAAAACACAATCCCAACACAACCCTCTCCATAATTTAATTGACAAAAGTAATTGCACTTGTGGTGTAGCTTGGCTAAGTATTTTTCAACGATCACCAATATTAAGCAACATACGATCCGGTTAGTCTTTTTTGACAGGCTAGGTGTTTGACCACAGCTCACTTGATTTTAAGTGACGGAGTAGTCGAAGATGGTTATGACACTTAGCCTGGAATGGAACTAGCTCTCGTCAAGTGTCACAATACATAATAGTAATGACTATTCTACTTATGACTTGACACCTGGTTCTGCGAACTGAACAAACTTTTTGCTAAATTCTATACGGGCAAAGTCGTGGGTAACAGCTAGTAAATTAAGTAATTTAAAAAGGATCCTCCATGTTTTTATCACTACATATTATAAAGCAAAGTCGTCCACCGCGTGTGTCTGTTCGCGATAAACTTAGAAACTACTGAATGGATTATCATGCTAGTTTCACCAATAGATAGAGTGATTCGTGAGGAAAGTTTAGGTATAAAATTAGGTTTTGTGTAAATTGGTTGAAATATGATGATAATTGTTGTAAGTGTCGAATAAAGTCGAGCCACCTGGGAGCGTTCATCGAAAACGCTGCCTAATCCCTTTGAGATATAACAAAACAATGCATGATGGGATATTCCTCTTATAAAATTCTACAAAAAAGTTCGCGGTGGCATATATCTACCTTTTAAGGTGTTTTTCAAAAGCAAAAGCAAGGTGTTTTTAATAAAATACTCATGTACAATAAGTTGCCAGTTGATTTAAGAAATTTACCAATGCCTGATTTCAAACGAAAAATTAAAAACTTTTTCCTCCGGAACGCATTTTATAAGCTTAATGACTTTATGAAGGTTAATTGGAATAAACAATCGTTTGCATGTGATGTTGAATAATGTAATTTGTAATGTTTTTCTTAATTTATTATCTAATTAATTAATTGATCCAATATGACATTCACTAGATATTTTATGACATTTTAATTTTAATTTTATTTGATTAATAGCATTATATTTTTTAACTGTATTGAATTGACGTACCTAGTATAACGAAACTCTGTTATAAGGCGAATAAATAATCTGAATCTGAATCTGATAGCTTACTATACCCATTCTTATTACCCGTGCGAAGCCGGGGCGGGTCGCTAGTATCATCGTCATAATATATTATAAAGTGTTGTTTATTATTTATATAAATAGAATACAAGAACGTATCATTGCCAATGCAAACATACATATAACTGTGGCTATTTTATTAGGTCGTCTGGTGGCCATAAGCGCAGTCCTGGACCTGATCGGGCGTTTAGGCCTCGGCTGGCCCAGGACTAATATAAGGATAGCTTACTATACCCATTCTTATTACCCGTGCGAAGCCGGGGCGGGTCGCTAGTATCATCGTCATAATATATTATAAAGTGTTGTTTATTATTTATATAAATAGAATACAAGAACGTATCATTGCCAATGCAAACATACATATAACTGTGGCTATTTTATTAGGTCGTCTGGTGGCCATAAGCGCAGTCCTGGACCTGATCGGGCGTTTAGGCCTCGGCTGGCTGTGCGACTTACATCTCTTCTGTAGGAGGAAGGCCTACATCGTCAGGTGAGCTTCATTAATGGCAACAAATAATGAGATATTTGACAAGGAACAGTTTCTCACTCAAGTTCTATCATGGAGTATTGTTCTTACCTTTAGGACAGATCTGCCAAGTACCAGCTTGAGGCGTTGGGGTCCATTAAGAAACATTGACGAAAAGTTGCACTGTCAGTTTTATCGGATAAACTTTGGAGAGTGCGGTTTAGATCTGCATGACCTAATCCCCCCTGCCCATTCTTCTAGACACCCAGGAGCTTTAAAAAGCGGCACTACTTCATGGTAGACATTCCTAAAACTCGAACTAAACGGTTCGATTTCACCTTCATTGTATGAACCGCTAAACAATGGAATTTGCCGCCCGAGTGGGTGTTCCCTGATGAATACAATCTGGGTGCCTTCAAGACGCGCTTGAATCGGTTTTTCCTAGGCAAGCGTACTTCGTCGTAGACCACATCTTTGCTTAACATCAGACGAAATGGCGATAAAATACAAGTATGTGTACCTTCAATTTAAAAAAAAAGTCGGAGAGGTCGAACTTGGTAAACGACAGCAAATGTGGTCAAACATTTAGACCACGTATGCTGTCGATATATATATGTCGATTGACATAAGCAGTAACAATAGTAAGCCGTACATTTTTGGCTTTTTTTTAAGCGTTATCGTCAATCGAAAGTTACTTTGTCTAGGCTCTCTGATCCTTGACTCAACCGCCTAGCGAGAGCCTCTTAAGATGGTGGTCGAGACTCTTCGCTATAAAACCGTTCACCGTGACTACTATCGGCACAATGATCGTCGAATCAACATCCCACATGGCGGTTATCTCGTGAGCTATGTATGCAATGGTATTTCCTGAGTTGATCCTTCTCAACCTTCACCAGGATTTGCGAAAATTTCGAAAAACACAATTCGTTGAACCGCAATGGTCATGGACCTTTTCAACTATAAATATTCTCGGGAAATATTCTCAGAGATTTTTTTATTGCTTACAGGCTAAGTGTCTGACCACAACTCACCTGATGTTAAGTGACGGTGTGGTCGAAGATGGTAAAGCACACCTAGCCTGGAATGGAGCTGGCTCTCAAGTGAGGCTGCCGGAACAAATTGTTAGATGCTTGGCGGCAGATTTTCAACTTGAGGGTGGTATCTAGCCAGCCGAGTACCTACTAGAGAGTACCCTGCCACCACGCGGGATATACTCAAAGCTGTTATTGTTTGTTCAACTAAAGCGGGTAATACTCAAAGTTTTTATGTCTATAGCGTGAACTATTCATAAAATAGTTAACTATAGCGGGAAATGTTCTCAAAATCAAAATCAAAATCAAAAAGTCATTTATTCAGTTTAGGCCCTGGTAGGGCACTTATGAACATTAAGTTACATGTTTGAATCTACCACCGGCTCGTAATTACACTTCAACTGAGAAGACTCCGGCAAGGAACTCAGCAAGGCATTTTTTTTGTGGATCTTTCTTTTCGTATTAGGTTACAGAGATTTTCTTCTTCTTAGTCGGACACTCTTGGCAGAGTGGTCGTGGCTGTGGGTGAACAGGGTTGCTTCCCGTCGTCACCGCTGTTCCCTAGGGCTGCTGCACGTCGCGCGATTTCTCTCCACTTGTGCCGATTTTCCGCATTGCGAGCACACTTTATAGCAATGATAGCTCAGTGGTTAGCGTGGTCGGTTCGCATGCCGAAGGGCGTGGGTTCAAACCCCAACAATGAGCTTGAGCTGTCGGTGAAGGAAAACATCGTGAGGAAACCAAAGCGTGGTGGTAGAGTACTTTCTAGTACTCGGCTGGCTAGCTACCACCCTCAAGTTGAAAATCTGCCGCCAAGCATCTAACGGTGTGTCCCGGCAGCCTCACTTGAGAGCCAGTTCCATTCCAGGCTAGGTGTGCTTTACCATCTTCGACCACACCGTCACTTAAAATCAGGTGAGTTGAGGTCAAACACCAAGCATGTCAACTAAAAAAAAAAAAAAAACTACTGCGGTGGACTGTGTAGTCTTGTTAATAAGGTCAATCCAGCGATTCGGAGACCGACCACGATGTCTCCTACCTTCAATGCGGCCTTGCACAACAAGTCTCTCGATTGAGTCCTCATTTCTGGAGGGATGCCCAAAGAACTTCAGTATTTACTTAGCGGGAAATACTTTAACTTGGTGGTAGATTTCCTTAGCAGGAGGTCTAGGTAGGTACCACCGCAGTACCAGATATTCTGCCCCTAAGCAGTAGTGTGTAAACATTACTGTGTTCCGGTTTGAAGGGTACTGCAGCTAGCGAAATTACAGGGCTGTTGAGACTAACCATCTAGTCTCAAAGTAATGAGCGCCAAGGCAGCGATGCTCTGGACTTTGTTTTACTACTCAAAGTTCTGTGTATCGCTGCAATGGTCATGGACAGGCGTTATCTCTTAACATCAGGAGAGCGTTTCGTTCGTCTCATAACAGTTACATAAAAAAAAAAAATTCAAAATTAATTCAACTGTAGCTGAAAACTAACTGGTGACGCTCAACAATATTTAATTCGACAAATTGTGTTTTCAAAGAATTGTGTTTTCGAAGAATTGTGATTCGTAGAATTTTCCCCAGACGCTTCACGAGATTCCTCATGACATATTAATAATCTTATACTTAATAACATTAATTTATTTGAGAAAGTTAACCTAAAATCGTAATGTCTTTAGCATACTGGTGGCTGGAATTGCAGTGCTGTCTCTTCCCAGCTTGACATCTTGGTGGGCGTTGGCTGTGGCTTCAGGTAAATATATTTAAATATATTTTTGTAGCGATGATGGTTCAGTGGTTAACGCGGTAGGTTCGCATGCCGAAGGGCGTGGGTTCAAACCTCAACAATGAGCTTGAGCTGCCGGTGAAGGAAAACATCGTGAGAAAACCATATCGTGGTGGTAGGGTATTTTCTAGTACTCAGCTGGCTAGCTACCACCCTCAAGTTGAAAATCTGCCGCCAAGCATCTAACGGTGTGTTCCGGCAGCCTCACTTGAGAGCCAGTTCCATTCCAGGCTAGGTGTGCCTTACCATCATCGACCACACCGTCACTTAACATCCGATGAGCTGTGGTCAAAAACCTAGCCAGTCAGCCTTAAAAAAAAAAGTTAAATTTTAATCCTCGTCCCTGTTGTAACTGAAACGACTGACAGATGTCAAATTGACATAATTATGTCAGATAAAAATATGTCAGGTTGTCAGATTGACAGATTTCAGTAATATTCACATAATGACAGATTGACAGTTATACTAAAATGTGAAAGTTTGTATGTTTGGATGTTGGTTACTCGATCACGCAAAAACGGCTAAACGAATTTAGGTGAAATTTGACACACATATGGTTTATTACCTGGATTAACATATAGAATACTTTTTATATCAGATATTATTTATTTCGTTAAAGCTTATTCATTCATTCATTGTTGAATTCCACGCGGATGAAGTCACGGATAACAGCTAGTGCTTAATTGTGTATTTTGCAAATGGTTGTTTTTTTTTTTTTCTTCCTTTTTGGCATCGTACTCTGTGCATTCTGCCAAGATTGTTGTTTCTGGTCAGGTGCGTACGGGCTGTGTCTGGGGTGCTGGTTCCTGCTGGTGCCGGTGCTTCTGGCGGATGCGTTTGGGACGGCACGCATCGCCTCCTCATACGGACTCGTCAGAATGTTCCAGAGTCTCGCCGCCGTCTCTGTACCGCCCACCGCAGGTAAAATTTAAAAAAAAAAGTAAAAAGGAGTATTTATTCCTTTAAACTTAAAAAGAAAAATTGTTTCACTTATTTGTTGTTGAGTTTTGGCGGGAACGCGGTAAGAGTAGTGTCGCCCCATTGTATTTTTTTCCAAAACTAGTGTTTTTTCGATTGTTTATGTATAAAAATAGTGGTGTTTTATTCATAAAGTGCCGAATTGCAAGCGCGAGTGTGGGAAAGTGATATAATGTTGTGAAACATGACTTTTCGTGTTGCTTCCAAAACTCCATCGAAGCTTATAGTAAAGTCGCCACTACTGAGGCATGACTTGATTTGACTGGCATGAACTGGTTTTGACCAAGACTGGACTTTGACTGTAACTAATAACTATAGATGTAAGAAATGAATTGAAATTAATTAATAAATGGAAAAAAAGGGCAAATTTAATTTTAAATAAAACTTTTTTAAACTACTTTTCTTCTATTATTTGATCATTCTTTTTCTTCGTATTTGGCGTTGTATTTAGTGCATATGCCAGTGTTAATGTTTCGATATTTCCAAAAAATTTATAACTGCGATTAAAAAAGGTCTATAATTATTAAAGAAAAAACTTTAGACAAATTTCTTTTAATTTCCTTTATTTTGATACTTTACTCGATAGGTTTTTGTTATTTTTTTAAATTAACGTCACTTCAAAAATCCGCCATGTTTTTTTTTTTTCAAATACTTATCTAAGTGCAATTGGGTTTTTAAGACGAATATAACGATACCTTAACTATAGAATTCCAATACGAGGTAATAAAGAAATTTACATACATACTATAAGGCACATACAAGATACGCACGAAAAACATAACCCTTCCTTGGTAGTCGGGTAAAAATCAAGGGAAATAATGGCTATGTATAATTTAAGAAATAATTTTATGGCTAAGTGTTTATACACAGTTCATCTGATGTTAAGTGACGATGTGGTTAAAGATGGTTAACACACCTAGCCTAGAATGGAACTGGCTCTCAAGTGAGGTTGCCGGAACACACCGTTAGATGGTTGGCGACAGATTTTTAACTTGAGGGTGATAGCTAGTCAGCCGAGTACTGGAAAGTACCCTACCACCACGCTATGGTTTCCTCACGATGTTTTCCTTCACCGACACTTCAAGCTCATTGTTGGGGTTTGAATTCTCACAAGTTTATAAAAACTGACTGTAATTTTGTCTGCAGGTCTAATTCGCGACGTGACGGGCGGATACGCGTGTTGTTTCTACGGCATGGGTTCGTGCATGGTTCTGGGTTCGATTCCCGTCATCGCCTTCCACCTCGCCTACAAGGACGAAGAACCCGACTCCTCTGTTGATTGATCGGTTATACCTTACGAAGGGATACAAGATTTGGCATCTCAACTTTGTCATTTGGAAATTCACATTTTGTACTTGTTACGTAATTGAAAGCAAGATTTATAGTCAAATGATATAACTAGAGTAATCTAAAGATTACGATAATATGTCATTATATATATATGACCTTTGTATGGCATTCAGTAGTTAAATTCGATCCTTAAATACTAGTTTTGGCAACAGAAAATCGACTGAACAATTTTTAAATAAAAACCTGCCGTTGCAGGACTACAAGCTTTGTGTATATCCACTAAGCAAAGAACATTCATTAGGGGCCACAAGTTACGTCACACGAATTTCATAATTTTTTGACCCCTCCCTCCATCACAAATTTTGCAATTTCTCATCGGGAAATTACTAAATTTTACAGCAGTTCCGAAATATGGTTTTACAATTGGCGTCCTTATCGCTAAAAGTGATCTCTTCCAGACAACCTTAGGAAGGAAGGATTAAAAAAAAAGTAGGAAAAGGGTTCAATAATAACAATGAAAAATAAGATCATCACATTACGTTTTTAATAAATCAAATAAACTAGCCAACTAAACAATTTAAACATTATAGTCATACAGATAGAGTTTAAAAAATTGAAGCTCTTCGTTAATAGTTCAAATTTCGTTATTTAATGCTTAATTATATTAAACTTCGAAATGTGACATGAAATTTAGCATCCACACCCCTTGTCACATAATGTCACAGTTCGAACCCCCCTCCTCCTTAACGTGTGACATAATTTATGGCCCCTTTCACTTCGACAGCCCCGACATGACACGGGTGTAGTTTTTATATGACCTATTTGTTGATTTTAAAACATTGTATTTCTCTGCATATACAAAATATTATAAAAGATGCGTTGTATATCTATATGCCAGTGAAAACCACATCAAAATCCGTGCGTGGTTTAGAAGCAGTGAGCGAAGAAACAGATATATCGTTTATATTATTCGATAGGTCGTCCACTGCTGGACATAGGCCTCCTTCTGGGGGGGTTTTGTCAATACTCGCCACGCTTGGCAGGCGGGTTGGCGAGCGCAGTTAGGTGTGATTGTTCAAGGAAGACGCTGCTGCCCATCTTCCGGATTACATCCCTTAGCCGACTCTTACGGCAACCACGGGTAGAGAGGGTGGGGTACTATTCTTACACCGGCACCACCACGGCAATTTGTTACGGATTTTAATAACGTACCGTCTTTTTGCTTCCAAATCGGGAGGCAATTCAGAAAACTGACGCCGACATGTGATTACACCACTCAATAGAATCCCAAGGAATTCGTTACGTTGAGTGAGAACTTAGCCTCTGGTTAGCAGGAGGTCGTGTGGCAGTACCAGATATTGAATTAAGCAGTAGTGTGTAAACATTACTGTTTGAAGGTTACTGTAGCGAGATTACAGGACTGTTAATAACCATCGTAAGTCTCAAAGTAATGAGCGCCAAAGCAGCGATGCCTTAGATTTTTTTTTGCTCAAAGTTCTGTGTATCGCGGCAATGGTCATGGTGTTACCTCTTACCATCAGGAGAATGCCTAGATTGTATCATTGCTTGTTATTGTTGTTACTGTCAGCAGGTAAATAGACAGTGAGCACATTAGTATGTTAGCAATATTTAGTTGCATTTGCCTTTAGTTAACACGATTAGGTTAAAATAGATTTGCAATTGTCATTCAAGTTATATCACAATACTGCATTCTTGTTCATTTCGATAAAATAGGGCATTATTAGGTTCTATTAGCGGGATGGTATAAATAACTAAGTTTTTCTATAGCAGTAGTTTTTCACGATTTCAGAATTAGTAGCATTGTTAAAGTTTTTCACGATGATTAAAACGACCTCCTTTCAGTGTAACATTACCATTCCGCGTAAACCTATAGATAGAATTTAAAACAATCAGTTATTTATAAAATAAAAATAAAAAATAGTGTTTGCCCGTTATTTTGAAAAAAAAAAACCAAATACAATGATAAAAAATAGATAAAAATAAAGTAATTTTACTCTAAATACAATGGAATTTATTATTATTATTATTTATCAATGTATTTAATTATCGTAGAGAAATGTGTAAGGATTTCGGACCCATGTATTTATTTTTTTGTAAGTTGAACTTGTGATATTATGCTTGGTAGATATTAAAACTTATCATTTAACTCTAATCAGAGTAACTAATATATATTAATGAGACTCTTACTATAAAAGAACATGTAAATATGCAATACTAAAATATTGACGTGTTTTAGATATTTAAACAAATAGCAATTTTTAGTTGAAATGTATGGCAAATATTCATTGTTAATGTAACGTGATATGCCAATTTGCAAAAAAAGTCTAGTTTTCGATACCAAAGTTTTGGCGGGAACACGGAGAGGTCGTGTCACCGCGTTAAGTATAATAAGTATATTATTTTCCAAATCTTTTTGGTGTGTTTATGAATAAAAATTGTAGTGTTTTATTCGTAGAGTCCCGAAATATAATCTGTGTGTAACTTTAACTATAACTTGTTACTTTTAGCAGTAGTGTGTAAACATTACTTATTAATTACTGTGTTCCGGTTTGAAGGGTTCTGCAGCTAGCGAATTTGCAGGTCTGTTGATACTAACCATCGAAAGTCTTAAAATAATGAGCGCCAAAGCAGCGATGCTCCGGGATTTTGATTTGTAACTCAAAGTTCTATTGCTGCAATGGTCATGGGCTTGCGTTAGCTTTTACCATCAGGATAATGTGTTGTTCGTCTTATTACTATTACATTTAAAAAAAACTAAGTCGTTTTAAAAAAAAAAAACTAAGTTGTTTTAAAAAAAAAACATTGGCAAATGCATAAAGTAGGACGTCAAAAACACAAAAAGAAGAAATTATATGAAACATGGCAGCACAATGTTTTAGTGTTGCCAATCTATTACAATTGCAATAAATCTACTACTTTATTGTACAGATTAGTACGCTATTACGCCGCTGGCAAATCAAGTATGATTTTTGAAAAGTAGACGGATCTATTACAGTTTTAATATAAATCTATTACTTTTTTGTTTGATTATGATTTAGTACGCTATTACACCGCCAGGCTTATTCCGTTTTCCGTGGAGTAGATGGCAGTAGTGATTACTACGGTGCTTCCATTTATATGAAAATCCGACTTAAAACCCACCCAAAAACATTATATGTGGGTAATTTAATGTGCTTTTCTTCTTACTTGTTACATTTTAGTACGTTTTCTTGCCGCCGCGTCTAGAACGGAACGAAACTTTCGAGTTTTAACGTTAGTTTTAAGAGGAAAGCAGTCAACTGAGACATTTGAAAATTAGGTATTTCACCAAGCTATTTCTGTCGCGCCGCACGCAGCACCCGCGTACGTACTGAGCGAAAAGGACAACTGCACCTCGGGCTCATTAACCCGAAATAAAATGAGCAAAATCGAGGTTTCGTATTCCTCTGTTTCCTCCTCCAAATTTAAACCGATTTTAGTATTTCTTTTAATAAGTAAATAAGAAGGATGTGTTCTTTGCCTGTGCGTTTTATTTTTTTAAGATTATGTCTAGGAGATTGGGAATTTGGACGTTGAAACACAGCGTTGAAACTAGGTAAATTTTAAGATTTTTGAAGATTCCTAGCTCTTATAAAAAAACATATATCAAAAAATCAAAACAGAGGGGCATAAAACTAGCAAGTATCTACCTCCTATCTAAAAATTATTGCTCTAGTATTAAAATCCTGGAAGTAAAATGGGGAAAACGTTTGTATGAAGAAAATTACGACTTGTTTCCTCTTAATCTCTATTTACGTCCGCCAAGGACTCAGATTTATTTTTAATTCGTTTTGGTATCGAAAACAATACAAATATTTTCGCATATTGCCATTTTAGACTAAAATCTTTGAATATGTACTTGACAAGTATATATTTGTATATACAAGTATGTATATACAAATATATACGGCTGGCTAGGCTGGCACTAACCTAACCTAACGTTGTGTTCCGGCAGCCTCACTTGAGAACCAGTTCCCATTCCTAGCTAAGCGTATTTATCAATTTTCGATCACAACATCGAGTGAGCTGTGTTCAAACATCTAGTCTGTTAACCATAAAATAATCTAATAATCAACTATCAAATATTAAATAGAAAAAAAATAAGACTTGCAATTAGATATAAGTGTTTTATTTCGTCGATCAATATTATACAGGGTTGTAAGCTTGGGGTATACTTAGCCAAAAAGGGGGTTGAGAGTTGTGACTATAGAAAGAGTTGTTCATATTGAGTACAGGGACCTTTATTTGGCTAAGCATACCCGAAGCTTATGACCCTGTGTAAAAGTATTATTTCTATAATTAAGTTTTAATTTCCAATGTATGATATACGAAAATAAAATGATGTGTATGTATGTGTAATATTGTGTTTTCCTTTCTAAAATAAAATTATTGTAATATCAACGATTAACAGCCCCGAAATATAGCTTTAATTTATAATTCATTTATTGCTTAAATATGGGTATACAGTTAAATAGACGGAAAGGGTACATTACACAAGACCTCCATATTTGACCTTTCAACATGCAAAGAAATTAACACTGTAGCGATGATAGCTCAGTGGTTAGCGCGGTCGGTTCGCATGCCGAAGGGCGTGGGTTCAAACCCCAACAATGAGCTTGAGCTGCCGGTGAAGGATAGCACCGTGAGGAAACCATAGCGTGGTGGTAGGGTACTTTCTAGTACTCAGCTAGTTAGCTACCACCCTCAACTTGAAAATCTGCCGCCAAGCATCTAACGGTGTGTTCCGGCAGTCTCACTTTAGGGCCAGTTCCATTACAGGCCAGGTGTGCTTTACCATCTTTGACAACAACGTCACTTAACATCAGGTGAGCTGAGATCAAACATCTAACACATCAGCAATAAAAAAACACTAGTACTAACTAACAATAAGTAATTACACTTAGAAGTTAAGTACCTCAAAAGGAAACTTGAACCCTTATAGGATCACTTTGTTGTCCGTCTGTCTGTCTGTTGAGACCCTTTTTCTCGGGAACGCGTGCAGGTATCAAGCTGAAATTCATATCAAATACTCAGGTCTACTGTCCCTTGGAGCTGAGAAAAAATCAAACTTCTAAGCCAACGCAATCAAAAGATACAGCCGTTTATGCTACAAATTTTCGCCACTCGCAAGGGAATCAAAACCTACAGGGTACTTCCCGTGAACTCGGAATCTTGAAAATTGTTACGAAGCAACGTCTTATAGCACAGATTAAGGGAAAATTGCTAAAAGCATATATTTCCATAAAAAATTATATATACCATAACTTTTACTTATATACCTACAGATTTGTACGGAACCCTACTTCACCGTATGATATCACCGGCAATGCATAACTTAACAGCCCTGTTGGCTCATTGGTAGTATATCTGCTGCAAGAGCTTTAGGGCGTGGGTTCGATTCCCGCACAAAAAATATGGGATATAAACAAATGTTTGTTCTGCGTCTGAGTGGATGGATGGATATGGATTTAAAGCTTTGCTTAGTTTGGGGTCAGATGGCGCTGTGTGTAATGTCCAATAATAATTTTAATTAATTAATTGATTAATAATTTGATATTTAAAAAAAAAGACAGAGGTGCGCGCCGTGGTATTTGTACCCAGGACCTCCAAATTGAAAGCCAGACGGTCTTCTCTACACTTCTAAAACTTCATACGATTATTCCCACTAATATTTTTGGATGGATGGATGTTTGTTACTCAATCACGCCAGAACGGCTGAACGGATCTGGATGAAATTTTGCATGTAGATACTTTAAGCCCTGGAATAAGACAGAGGATACTTTTCATCATCATCATCATCCATCACCACGGTAAAACCGCGGGGCGCAGCTAGTTGTATATATACGATTAATAGTGCATAACCAAATATTAAAAAAAAAAACAAATATCATCGAGTTATAGAGATGTATTAGAAAAGGCGTTGAAAAACGTGATAAGTTTAATTAATTTGACAATACCTCCGTACCTATACAATAACACCAATTTAAGTCTTGATTAAAAACATTGTTGCCCTTGTCTAATGGACTGCAATTAAAAAGATAGCAATATTCTTTAACTTAAATCTGTGAGCTAAAAAAATATTAAAATATACAATAATACAAGGGTTTACGCTATAGACGAACATTTTTGCCACAGACTATAATCCAAAGTTTTGATAGACTATAATCCAAAAGTCCGACTATAAATTATAATCCTAAACAGGACACAAATACGTTTTACATTTATAATAAATGTGTCAATGGAAAATTAAAAAACCCTACGAGGGTTTTCACTATAGACTATCATTTAAAGATTTTTGCTAAAAACTATAATACAAAGTTTTTGACAGACTCTAAATCCAAAAGTCCCGACTATAATCCTTAACAAGACAAAAATACGTTTTACATTCAACTTAATGGTGTCAATGGAAAATTAAAAATCCTTCGTAGGGTTTTTGCTATAGAGACTATCATTAAAAGATTTTTGCTATAAACTACAATCCAAAGTTTTGACAGACTATAAATTCAAAAGTCCCGACTATAAACAACAGACACAAATATATTTTACATTTACTATAAATGTGTCAATAGAAAATTAAAAAACCCAACGGGGGTTTTTACTCAGACTATCATTCAAAGATTTTTTGCTATAAACTATAATACAAAGTTTTCACAGACTATAAATCCAAAAGTGCCGACTATAAACTATAATCTTCAACAAGGCACAAATACATTTTATATTTCGGTGTCAATGGAAAATTGTATTGACACCAAAAAACAATTCAACCAGCAAAATGTTGTTTTCATAAAATTATTATGTCTTCTTTATATTTTATTAAAGCACCTATTACGCATTATTTGCGAACTTTTTACTAATACTTCAATGCACAATTCTATAGTATAGACAATAGTCCAAAGGTTATTAGGCTAAAGATCCAAAGCGTTCTAACTTTAGACTATAACCCAAACATGCTCGAGACTATAACATAATAGTGACTATAGACTATAATCCGACGCTTTTTACTATATTTTCGTCATGGTGTGAGATTTCTTCGGGGTACAGCGCCCGCAGCGTATCAGATGGTACTGTAAGGAAGGACTGCTTGAGGGCTCCACAGGGCGAAGCCCGCGCGCGGGACAGGCGCGCGTCTAATCGCGACACCAGGCTCGGGGACGCCAGCCCGGGCGGGTGCTCCGCTACCACCTCGTAGCACGCCTGTACACGTAAATACTTTACCACAAGACAAACACGTAACACAACTCGTAATCAATTGACATATACATACAGTAGGACCCGCTTAATACGATATCTCGCATAATACGCCATTTTACACCAGTCCCTGCAACTTGAGACATGTTTTCATACATTTCTTAACGCTTAATACGATTTGACATCCCGTTTAATACGCCTAATAGGAGGAGAAGAATAACCCTTTATACTGCAGGGTTTTCCTGGATGTTCTTCCATTGATGACAATGTGGCGCCTTACTAAAATTAATAAATTGAAGATCTTATTGAGAACGATAATGGTGAAGACGAAGACGAGTCAACTCAGATTTTGTCAAACGCCCAGGCACTATCAGCTGTTGATGATTTAAGACACTATGTAGCTTCTTTGAATCAAAACAAAGACGCATTGCAAAGGATAAATTATGTTGAAAATCTTGTATTTGCTAATGCATCAAAATCTTTCTGTCAAACCAAAATAATCTCTTAGCCCTGTTGGCTCATTGAGAGTAGCTGAGCTGTAGGGCGTGGGTTCGATTCCCGCCAAGGTCAAATGTTTGTTTAGTATAAATAAATGTTTGTTCTGTGTCTGGGTGTTCTGTATGTATTTACAACAAAAAAAAAGTATTTATGTATTCTATCAGTTATCTGACTTCCATCACACAAGCTCTGCTTAGTTTGGGGTCAGATGGCGCTGTGTGTAATGTGTCCTACAATATATATATATTTCAATATTAATGATGAAAAAATAATGAACCAAAATGATTATTTTAAATAACTTAATTATAATATTACACTATGTATTTAATGTAATTTATAAATGTATAATTTAATACCTACATATACGAAATTAGAACATGACGCGTTTTTGGTTGGGTCCCCGTGAAATCGTCTTAAACGGGTTTTACTGTATATACTTTTACTAGCTGTGCCCCGCGGTTTCACCCGCGCTAGATGCCTACGTCATAGTATGTATGCAAAGTCTCAGCCCGATCGGTTTAAAATTGACAAAGTTTCATACAAACTTTCATCCCGTATTTTATCCCCTTGGGGGTAGAATTAATCAAAATCCTTTCTTAGCGGATGCCTACGTCATAACATCTACCTGCATGCCAAGTTTCAGCCCGATCCGTCCAGTGGTTTGGGCTGTGCGTTGATAGATCACTGTCAGTCAGTCAGTCACCTTTGAGTTATATATATTTATATATTAAATATGGTTATATATATATATATTTTAACAAGGTTATATATTAAAACATCTAGAGAAAACTAAACTAACTTAAAATTAAATAAAAAGGCCGTCAGATGAGGGATATGTGGCCAGAATGCTGGCAGCATTGCCACGTTGGATGGCAATGCTAAGCTTTTGACCAAAGTAGATGCCAGCATTCTGGTCACCTGAAGCCTCCTTTAAACGTTTGGCCAGGTCCCGATACAAATCGTGAGCGGCCGGCCCCCACGGTCCTAAAGTTTCAACCCCAAACGGCACAAACAACTACATTCTATCTAAATAGCTATATTTGTGCCCTTTGAGGTGTTCGGCTTTAGATGCGGCAGCACCAGCTTGTCCCGAAGTCACAGAAAGATGAGACGGCGCCAAGGTGTCGACACATGTGGCATCCCACACCAGAGGCCGTCCCATCTTCCATGGGATAAGGGTCATACCGTCAGGTATAAGGTCATTTATATATTATATATAAGAAAGATAGATTTGTACGTAGCATTTGTTGCAACCCCGTGCGTCTTCAGTGCTAACAATTAGCTCTGGCGTTTTTTTTTTGGATGGACACTGCAACTAAAAACCTCTAATCTACCCACTATTATTTAAAATTTGTAGTGTCGATAATATGTATTTTAAATCTTTTTACTTGTGTATTTTATTCATCATCAGGTGAGCTGTGGTCAAACATCTAGCTTGAGCTTGAGGTGCCGGTGAAGGAAAACATCGTGAGGAAACCACAGCGTGGTGGTAGAGTACTCTCTAGTACTAGACTGGCTAGCTACCATCCTCAAATTAAAAATCAGCCAACAAGCATCTAACGGTGTGTTCCGGCAGCCTTACTTGAGAGCCAATTCCATTCCAGGCTAGGTGCGTTTACCATCTTCGACCACACCATCACTTAACATCAGGTGAGCTGTGGTCAAACACCTAGCCTGTCAAAAAAAAAAGTAATTGATATTGATATAGTTACCCGGAAGGCAGGTTGAGCATCCCCGTAGAAACTGCCCCGACTCCCGTGCAGTAGGAAGACGCCGCGCGCCGCGCCCGCGCAGGCGGCGCCGTGCGCGCATTGGTCGGCGCGGTAGTTGTACCGACAGTCCAACACGTGCACCGCGCCCGTATGTTGCGACAAGATAATGTTCACTATATCCTGGACACAAACATATTTATATTAAACTAAAATCACAATATAAATAACGATAAGCAAATGACTTTAAAGCAGAGGTACAATTGACTTGAAAGCATGAGAATTTAATTACATCAGTATGAGAATAAGATTTAAACTATTAGAAGAACAGACTTCAAAGTGAGAAAATTTACTTTAATCAGTAAAGGGATTGACTAAAATCAGAGATTTAATTATAAAGCAGTAGAAGAATTGATTTCGATAAGCAGAAGAATAAAATTTGATTATTAGAAAAATTTACTTCGATCAGTAAGGGAATTGACTTAAATCAATAGACGAATTGGATTTAAACTAGTAAAAGAATAGATTTCAAAGAAAATTGACTTTATCAGTAAAGGGATTGACTAAAATCAGAGAATTAATTTTAAAGCTGTAGGAGAATTGATTTCGATCAGTAGACAAATTTACTTCAATCAGTAAGAGAATTGACTTAAGTCAATAGACAAATTGAACGTAACCCAGTATAAAGATTGACTTCAAGGCATTAAGAAAATTGACTTCAAGCACTAAAGGAATTGACTTTAAAGCAGTAAGAAAATTGACTTCAATCACTAAAGGAATTGACTTTAAGGCAGTAAGAAAATTGACTTCAATGATAGTAAACCTACTGGAGTAAGCATACAGTAAATATTGTTCATAAAATTTCCAGTTTGGCAGTTGTCACCCCTCTGGGCGGCCGTAGTTTCTCCCCAAGCCTGAATCGGAGTTATTCATCTTGCTAGGTTGTATATCCGTCACGTATGACTTACTTGGTCCCCCCACGGTATATGGTTCTTCCAGGTCCTCATGACGGGGGTGATGTACTCCATCCACCCGAATTGTCGCATGCGCGTCAAATTCATCAGCATCACGCCAGAGTTCACACCTGTCACCACACACAAATTTATCCTAAGATTTTTAACCGACTTCAAAAAAGGAGGTGGTTCTCAATTCGTAAGGAATCTTTTTTAGGGTTCCGTACCTCAAATGGTAAAAAAGGAACCCTTATAAGATCACTCTCTTGTCCGTCTGTCTGTCCGTGTGTCACCACCGATTTTATTAGGAACGGGTGGACCTAGCAAGTTGAAATTTATACCAGATACTGAGGTCTATAGTCCCTATTAGTGTATAAAAATCAAGCTCCTGAGTCAACATGATAAAAAGATATGGGCAATATTCGATTTTCGCGAAAACTTGTAAGTACCATAATTTACCTTATTTTTCGGAATTTTCCCTTTACTTGTGCTGTAAGACCTTGAAATTGACAATTCTAGGTCAATCGGAAGTACCCTATAGGTTTTGGGTCATAGTTGGGGTTTGACCCACGCCCTTCTGTATGTGGACCGCGCTAACCACTGAACTATCATTCAAATGACTAGTAAGTTTTTTTTTTATTGATAATTAATGTTATTGACATATTTTATATTTGACATATTAGTATATTGACTTTTTCATTATATTGACATAGTATGTTATGATTTTTTTATTTTTAATATGAATGGAATAATGACCTGCAACTTTAGTATTATCAATAAAAGATTTGTATCAATGCTACAAAATTAAAAATAAATATCAAGTGGATATATTTATTTATATATTTTTTTTACTTGGTGGTAGATTTCCTTAGCAGGAGATCGTCTAGGTAGGTACCACCGCAGTACGAGATTTTCTGCCGCCAAGCGGTAGTGTGTAAACATTACTGTGTTCCGGTTTGAAGGGTACTGCAGCTAGCGAAATTACAGGGCTATTGAGACAAACCATGTCTCAAAGTAATGAGCGCCAAGGCAGCGATGCCCTTAACTTTGTTTTACTACTCATAGTTCTGTGTATCGCTGCAATGGTCATGGACAGGCGTTATCTCTTAACATCAGGAGAGCGCCCGTTCGTCTCATTACTGTTACATAAAAAATAAAATAAAATATATAGCATGCTTACCATATTTCCCGTAGAAGGGATGCTTGGCAAACCTCGGGTACCAAGCTATGTTAGGGTTGTTGTCCTCCCACGCCAGGCCGGTGATGTGGCTTTCGTTGAACAAGCTGAACTGGTGCCAGAGCTCTTCGATCGGACCGAGGAATAGAGTATCCGTGTCTACATATATTGTTGCATCTATGTGAGGTAGGAGCTCCTAAAAATGACAAAAGTATAAAAAAAAAATTGTCAGCCTGTGTAGCATAGTTCCAAGCCAATACTTCCAGTTAGAAGCACTCCACTGCAGCTAGTGCTGTTAACATATTTTTTATATTAATATACTTTTTGACAATATTTTTATATTGACAATACTTTTATGTTGACATATCTTTATATTGACAATATTTGTATGTTGACATATTTTTATATTGACATATTTTTATATTGACATATTTTAAATTGACATATTTTTATAATGACATTTTATTTTGACATTTTTGTTTTTTTATTCATTGACACGTAATCAGTGTAGGTATTTAAACTTTTTTAATGATTTTGAATTTACGGAATTTGACTTGTTCAATAAAATATTTGTTAGTTACGAAAATTGAAGCGTCAAAAAATAGGAAAAATTTCTACAAAATCATCATCACTTGATAATCAAATTTAAATCACAATACTTACTGGAAAAAACAATCTCTGCGCAGAACATTTCCTGAACAAATTTAACCAAAACTCAGCATCTGGCTCCGGAAAATGTATCTGATGCAGCTCAAACTCAAACTGGTTCACTGTTGAATTCTGCCACCTGATCAGCAACAATTTCTTTAAAAATACCTTATATTTAACCGACTTCAAAAAAGGAGGAAGTATTCAATTTGAATGGTATAATTTTTTTGTTTTTATGTTTGTTACCCGAGGTCTTTCGACTGGGTGAACCGATTTTGATGATTTCTTTTTTAGTTGAAAGTTGGTGCTTCCCGTGTGGTCATATTTCAATTTGGTCCAGTTCTGACTAGGGCATCGAAACTCGGTTAAATTTTGGAAACCCAGGTTTTCGGGTCTAAGAGTAATCAAAACCCGGGTAGACCGGTTCTTTCGAGCATTTCGATCTTTTTATTGTAATTTTTTTTAATACACTAATCTGCTTTTATATATCGATTTCCTACAATGAGTACAGAATATAAAGGATGAGGAAGAATTTAAATAAATGAAACAGTACTTTACAAATTACAAATACAGTTTTAATGTTTAAAAAAGTGATAAAGATTTATTTTTTCTATTAGCGCGACGAGCTTCGCTACACCCCCCCCCCTCTCCACCGCTCCACACTTCACCCCATCCATGTCCTGAGATGGACGCGCGCGTTCCATTTGACTTGCATGGCTTGTTTTATTGTTAGGAACGTAGCAACGAAGCTACTTTTTACGTAATAAATAATAATTTATCAAAGCGTGTTTTTATTCCATTTACTTATTATTGCATTCGAAGTGGCTTAAACTTAATAAATAACAAAAACAAAAGTGTAAAAAATTACCCGAAAAACCCGTGTTTTAAAAATCAAACCCGGGTTTTTGTAATCCTCAGAACCGGGAAAACCCGGGTTTTTTCGGTCCGGGTAAACCCGGGCCGAAAATTTTGATTGAATTCTGACAATGGCATCAATGAGAAAATCATGAAAAGATGGTTTTATTTTATTAAAATTTTACTTGTATTTTTATTTAATTTTTTTTTTTTACGGCTGACGTGCTAGGTGTTTGTCCACAACTCACCTGATGTTAAGTGACGGTTTGGTCGAAGATGGTAATGCACACCTAGTCTGGAATGGAACTGGCTCTCAAGTGAGGCTGCCGGAACACACCGTTAGATACGTGGTGGTAGATTTTCAACTCTCGTGTGGTAGCTAGCCAGCCTTGCCATGGTTTCTTCACAATGTATTGCTTCGCCGGCAGCTCAAGCTCATTGTTGGCCAATCGAACCCACACCATTCAGCTCTCGAAGCAGAACTTTACCAAATGGGCTAACGGGGCTGTCATTAGTTGTCAGGGGTGTTAACATACCTAGTTAAAGTTTCATTCAACTGTGAGCGTCGTATATCATCAGCAAATATCACCAAGTGTATTGGCTTTCTTGTAAAGAGAAGTACGGACTTCACAACATTCATAGATTCATTAAAGCGACCTTCGCAAACAACAAACGAAAGCACTATCTTTGCGTTTTCTTTAGATTGTTTGGTATTTGCATTCCAGTAATCCCTGAAAATTTAATTTATAATTTCATTGTTACTTACAAGAGTAGAAGTTTCACTAACTATACAGCAGGCACCACTCATTATTACAAAAGAAAAGATTTATATTTATCACGCACACTACTTATACATATATAAGACTACATGAATAATAACAACAGTTTTTTTTTTTAAAGTTGTCGCTGTAGTGTCCTTTGTGACAAAAAAGGTTAGTTCACAGCATTGGTGCTGCCAATAAATGAGCAGTGCAGGTTTAAACAATAAAACAAAAAATTGCACTTTCTACTCCAGGAAATGCAAAGTTCAAAAGTCTCAAAGTAATGCTAGTTTTGCTACTCAAAGTTCTGTGTATCACTACAATGGTCATGGACATGTGTTATCTCTTACCATCAGGAGAGTGTATCGTTCGTCTCATTACTATTATGTAAAAAAACAAACACTTAAAAAATCATACCACATACCATCAGATGTTCAAGTAATTTTTGTTTTTATGGTTGACAGGCTAGGTGTTTGACCACAGCTCACCTGATGTTAAGTGACAGTGTGGACGAAGATGATAAACACACCTAGCCTAGAATGGGACTGGCTCTCAAGTGAGGCTACCGGAACACACCGTAAGATGCTTGCCGGCAGATTTTCAACTTGAGGGTGTTAGCTGGTCAGCCGAGTACCAGAAAGTACCACCATTTTGCTACACCGGCAGCTAAAGCTCATTGTTGGGTTTGAATCCATGCCCTTCGGCGTGCGAACAGGCCGCGATAACTACTGGGCTATAATCGTAATTATATTTATGTTTGTGATTATTTAATGACTGAACCAATCATAATAAAATTTGACACATAATATCTCGTGCAAAAGACGAACAAACGACTTTTTTTAAATCTGAATATAAGTTAGAACATGAAAATATAGCACTTCATACTAACCAGTTCATAGGCTTTTGGTTATCATCCGAAAAATTGTACCTAACAATTATATAAATAGCTAAACAACATAACACTATTATCAGTAATGTTTTCAGCGATATTCTCCTCATTTTTTAAACATTTTATTCTGTTTTATGTTATAAAATATTCAATTGATTTTCAAAACTAATTTACAAACAACAACAAACAATACTAACAATTGTTTCGTTTGACATTGCCAAATAACAATTATTGACAATGACAGTCTAGTAACACTTTTTTGTGTGTTTCTTCGAAGTTTTTGGTGTCATTCTTTGTGCTTTTAATATCTTTTGTCAGAAAATTCACACAGAATACCAAAACTGGATGAAAATATTTACTGATGCTTCTAAGTCCCCCTCAAGTCCCGTTGGTGCTGCAGTTTGGATTCCCAGCACAAGAATAATTTTAAGTTATAAATGCCCCCCTGTAACTTCAGTCTTCACAGGAGAGTCGATTGCCATTCTAGAAGCCATCTTATTAATTAAATCCCATAACATTAATAATTCCATAATTTTATCAGACTCTAAGAGCTGCCTCCAAACTATTCTCTCTAACCCATTTCAGTTAAAAACCAAGTTCCCTACAATTCTGAAAATTAGAGAATCCTTATTAGAATGCCACAATCGCGACATCAACATAGTGCTGGCCTGGATTCCTGGACATGCAGGGATCCTTGGTAATGAGCATGCGGATTCATGCGCCAAGGCTGCTTCTCAAACTGGCTCTCCTGCATACTCCAACATATATTCCCATGATTTGTGCACTATTTTAAAGCCATTACTTTATAAATGTTGGTCCCAAAAATGGCAAATTTCTAAAACCGAAAAAGGTAAATTCTATGGAGATCTCCAGCCAGAAATCCCTCATAAACCCTGGTTTTATAAATTTCAAAGGGCAGATAAAGTAACTACCTCTACGATTTGTCGTTTACGACTTAACCATGCATGCACCCCAGTGTTTCTGGCCAAACTGAGGATTAGGAATAATTCTATTTGCGAATGTGGTTTAGATGAGGGAAATGTGGACCATATTTTTTTCAATTGCCCCTTACAACAGTTCTCATTGTATGATATAATCCCTCCTGAAATCCCTCGTCCTACTTCCCTTAAGTGTCTCCTTTCCCTGGTGTTCACCCCATTTATAAATATCTTATGTAAATATATTAAAAGTAATAAAATAAAACTGTAAATATGTGTAATGGGTAAAAAACTATATTATAAATGTTTGTGTGTATATATATATAATATATATATATATAATATATATATATATATATATATATGTATATATACATATAATATATATATATATATATATATAATATATATATAT